>JAYKKM010000071.1:1590000-1970000 GCA_035772405.1 Chrysogorgia sp. JL179-B06 | reverse complement strand
TTGAGCTGCATCTCATTCTGGATTCATGTAAACACCTAAACTTTGAAAATAGCTGCAGAATCGCTCTAAGAACGGTTTTAACGCTCTCAGCATATTTTTGGTTATTTACAGCAAGTTTGTCTGAAAAATTTTTTTCTCCAAAAAAGTGTTTTTCTCACTCCGAACAGTCAAAAGGGATTTTAACAGAACCGGTATGAGTTCAATCCGGAATGAAACTCAATCCGGATTAGCCCGGTTTCCATATAGTTGTAATTGTTGTAATTCAGTCGGCGACGATCGGCGAGTGTTGTAGAAGTTGAATCAACTTCTACAACAATTACAACAGTCGCCGATGCGACAACAGTTAATGGCAACATCAATCGCCGCAAGTCGGCGACAGAAAAGTGTCACATGATGGTAAATAACCAATCAAGCGTTTCGTTGCCAGGCAGCCACATCGCCAAGTCTTCAGTCTTTCACTTTCCAAACACTTCACGTGTTCGCAAGTCACATCCAAGAATAAGTGAAATGGATTGTTTAATAGCTGACGAGTGGTTCATGGATGTTGTTCACGAGTACCCAGCTATCTACCAAAGATCGTCGGTTGAATTTCGCGACAAAAACAAGAAATTAAATTATTGGCGCCGAGTTTAGGACAGTGTGGTCTACGTTTTACCAAACTGCCCGCATGCGCAGTTTCAACATAAATCGGTGATTACTAAACCGCGACGTCCTGCGTACTAGGGGGAAATCGGCGTCTGAATTACAACAAGGCGTTGTATACAGATCAAGAACGAACTTAGGATTTAATCTTGAGAAAAAAGGAATTTCAAAGGGGTTTATTCTTGTTCTTTTGAATCGGATTTCTTTTGTTTCAATGACGTCGAGCGTTGCCGTACAGCAATACGTGATCAAGCTGAGGCTGGTCGCTACCGCCCGGGGAATTACCCCACGTCCATCACGTCATGGCTTTAGCTTCTTCTCGAGGAGGCTACGTCAGGAAACGATATCTCAACGACAGCTGTGCATTCAAACAACAAAAGCTCAGCTATCGTAGTGGGAAACTAGGCACTCTCATATATGTAAAGAGTCGGTCGTAAAAACCCAAGCAAGGCACGTTTAACGTTATAAACCACAAGCACTCGGGATGCGAAGCAACGGACCGACAATGTTAATTCTGACAATGTTTTTTGTTGTTTTATATAATAGGACGATAAAATTACATAAACCACACGAGGAGAAAACAAAGAATTATGGAAACAGTTTGCAAAGAATTAAGGAGAATATACGGATTGATCAGCAACGAGTTAAACTAACCTATATTTATATATATATAGAGAGAGAGAGAGCGAGAGATCGACAATCGAAACAAATTAAAAACTTGCACCTTAAAAGTCCTCTGTACACAAAGTATAACTTTGGATGTATAGGATCTAGATATATTCTAGGTACCACGATAAAAATAAAAGTCACACGAAGTCAAAGAGGATGCATTAATTACTCACGTTTCCGTTCGCATTAGCTGCAAAGGACACACTTTAATGTTCTTTGTATTCGCGGAATGAGTTGGTTTTTCCGGTGCACGGTATGGCTCTCACAATGAGTTGTATTTCTCCTGGTAGCCAATCTATGGTGCGTGAAAAGACGGTGTTTTTTTAACAATATGAAGGATTATTATCAAGAGGACTGTTCAATCCTACAGGTGTACTTCAATCCGCAGCAAAACGACGGTGATCGTTGACGCTATGGAACAACCAACGGTCGCTCTCAGAGTGTATCTGTGACCAGCGATAACCAACGATATTTTTATCGAGTAAATACTAGCAGGTACCATGCGAAATAAACCGTGATGTAATTCGAGTTAAACGCGTGACATTACCTGCTACGCGTAAACATATGGCTCACTGACACACACGGCCGGCTGACGACTCCCCCAGCAACTTCGACGAACACGTAGCGGTCTTGGCGAAACGGAACTACGACGAGTCTCCGAATTACTCCTCGCGGTGAAGCTTTTTAATATCCAGTTCACATTGTCTCCAGTCGAAAGCAATGAGTTGCAACGTTTGTCGACACGACGAAGACAATAGCTGCATATTCAAATAACCAACGAAGAATGGCAGCTTAAATGGAATTACCTAGGATACGCGGAGCTGCGAGAAAAACTCCTTGTCTAAATTGTGGTGTACATGTCGCCCCGAGTAACCAAACAAATGGTTGGAAATTCGTTGTAATTTTCTTCAATTAATCTCGCAACAGACGCGCAAAGAAAATAAACACAAATTGGCAGGCACCAAGTCGGAAATTACGTTTCGTTTTCGGCACAAGCCTATTACAGCTTCAAAAGTAAAAAAAAAAAACCTGAATATAAATTACCGCTATTGTTCGCCAGATGGGAGGCGATTGTACACAGGTTCGGTGTACTTAAGGTAATTATATTCGATTTTAATGAGAATATATGTAAGAGGTTGTTGTGTTAGAAAGATGAATTTAAGTTTTTTTGAAATTACGCGAACACCATTGCCTACTAAACAATGACAGTATAGACAAATAAATGGCTATAAAACACGGAAAATCATGAAACAATTATACTTAATTCGTGATCAAGTTTTTTTGTTTCTCAGTTTTGTGAGGAACAGTTATATTTATTTATTTGAAGTAAATGTGAAAGAAATGTTTTTTAGTCAGGGTCCGGCACCTCGGTACTCCATAGTTGAGAATGGGTTGTTCAGAATTAGTGGAAATAGTTCAGAATTAGTGGAAATAGTTCAGAATTAGTGGAAATTTTGTGGACGGAATAGCATGAAGATCATGAAGTTCTCTGTTCAGAGTGACAACATGGCAATATTGGATACAACATTACAACGTTTCCACTTCAGATTCTAGATTCAAATCTCCGCCGCCACTTGACCGAATCGGGTTTGTTATTATTCCGGAGCAGTGTTCAGCAAAGTACTGATATTTTGTACTTAAGTAAAAGTAAAAAGTAACTCCTCATTTTATACTTAAGTAAAAGTATGGCCTGAAAATCTTACTTAAGTAAAAGTATGGCCGGAAAATCTTACTTAAGTAAAAGTAAAAGTATGGCAAAAAATATTCCAGAAAAGTACTTCTGAAACAAACTATATATTCTCGTACCACCAACTTTAATCTGGGCGCTGTTTGGCGGCGCCAACTCAACAGTTGCCAATCACGTGCACATGCAAAACCAACTTCACGCAATTTCTCCACTCTAGATCTCCAGCGGATGGATATAGTGAACCAAGTATTTCGCGACTCCGCGTTCCGAATTTCTTTTTTTACTTTGCCGATAAAACAAAAAGTAACGAAGTTAAAAAGTAATTATTTAACAAAAATTTTACTTCGTTACAAGTAAAAAGTATTTGTTGAAAAATATACTTCGATACAAGTAAATACTGATTTTTTTTACTTAAGTAAAGTAACGAAGTAAATTTACTTCGTACTGGCGAACACTGTTCCGGAGTCATCATCTTGTGCTGGATGACATGCGTACTGACCGTCTGGACCTGCAATAAATCCCTACCGTGCTGCGAGTACTAGTTTGGAAATTATTCAGAAAAGCTTTCTCGGCTCTCTTTTATTGTCATTCAAATCAACTCAGAAATTTTCCCGCCATAACTTACCGATCCAGAAAAGGCGTATTGCCCTCGCAGCCTATCAGGCTGGGCCAGCTTGATACGCTTTTTTCCCGGACCTCTTAGTAACCAATCAGCGTGCGGTTAGTACCTCCAATAATAATAATAATAATAATAATAATAATAATAAAGACGTATTAGGAGCATTATACAATAGTCTCAATGCTCTTACAGCAATATATTCTTAAATTTACTTATAAAACTTATTACAGTTTCATTATAAGATAAAGCCTACTACATATATTACCACTATGAAACAAAAAAAAACAAAAAAAACTATTAATTTTAAAAAAGAAAAGTCTTAACTGCTGACTTAAAATTACCCAACAGTGGTAATACAGTTTTGGTGCCGAAACCGAGAACGCTCTGTCTCCATGAGTCACCGTTTTGGATTTTGGCTCAAGTAGCAGATTACGGTCTGTTGATCTCAAAGCACGAGTAGGTTTATATCACCCTACCCCGTCTTGTTTTGCGTTACAAACTTTCTGATAAAAAACCTAGTTAGATTCTTTAAAAATTCTCTAAATTTACGGCAATAATCCAGCATTGTCAGTCTTAGAAATATCAAAAAAGAAATTTCGATATAAATTACCACATGAGCTTGGGTTACCGTGGATTTTTGTTAGCATATATGACGTAAAGTGACGAGTGAACGAAAACATCACTGATCTCAAAAATAGGACTGGATTGAGCTTTCTATTGTATCTGATGAGCTCATTTTGAAGCTTGCATATTTGAATAATGTAAATTGACGAGAGATCATTAGAAGCTCCGAGTTTGCAAGCAAATCAAACTGTGACGCTCGCGAAATAGGTTTAGTGTCTGGCCAATATAGTTTCTTTGATAACATTAAATGCATAAAATCTTGAACCTAATTTGACGTCTCATATCAGGCTTCTCTCACTGGATAATTAGAGCCAACGGCGGCCATTACTGAGGGACCAAAGTCGCAGTAAATCTGTAGGTAGGCCATGAATCGTTTTACCCAGTAATGTGAAAAATGTCTTCTGGTCCTCTTTATAGTAAAATTATTTTATTTTATCGATGGTAAGAGCACATAATCCAACAAAAAACCTCAGGATCCTCAGTTGGTCCCTTAGTAATGGCGGACTTCCGGCTTCATTTTCTGACCAATAGTTGCTCGATCCAGTCTTCTTTCGAGATCAGTGGAACATCTCGGTCGATACCATAGCGCTCTACTACGCAGACGCAAAAATAATTCATATCATATGCCAGACTCGTAGTGTCCTAAATGATTTGGACAGTAACTTCCCATGGTTGTTTTTGCTGAGATTTAAGTTATAATTTTCGTAGCGGCTCAAGTCCTGCGTTGTCTTCTTGTGTTTACAACGACAAAATGCTTTATTTGTGTTGTCAATAGGGTCACAATGGTGTGAAGAAATGTTTTATAGGGATCAAATTTCTAAACATCGTTTGCTTAAAAGACATTGGTAACAAAAATTAAGTATGAAAGAACTCGTAAAATGATAGAGTAACACCTTTTACAACTTTTCCGTATTTTACTTCATTTTTGAAATATTGCAGTTTGTTTGATATGTAAATGAGATGGTCTCTGACGTCAGGTGCAGGGTAGAGAATTTTCACTCATTAAAATATTAGTTCCATCTTCAAGTTTGTTCCACAAATTTACTTGAAAATGTGCGTATAATAACTCCTCATGATAATGAACGTTGTAAACTTAGCAATCACTGAGATATAAGAGATTTTTTAATGAGTGAAAATTCTCTACCCTGCACCTGATGTCAGAGACCATCTGATTTACATATCTGTCAGAGACCATCTGATTTACATATCAAACAAACTGAAATATTTCAAAAACGAAGTAAAATACGGAAAAGTTGTAAAAGGTGTTACTCTATCATTTTACGAGTTCTTTCATATTAGACAAACTTAATTTTTGTTGCCAATGTCCTTTAAATTTTAAAGAGAACGCGAAATCTTAGTCGCTACTGAAAACTTTAGGGCAAAAAACAGTCGGTAAACTAGAAGTTACTATCGCAAGGGAGTGCTGCCTCAAAATTCAAGGCAGTCGTGATATTGTGCGAAATTGCAAAAATAAGTGGTGGGCTTATTAAAGTCGCAGTGGAGGTAATACAGCCTCGTACACATGCGGTTATGGTTTAGGTAATACCAGAGCAGTGAATTCTACACATTCTGGGGTACGTTAGACATCTATCTGGGGTAAAACATTCATTATGCACAGCCAGGGCCCTGCACATGCTTCATCTTCCACACAGTAACCCAAGTCAAGATTAGTGTGCAGCAATACTACTCAACTCTTTGTCAAATCTTCAAAACTACGTAGGTTCCACGCGACTCTCAGGTTTGCATGATTGTTGGATAAATATGTTGAAATAGCAATTATAATTTCTTCAACCGTACTCGTTGTCCATTGTCGGAATATTAAACTCCCTAATAATAATGATGGTGAGGAATCAGCTATTTTTATTATAATTCAGCCAATGATTGTATAGTTGATGAAGGAATTTTTGTATGTACATAACGGCAAGATGTTCAATAGTGCTTTCGATGCATTCCTTTCGATAAGACGCAATCGTAAATTGGCATTGAGAATTGAGATAGCTTTGGTTGAGCCAATGGTTTCAACATCATAGGATTTCAGATTCAAAACATGAATTTCGGGATTTCGAAATTATCTGAAAATGTCATCAAGCAATCATTTTAAGGCAAAAGATTTGCTTGGACTGGTCGTTAATGGAGCACTCCAGCCAAAATACAAATGTAGTTCATATGAAAGATCTTACTGACTTTAGTTTATTTCCAAAGTCTCGCATTCCTATCAATTTAGTTGAGAAGATTTGGATAGTTTAAGTTGAAAATTTTCGTATTTTGACGCCATATTTGTTTTGATGGTGATCACTGATGGAAAATTAAGCAAACAAAATATTTAGTTTCTCATGCGGGAAAGTAGAGGAGCTTCTTACGTCATATTTGAGAAACAAAATATGGGGCCCTTTCTCGATATATGAGCAACCGAAATTTAAAATTATTATAGCATCAACCCAAGTCAGTTTTAGGGTTAGGATTTGGGTTAGGGATTATTTGAATTTCGGTTTGTTCATATATCGAGAAAGCGCCAAATATGGCGTCGAAATTGGACAAACTATCCAAGCAAAATCATAATATATCTTATCAGGCGCAAATTTCATCTTCATGGACTTTTTCGCTGTTAAAGTTATCAGATGTGATGTCACAAGAGGCATTTTTGTGGCAAGTAACAAAAGAAAACTGGTTTGGAATGCCTCTTGTGACATCACATCCGGTAACTTTAACAGCAAAAAACTCCATGAAGATGAAATTTTCGGATGACAAGATATATTATGATTTTGCTCAGGAAGATCCTAATATTACGAATATGTAAAATCCTCAAACGTGAGATAGGATTGAATGCCGAAACTTTGGAAATAAACTAAGTATTTTGAGTGAAAGTACTTCGAGATACAATCTCAGTGCAGTACAGTGACAATCTCAGACCACCACACGTCTTGGGAACTCTTCTTTTCTGACATTCCAGTCCTTTTTTAGCTTAATTTACGTATTATTCCCAGTATCCGTAGTCGTCGTGTCTGGTTGTTCATTTTTAGCCGTCAATTCTGGTACTTCTAGAGAGATTGATGGCGGGAAAATTAACTTCTCAATCAGCTGGGACTTTAATTGGAGATGTTCGGATATCGTCGTTGCATCTTCGTAAGGATTCTAAATAGAATGAACTTCACATTTTAGCTGAGTGGATGAAAATTAAAAAAATAAGAGAATAATGTCGAAAACTACTTAAAATGACATTGGCAACAAAAAAGTAATCTTTATATCGAAGTAATCGGAATATGGTAGTTTCGAGCAATGTTTTTGTGACACATTTTAAAAGTTGAAGTCCTTTTCGACATTGCACCAACAATGTAAAACTAAAGGGTATATTTATATTAACTCTTTCCTGTCCGTCCCAGTCAAAAGGGGTCATAGAAGACCCCCGAAGTCGTCTTTCGAAAAACACGGCGCACGGTAACGCAAGATTAAAAATTGAAATTCAACCAGCGCCAGCGACATGAGATCCACTCACACGCCAAATTTGATTTGATTTCATAAACAACTCTGCGATTGGTGGCATTTTGAATTTTCACGATGCTACGCGGGCGTGCAAGATGGTGTTTTCTAGAAAAATGGCAGTTTTTCAACCTGATTTATGTTCAATTTTGGATGTTTTCAGCCGGACAGGAAAGAGTTAAGTAAAACCATTGATTTGAAATGAGTATAAGCTTTGTGGGATAAGGAGTTGAAGGTTAGAAAAAGAAGAATGACAAGAAGAAATAGAAGTAAAAAATAGAATCCATCCTTCCGTCACATTAAGTTCTTTTTATCCCATCCACTTTTCTTTTTTTATCCTTTTTAAAATAATGACGTATTGTGTAAGTCGAGGTTTGAAGTAAAGCCGGTTGGATGGGGTTAGTACTTGGATGGGTGACCATCTGGGCATGTTGACTTCAGAGCTTCAGACTCGTGTGATTATAGTTGGTTCTCTCCTGTGCTTCGAGGGTTTTTCTCCGAGTTCTCCACTTTCCCCTCTGTAAGATGTGGTCAGACATGGGTCATAATGGCAGCTGCCTGGAGCGCCTGTACTATGCCTTCACGTGGCCACGTTTGATCTGTGTTCTTCGTAATTCAGCCACCGGCTGGCACTGCAAGTAAGGAAGATTAGCCCTGCCACCAGCTGCAAGTGAGGACGATTAGCCCCTGGTTTTCCTTACAAAAAAGTCTTCCAGTGACACGACTCAAAAATGCTAAAATGATTTTTAAAGAGACTTGCCTGAAGATCTGAAATTTTGCTTTCTCTCGATGAGTATTCTCGGAGGAAATAATTTTGACCAGCCTGAAGAATTTGGAAATTAACAATATTGTACATATCAGACTCTTTGAGTGAGAGTCAGTAACTAAAGCTGGTTGTTCACAAGTAGGGCCATCGAGGGGGCGGTGTGAAGGTCGTGGTTGAGCAGGGGGGTGTGAGCATTAAATTTGCCAACAAATGGGCATGGTCATTGTGGTCATTCAAAAGTAACCACAAACCCACAATGTTCTTGGACTTATCATTAGTTAAGGTTTTCAACATAGTTAAGGATTAGCTAAGAACAGAACAAGTAATCAACAATTATTGTAACTAGAAATACATCCTGGATACTGTAAAAAAGCAAGATCATTCATTCAGAAAAAGGCCTCAGTGCCTCTGCTGTGATCCCCTGATTTTTAATATTTGCCGACAAATGCTGGTTTGAGATTCATTTGCCGATGGTGGTTTTGCTGGGGGGAGGGTCACACGGCCCTTCACGACAGCCCTGCTTGCAAGAACAGTGATAAGGATATAGCTTCGACTGTACCTGATAATGAATCCTTGTGTCATTTATTCGTACTAAGACACCATCTACCCGAAGATAAAATCTTAGCAATATGAAGAAACTATCTTGCATTATTCTCTGTAAAGCAAATAAAAGTTTCTAGAGCAATTGATTGTCAGCAGAATAAAGCAAGTACTAAATACATAAAGTTAAGCTGCTCAAAAATACCATATCTTACGATTTTTACATTCAGCAAAGCACATCCATTGTCTGCCAGTTCATCCTCGCACAATATTACATCGTCAAAAAAGTATATTTTTTCTTTCTTTTTTAATAATTCAATATCGATCTGTTCATCTGTCTCAGTAATCTAAAAATAGTGTCATTTAATTTCTGCTGGTTGAGGAACAAAAGAACCAATCAATCTATCCAATCAACATTATTGTGTGTAAAACTAGTCTATTTCTGTCACTATTAGGGTGCGAATTACTTTGGCTGGTGTGAAAACGTTCCTGAAGAATTATTGGTGTGAAGAACCTTCAGATGAAAAGCAAATCTTTGGAGTCTGGCCACCCATGATACATACTGAGTACCATGCAGTTTTGCATCACATTAGGTTGGTCAGTAATATTTATAATACTTCAGCAGACAACTACCAGCAGCACTGGCGTTGCCAGACCTGGAGAAGTAGGGGGACAAAATAATGGGTACGTCATCGCAGACATTGCTGCAACTTGGCTAAATGGCTTGGAAACCATGGCAGAAATAGCTTGGTTTCCAGCAGAAGTACTCCACGTAATTTAATGGTTGTTTCTGGTAGTCATGCTAACCCTAAAACTAAGTCACAAACTTTAATACCAAACATGCCCGAAAACTTAACCCTAAAGTATCATGTGGACCTAACAGAAAAACAGAGTAAATTTTGGCACACTGCAAGTGAAGCCCTTAACACAGCAGAACTCAGTTGTGCCATAAAAGGAGATTTGGAAAGGACTTGAAAGTCTACCTTGAATTGTGTATCTGGAGTTCCTGTCAATGTTCCTTTGTAGTCTGTTGTGAATGTCCAATCAAATGGTTTCACTACAACAGCACTTTGTTCACCATCTGACCTTAGGGGGAAGACAAAAGTTTTGAATTTATTTCATTTAGAGCTTCATCGGGATAATAAAATGCCACTTAAACACATGCATAATTGCATGCTATGTAAGGCTTGTCTATATTATACACCTTGATTTTTGCCATTCATCAGCATAAGCAACCTTAATCAAATCTCTTTCACTATCAACCAGTTGCAAGGCGTCCAACGCATTAAACTCAATTCCAAACCCAGCTGTATGTTCAACTCTGAGACAATTGTCACCAAACACCATCTCTGGAAGTGAAGGCAACTTGAGTTCTTTGGTGAACCTGGGAGATAAAGGCAAATTGGGATATTTTAATTTTGTTTTTTTTCTGAGTTAGCATTAGCATTTAAACTAGCTAAAATAAGCAGACTCATAGAGATTATGGTTATATACAGGGGCATATTTCAGAGGCACAAATATATCATATTTGTCTATGTATTCTTTGTTCAAATGCCCCTGGTTGCTATGCCTAAGGCTTAAATACCATCAAAATCACGTGTACCATTAATAATCAGTCTAGTAATTTGTCCCTGGGGAAAACTGCTGGCTTTAATATCGCACAAGAAAAATCACTTTGTTGAAATAATTACAGAAATAAAAATGACAAATCTGCACTTAAATATAATATATATATAAAATATAATTATAATATTTTAACATGTGTACACCTTTCCAATGCATCTGCTTTTAAAATACTTCCTTTGACAGAAGTCACTTTCCATGGTCCGAAATTAAACGATTCAGACTTCTTCATTTCGAGTGATACTTCACACGTCCCCAAAACTGACACAGTTTCTAGAAATTCTTATACAGTATCTCCTTGGTGTAATAAATAAATCCTGGAAATGATCAGAAACTTGAGTTCATGGTTCTGTTGCACAGCGGCTGTTGCCACAAGTGAAAATGAAGGCTTTTGATTGGTGGAAATTGGTCATATGGTCCAAATCTTGGCGGGGAAAGCACGTTTTGGAGCGCTACTTGGTTTGAGACTTTGAGTTAGTAAGGTAGTTTTTAACAAGGGAAATGTCGGATTCAAAAGAACACGGTTAGTCTAGAATACTGGAGAATGAACGTATTTTTTCGCTGTAGGTTAGCGGTCCACGGTTGGCTGTGAATTAATTGTTTATTTTGAAATTTGTACAGAGCCATTTGACGATGCCGTCGAAGAGAGGATTATTAACGAGGAATATAAAATTTGGAAAAAGAATACGCCGTTTTTGTACGATCTTGTCATGACGCATGCCTTAGAGTGGCCGAGTCTAACTGTGCAGTGGCTACCCGATGTTACAAGGTGGGATTTTATGGCGAGTTTCTGTTTATGATTACTTTGATCATTGATCATTTGGTCACGTGATAACCTTGTATTTGAAGTCCAATAATCACAAATTTTTTATTATTTATAAACATTCAATGGCCAAGTTCAGACGCCGAACTTTTCATTAGCCGAACCTAACGTATTGTCTCATGAAAAGTTCGGCGACTGAATCAATTAAGATCGGCTGATTGTATTAGGAACGGCTCAGCCATACTTCCCATCTGCGTTAGCCGGGAATACGCCTTTGGAGCGACTTCGATTCAAACGCCGATCTTTTCATGAGCCGAACCTAATGCATAAATTATTATAATATATTTTATTACCAATTGGCGCTAAAACGCATGCGCAATCGATAATTGATTAAGTTCGGCGTCTGAATCAACAGGCGGGATTATGTCATTTAGGTCGGCCCAAATTGGAATTAGGTTCGGCTCATGAAAAGTTCGGCGTCTGAACTGGGCTTATCGGGACTGCCGATATATGTTGATGCGATCGGCCGATAACCGATCAGCTTGAATGTTGCCGATCATCGGCTTCTACCGATGAATTTCCGATTATCGGCTCATCCCTAAATATTTCTTTGATTTTATCTTTCCTGCAATACTAATGTTTTTAAAATGCTAATGAATCTGATGTATATGTATATATATACACAATATATACGATGTTGATCATATATTAACAATTATATACCATAAGCTTGAGTCGTATATGAGCTCATAGCCAACAAGGCGTGAAGCACCGAGTTAGCTATTAGTTCATATACGACAAGAGCGAATGGTATAATTGTTTTATTATATATATAGCCAAACACTTAGTTCGGGGTTTCGTTATAAAACCCCTTCGATTTCAGCTTTTTTTGGCCTAGAAAACAGCTGTCATCTTGCCATCATCATTGAATGGTTTAATTAATATAATAGGCACATATGTTTTGTATTTAAGACTTGGTAATTCCAAATCTGTTTTTAAATGTAATTGGCTCATCTCTAATATGTTATTTTATAGACCTGATGGCAAAGACTACTCAAATCACCGCCTTATACTTGGAACACATACGTAAGTACATCTTTAAAATGAGTTTTGTAATACAGTGCTTTTTCATTCACTGGTTTATTTAAATACTAAGGGTACACAGGGCTTTCCAACTCAAAACTTGATTTTGCGCGATTACTATTTTGCTTTTTGCTTTTTAAAGATGCATGGATAACAATTTCACATCAAGGAAACTCTAAATGTTGTTAATAAGATAATTTATTTTATATAAGTTATTATAAATAAGTTATATTACACGCAAACAGAACTACGGTGGTACAATACAATACTAATTAATCCGAAATTTCAGAGTCAATGTCCTGAGGAAATTCGATTTCAGACTCAAAGTCGCTTGAGCACTCTCCCTCTGTTGAGTCGTCTGACGCTGTTGAATCTTCTGAATCGCTCACCTCAACTCTCCGCCTCTTTGCTGGTCGATTCGTTGGTTTTCGGCACCGCTTCTTTTCTACATAAATTTCCACCGCACGATTCACAATCTCCTCTCTCTCTTCTCTGCTCCACAATCTATTGTTTCCGTAGACAATAAAATGTTTGTTACAATGCTAAATGCCATATTCACCGTTTTGAATTGAAAATGCGTTGGCACCTCACAATCCCGCTCCCAGAACATACAACCCTTCAGCGAACAGTAGCGCTCGATTTTCTTCAAATTCACTGGTTCATCTGGGCGCGGAATCGCGCGCCCCCAGAGGAATGCCCTAGGTACAGTATGTCCACGGCCCTGGAGAGTGTTTTAGAAAACGTCCATTTTTTATGTCAGAATTATTATGCTGTTTAGTGTGCACAGAGGGTGAAAACAGAAAAATACAGTTGCATTTTCAAGTTTATCATTTAATATTATTATTATTCAGTTTTATGAATTGTATGGGTTTTTAATTTTTCTAGTTTGAAGTCTGTTTGGCTGGCAATAATATAATCAAAAAGTATAAAATATGGCTAATAAAATTATTGTATTAAAGTAATTGTATGTTTAATGTCCCATTAATATGATCATTTACAATTTATTGTCATTCAATTTTCAGGTCAGATGAACAGAACCATTTGGTCATTGCCACTGTACAACTTCCAAATGATGATACACAACTTGATGCAAGTAATTATGATAATGAAAAAGGAGGTTGGTATTGACTTATATGTACTATTTACAACATGAGTGCAGACCAATGTTGTAACGGATATACAAACTCGTGCCGAAGGAGAGAGATTGTATATACGATACAACACAGACGCAGGGCTTGAAATTTGCGGTATCCCAATATCCACGGGATACTAGATTTTGATTTTGGATACTAAATGTCATAGTTTAGTATCCCGACGGGATACCATGAAAATTTCATGCTAAATGCTAGCATTTACCTAGCAACAGTTTGCAATTATGTACAACAAATTTGTTCGCTTCGATGTGCAGATTTTCCGCCTGCATCCACCCATTTATGCGGTTAATTATTCGACAAAGTAGCGAACACATTTTGCGTTAATTTCGTGCAAAAATGGCGTCTGAACAATAGAAAGACGGAAAGAGGAAAGGCCCTGGGTGCGAGGTTGACAGCAAAAATGTGACGAGAAATACGCAAAAAATGTTAATATATGTGACGAGAAATCTGGTTGAAACACCGCAAGAAATAGTAATAGATGATGGAGAAGAGAAGCGATCAGCAACACAAGAAAAGCTAGAGAGAAGAAATGCCGAAGTATTAAAACGTCACTACGAACAAGCAAAGCGATCTGAAAGTTTTATAGCCAAAGCTCAGCACCAATGCACCATCAGATTCTGACAGTGAACCTGGTGAGGTTGAGGTCGACAATGTGTTGTCAGATGACCCATCATCAGATTCTGACAGTGGGGTTGAGTTCAACAATGGATTGCTAACATTATTTGATTCTGAATCTTCTTCAGATTCAGAATTTGCTGGATTTTAAGCAGTTCACATTTTTGTGCATTTTTAATGCATAAACTACTTACATAATGTTCTATTTGGAAATTATTGTTAATATATCATTAAATATTATATACTAAATAATAGTAATACACTGAGTGACTGTAGTGTTCTGATCATTATATTTGATACTGTTAATTTAATTACTTAATTTTTAACTATTAAGTTAATTATAATAAATCTGCATGTAGTTATTATTGTGGATATTACAAGTTGACATTTAGTATCCAAATTAATGTGGGATACCAGCTTCCAAAATGGGATACTAGATTCAGAAACCTGGTATCCCTCTTGGATACTGCTAAAAATTTAAAATTTCAAGCCCTGCAGACATGAATGTTGTAAATAGCTTAGGATATCTTTCTGGCAAGCAAATGGTTTGGTGGTGCTCTTTTTTTAGAATTTGGTGGTTTTGGCTCTGTGAGTGGGAAAATTGATATTGAGATAAAGATTAATCACGAAGGAGAGGTTAATAGGCAAGTATCACCTGTTTATACAGTAAAATAAAGTAATTGATGAGTAAACAGCCTCTTGAGAAACCGATACCCAAGAGCTCTGAATGGGATACCATTTTCAAATATGTATTCATAAACAAAAAATAACAAATAAATATACGCTGAGACGTTCATAGCAATTTCACTGAAGAAAAAAACAAGAAATCACAGTTAAGGATGGAAAGACAAAGTGCCAACCAATACAGGTTCTTCACTGTTTTCCACAACAATGTGGGGAAAAAAACAAGATGTTGGCTATCCGATGGCTATTGTCCAAAAATTTTCTTACAAAAATATTAATGCTGATATATCTACCCTAAATGTTTTCAAGATACCTGTATAACTTTATAATATATAGATGTAACTGTAAATTATGTGAGTCATAAAATGTGTTGTGCTGCATAGGCAGTGTATAAATACAAATCAAATATCTAAAAGAACGTACACACACCAAAACAACGTACACGCTATTTTGGCAATACACGATGAACCTTTACTTTAGATATTTGATTTGTAAATTACAGTACCTATGGTTGTGTATATTCAAATTTCCAATGTTATTTTCAAATTGGTTGTGGGATATGGTGTACAGTACTTGTATTGACAGAATGTTATATATACTACTTCATTGTTATTAGGGCACGATTTATGCCACAGAACCCATGTATAATTGCAACGAAAACTCCATCATCTGATGTGCTAGTCTTTGATTACACAAAACACCCGTCAAAACCAGGTAATGTACTGCACTTTCATATTTGAGTTGCATCAAGCCCATCTCATAATCCGTCAATATTGTTATCTCTGCCAGAAGGTTATGTTTTCACATTGGTTTGTTTGTCTGTTTGTTTGTTACCTACATGTAACTTTAACCCCTACATGTAGCTGATATTTCATTCTTGCCCTGATTGTTCTTTAGACCCTAATGGTGGATGTAATCCAGACCTTAGACTAAAAGGACATCAAAAGGAAGGGTATGCTACTTAATTAATACTTTAGCTTCCATTACATGTAACTCCAAAAACTCTCTAACACCCAGACAATGTGTTAACATATACACTGCTGTAGTGAATGTGGGAGAGCATGGATTACTGTCTACATGGACGATTGTCAAGCTTACAGTATATTTTTCTAGAACATTTTTCTAAAGATATAAGCTTGATGATCGTCCATGTAGACAGTACTCGGAGCTCTCCCACATTCACTACAGCAGTGTATATATTAACACATATGTTATTATTATTGTATAGTTTCACTGAACAATATGATCTTTTGTAGATATGGTCTCTCTTGGAATACAAATGCTAATGGACATCTACTGAGTGCCTCAGATGATCATGTATGTCAATTAATTCAAATACAACATAAAAGTGTTGCTCTGCATTGACAGTGTTAACTGGAATACAAATCTAAAATCTAAAAGGTTTTAATGTACTGCTGAAATAGTGTATAGACAGCCCTGCTGAGAGGGGGGGGGGGGGGTTAGCTGCGGCAACTGCCCCTGGGACAATACAACCTGTTTCGCAGTCAGTAAATGAAACGCTAGTGTTTGATGAAGAAACGCTAGTGTTCGATGCAGTGCTTTACTGGTGTTTCACAGCCCATTCACGGAACTGAGCTGTCTGATTGAGTAAAATTCTCATGAATTATTTGAGAATTGTATTTCAAACAGTAAGACAAATAATGTTACAGAATATATTTTTTATTTATTTTTCTAGACAATTTGTTTATGGAATATAACTGATGCAGCAAAAGTAAGTTGGCTAATTTTTTATTTATTCTTTTTTTCTTATTTTATTTATTTTATTTTACATTTTCTTACCAGGAAGCGAAAACACTGGATGCCCAAAGAATATTTACAGGCCATACTGCAGTTGTGGAGGTACAGTACTATTGTTATACTAAACTATGGCACCGATTTTGTTATAGTGATTGGAAGAATGCGGTTTACGAGTTTACTTGCGCTTTCTTCGTTTTTCAATTTACAGCATTTGAGCAACATTCTTCAGTACAATTCAATAACACACTTAAACATAAGTTTGATCGATTCAATAAAACATGTAAACATAGATTTGATTGAGTACCAATCCGTTCCGAAATCGTTCGTCATCTTTTAGTGTAGGTCTACCGCGATCTGTGTGTGCGATTGTAAGCATTGTTAGCATGTTTGTGATCAAGATACTTGCCAGTCATATTCTTTATAAATCTTATCACAAATTTACTATATTTCTTTGGATAGTTGGCGCATGACGATGAGCACACCGCGTGGTTTCGCAGAGCCTATCGGAATGATGCAATAATTGCACTTTGTCGACCCGAAAAATAATACAGAAACGAAACCTAGACTCGGCTACCACAGGTAGCCCGAGTAATAATCAAACGAAGCTAATAACGAATAATAAAACGAAGCTACGAATTACAAGTAGTAATCAAACGGGCAATTTCTTTGTACAGTGTGTATCAGAGATCACTATAAACATATTTGGTTGTATTTATAGGACGTCTCGTGGCATTTATTACATGAAGCATTATTTGGATCTGTTGCTGATGACCACAAACTTATGATGTAAGTGGTTTTATAAGTGTGTGTGTGTGTGTGTGTGTGTGTGGGGGGGGGGGGTATGATTGGTGTGTACATTTGCGTACAAAGGGGGAGGGGGTAAACCGGTTCTTTCGTACGTATGCAAAACGATTTTTTACTAGGACTAAAAAATAACTTGATTTGAACTAATATGACAACTGGTCTGGTGTATTTTTAAAGCATGTATCAAAAGGTGTATATAAAAGGCATAATAATTTTATATTATTATATTTTCAACTGTGACGTTACTTTTGAGTTCTGTTTACAGGTCATTCCTTATAATCTGCGCAATAAAATAGGATTTAAGAAATTTAAGACAATTACGATCAAATTGATGTTTGTGATATTTGTTCGAATTCGCACAACACGTTTATATATGCTTTCGGAATTACTTGATATTATTTAAGATTATGGGGGGGGGGGGGTCATTCAAACGGTCTTCTTGTACGCGTAGTATACAGAGGGTAAGGGGTACCAAAATAGCGTACAATAGCGTATAAAGGGTGAAAAATTGCCGAAATTTTGCGTACGTACTAAATGGATGGCCCTTAAAGTGCCCCTAACCTCAAAATGTTTTATTGTCTTATTTGGAAGAACTTCTAAAATGATAAAGTAACTTCTTTTGTAGATTTTCATTTCTTCGCTTTGTTTTTGAGATATATCAGTTTGTTTGATATGCAAATGTACGGAATTTACGTCACACATGCATAATGACTTATTGGAGAAATATGTGTATCTCTTTCATTCTCAAACGAAATCCCTTAAAATAGAGAAGTTTGGTGTTGTGGGAGAAACGCACACACGTGTTACTCACACTTTAGTGTTTTTATTTCATGAACGCAAAGATATATAACATTCTCTGATAACTCATGCATGTGACGTAAATTCCGGACATTTGCATATCAAACAAACTGATATATCTCAAAAAGAAAGCGAAGAAATGAAAATCTTCAAAAGAAGTTACTTTATCTTTTTAAAAGTTCTTTCAAATAAGACAATAAAACATTTTGAGGTTAGGGGCACTTTAACAATAGCATAGATTTGGAGCCAATCAAGTTTCAAATTCAAACGCTGCTTCCAGTTGCGACGATAACGCATGACCATGGCACGACTAATAACAACCAATTGTAGATGTAGATTATGTACGCCTAGCGTACCTATTTTTTGTTAAAGTGCACATGAAACCAATGTTTTACCGCTGTGCATCGAATTTGAGCCTTCGAGCAGCTCAAGAGTTTGGCGGCATCCCAGAAGCATAAAATACGAGAATGAAAACGTTATTTCTCGAGAGATACCGTAAATCTATTAACATTTCCAGAGTGAGTGTCAACCGTGACGCATTGCACGCTCGGTCGGCCATTTTTTGAAGCACGAAATTCCTTTGGTGAACTACATCCGTAAATATCTTGTCAATCCTTGATATAAATTATTCATTTTGTCTTTTAATTGAAAGAAGATATACCTTAGAAAGTAATTATTTCTGCGTTTTTCACAAAACTCGACGTATTCTTGACTTTTGTTTCGAATTATGTCAGCCTCGACTGACGCGAAGCGTGGAAGACCAAGTGACGAGTTTCAAACAAAAAATTCAGGTTCCGAGTCGACGTATTTGGATTGTGGATGAATAAGAAAGCCTCTATAGGGTTTTCTGTGAAGACTCGGCGAATTTCCGAAGTATTTATTTTATACCACATCAAGTTGGCAACGAAACACTTCAAAACACTTCGTTATCGTATGGAAAGATAAACACAAACGCGCAATGCACGACGGCCTTTTATTTAAAAGTAATTCTGTTTTTCCCTTCAACCTTTCTCTTTAACATTGTGTTTTTGTTTTACTTGTAGATGGGACACACGATCTGCTAGCAGCAGTAAACCAACTCATTCAGTTGATGCACATACTGCAGAGGTATGTGTTGCACACTAACCTATCAAACCTAAAAACGTACATGTAAAATATTGTAAAATACCCAAAAAAGGTTGTCTAATTTGTTTCATCAATTCTCAGGTCAATTGCTTGTCATTTAATCCGTACAGTGAATACATCTTGGCCACTGGTTCTGCAGACAAGGTAATATCCCGATATCTTGATATACTGTATCTCGCCTGTCTCTAATAAAGGCCCTATACCATTGCTATGTTTATGTGGATTTTGTTTTAGACTGTTGCGTTGTGGGATCTCAGAAACCTAAAATTAAAGCTTCATTCGTTTGAATCGCACAAAGACGAGATCTTTCAGGCAAGATAATTTTCAACATGTTTTATTCAACGTATTTTTTTTATAATGTATTCCGGTAATTTTGCGACCGTTCGGCTTTCTTAAATATAGGTACAATGGTCTCCACACAATGAAACCATATTAGCTTCGAGCGGAACGGACAGAAGACTTCATGTTTGGGATCTAAGGTAGAAACATTGTGACCTGAATTTATTTTGAGTTCTTATATTAAATCCTTAATTATACTCGCTGTCGTATGATTACTTCTACTATATTTTTCGGAAATTCTCTGAATAGCAAAATCGGCGAAGAGCAATCACCGGAGGATTCAGAAGACGGGCCACCTGAACTTTTGGTAAGAATTGCAAACTATAAATCACACTCCGTAACTTGTATATACTATATATTTGCACCTGTTCCAAGCGTTTTCGATAATTTTGTTCTCTTGTAGTTTATTCACGGTGGCCACACGGCGAAGATTTCCGACTTTTCTTGGAATCCGAACGAACCGTGGGTTGTGTGCAGCGTATCGGAAGATAATATTATGCAAGTTTGGCAAATGGTACGTTTTGAAGTTTGCAGTGCCTGCATTCCCTGCTATACTTTACGTTATCTTGCACAGGCAGGCAGGCAGACAGACAGACAGACAGACAGACAGACAGACAGACAGACAGACAGACAGACATTCAGAAGGTTAAAGGTTCGATTCCTGTCCTGACTCAGGACATTTTCTGAGGATATGAGCTTGACGATCGTCCATGTATCGTCTGTCCGTTATCTTGATATCATTCGTATTTTTTAATTTTTCAACTACGAATTTGTCCAGTTACCTTATTTTCTAAAACAAATTCTTCCCTACAGGCCGAGAATATTTACAATGATGAAGAACTGGAGACGCCCGCCTCGGAATTGGAAGCCGCCCCGCCATCGTAAAAAAAAACACAAAAATTTTACGATCATCCTCTCGATTTCGGGCCCATAAAACAACCCCACGCAACAAAAGCTGGTAAAAAAATAAGGCCTTGGGCGACGGAAGTTAAGTCAGGAATTCTTTTTGATTCTTAGTGTATTTTGTAACATATGTTTTTATTTAGTGACAGATTATTTCTTTAATTTATTCAAGTCGCTCCACCCAACCATATATACGGAACCCCACAGGTGACATTGAAATTCACTCTACTTTTTTGTATAGCGACTTTTTTGTCGAGTCTTTGTCGAGTTTTTTGTCGAGTTTTTTTTGTCGATATTTTTGCCGAGTTTTCTGTCGAGATTTTTGTCGAATTTTTTTGCCGAGTTTTTTTGTCGAGTTTTTGCCGAAGTTTTTGGTCGAGTTTTTGCCGAATTTTTTGGTCGATATTTCGTCGAGTTTTTGTCGAGTTTTTTTTGCCGAGTTTTTTTTGTCTAGTTCACTGCACGTACCCGAAGTTGGACAAAAAAAATTGACAAACAGCTCGATAAATTAATTCGAGAAAAAAGTCGGAATACAAAAAAGTTGGATTTTAATGGATTTTAATGTCACCTATGGGGCTCCGTACATATACTCTCATGTTTTTTCTCGTTTTAATGATGTCTGGTAAGCTAGCGGAATAAAGTATCCCTGTAGGAATGAGTTCACTGTAACTAAAGGCTAAAGCCCCGTACACAAGACCAATTTTTCCTTGACAAGTTCTTGTTAGTTTTGCATGCTCGTGTGTGCGACAAACAATTTTTTCCAGATTAGATTTCAGATTAGCCAGCTGCGCCGCGTGTGTGGACAGTGAAATATATTTTCGTATAGTACAGCAATGCTCGCGAATGAACCTGTGCTGTAGAACATGTAGTTTGATCGAGTGAAATGCCAAATATTACTTGTAATATACCGAAATCTTCTCCCGGCATATACAGATCTCATGACTAGGCGTTTGGCAACGGCCTCTGCAGCTCAGTGGTCAGATCAATGCACTAGCATCGCAGGGTCGCGCGTTCAATTCCAGCTGGAAGGCCTTGAAGTTGCATTTTTCAAAAAATGTTTTTTTCAAAAAGAGTAAATGGTTAGTCTTTATAGTTTCAAGAGTTCTTTCAAACAAAATAGTTATTTTACAACTGAATTTTTCATTGCATAGGCTATTTCCACAGACATACGTTTCGGACGGTGTGCAGTTCACGCGATCATATTAAACTTTTCAAAGAGAACTTGGTCGTGTTTATGGGGCTTAAGAAGCTCGCGCCATTATAATTGTCCTGTCTCCTTCCTTTCGTTTTTGAACGAATTTTTGTTAAAACGGATTGTTTATGACGATAACAAGAAAACATCTGTATGATATTTTGTTGCAGGACTTTCAGGTCTTTAATACTCGAGATTTTAAAATATTCTTTCAATAAAGCCCAATACCGTCGAGCTTGCGTTGTGGAACATATAACTGTTGATTATAGTTTCCAGGTCGGTCAGGTTTTGGCGGGGAAAAGTCTTAGTTGATTTGAATGATAAAATAGAGCTAGGTACATATCTTCATTCAAAATACCCTGTCTTCAAAATACGCAGCTGTCTTCAAAATACCCTGTCATCAAAATACCATGTCTTCAAATTACCTTGTCAAGATCCTGTCAATACAGTAACGAGTGTCAACGCAATGTTACTTATAACAGCATCCATAATTCATTATTATTTCTAAACAGCTGCATTAATTATGAATGATAACAAAGTCAACTTCTTCAATGTCGACTTCGCTGCCCTAATGCGGACACAGTAAGTACTATTTTACCTCCCCTCTGCATGTGGAGTCTCTCAATCGTTGGTTCAACGTTTGGCTACTCCACCCACGAGACTATAAACTGTTTTTTAGTTACTTTATATCAATCTTCGCACTCTATTTTTGACACATCTGTCTAGCTGACCGCATCACTTGCTGGTGTATATGTCGAGGTTCACAACTGTAAATTACAGAAGTTGAATACGTATATACGACGGAATAATTCAATAGCGTCTACAAATAACCCTGTGTTTTTACGTTCGAGTTTTACCACTGCTGGAATCAAGCGTTACTATTTGTTTTGGTCTGTACAAAAAATTCATGTCTGGCCTTATCGTTGAAAGCAACTCGAGTCTAGTAACGCGGATGGCGAGTCTACGATTGTGAGTGTAGTTGTATCTTTATATGCCACATTTTAACAGCAACAATGCCTAGATGCGCTCGAACTTTGTTCGGGTTAAAAAACGTCGACGCTGTTGATATAGATGACCCAGTTTCGTTTGGCACGCGTTGGAGAACTGAGAATCAAAGCTTCGGCATAAGCGAAGAGGATGGATTTTTGAGCTCGCGTAGAAACGGATGTCGTATTGAAAGTAGAGAAGTGGTAGCGGAATCTACGGCTGCGAAGCAACCCAGAGTCCGTACTCCGAGAACTACGTTATTAACGAACGACTTTCATGGATTACGCTGGATTGATGGCAAACGAAATGAATATCAGACCCTGAATGTCTCGGGGAAAGGAGTCAGAGGAAGAACAGATGTTTATCACAGCTGCGATATCGAGTATCCAGAAGGAGGGCTTATTTTGCCTGATATTTCCGTTGTCAAGCCTTATTTGGTGGCTGGTCGAACAGGGTTTTCTAAGCGGCAACGAAGGAGGCGAAAGAAGAAGGATTCCTTCGAGCTAATCCGTCAAGAGAAAGACGGGTTTTTAAAGGAAAAAACATGCAACGAAAAGGGAAGAGTTGAGAAGGTGCAAGAGGATGATGGATATTTAAAACCATGGGATGGAAGGGAAAAAATAAAAAAAGATCGAGAAGATTGTGGGGTTTTAAAGATGAAACCATTGGATGAATGGGAACGTATTAGGAAGGATGTGGATGGCTGTGGATCTTCAAAGCTAAAACCACTGGATGAAAGGGGACGTATAAGGAAGGATGTGGATGACTGTGGATCTTCAAAACCAAAACAATTGGATGAAAGGGATTTTAAGAAGGATCCAAAAAAGAAAATCTTCATAAATGTTATTTTGCCCAAGATAACTTGATGAAGACGGAAGATTAGGTTCAAGCGTGGGTGCATATACTACTCAAAATCAGAGGAGGATTCGCATACGGACCTCGCGCAATTAGGGGCCACTTTTGGCACCATTTGTGCACGAGGTGCAAACAGCGCTTAATATCTGCGTACACCATACTAGCGCGGGCTGTATCCGCAGGCTAACACCATACTTACCATTTTGGAAAGTTAGGTGCAAGCTGTAGACCGAGGTGGTCTGGTAACAAGTAGTGGTACTTGGATTCAGGAAAGATCCATGCATGTGGTATCTTGAATTGCCAACCAAAGTGATGCGTAAGTATCACCCTTCCAAGTACCACTTTCTGATTTGGCATTGGACGGTGCAGCCCAAGCATAAAGCGCGTGCGCATTGGGTACCAAACCCAATAACAGAACGAATAAAATTGCTTCAATTATATTCGACGCAACTTCGACGTATAACTTGATTAAATTCAACTGTGTCAATTTTATTCGTCTCACTAGCATTATCCGTCTTTTGTGTGTTATTTTGCACAATAATCTATAGATTCATCATAAATACGCTCATAATGCTTACAAATGCAGACGCCGATCGCGGTAGACCTACACTAAGCGATGACGAGCGATTTCGAAACGGGTTGGTCCGCAATCTCGAAGAGATTAAACTGAAAGTAAACACGAGTACATTGAACTTGAAAACAACACTGAATTAAGTGTCAGTCAGAATCAAATATGTTCCATGATAAGGGATGGACAACTCAATATGCGGTGTCGACAAGCGCATTTCCCCTTTATAAAGTACTTGAAAATAACCCACTAAAAGCACAGAAATACCCTCAATTCTTCTCGGTAGCTCGAGTTAATGCGTGATAAGGCATGTTGTTTTTATAAGCTTTGCCACATGTAGACTTGAGAACAACATTTACACAATAACATATACAAGATGACGGCAGGGTTACCACCTGCATGTAAACTAAACAATACACACCTTAAGACACAAAATAATGAAAATCGATCTTTATTGCGTCCATTAAAAATAACTTTCTCCTAAAATTATTATCGTTTCTGATTGGTCGCATTCCTTAGCTTTTCAGACCCAACACACGACGGCCAATACGAAGCGGCGTTATATCTGGCTGGGAATTGGTCTCGTTCTTCGTGTAGAGGACACAGACTACGTCATAGTCTGATAAATGTTATTTTCGGAGGAATCAGAAGCTTTACAGCAACAAAAACTCTAACCATAACCCAAACAAAAACTCTATCACTAACCCTAAAATAAAAAAATACTAACACGCAAATTTCTGTGTCCTCTACACGAAGAAGGACCCGGGAATTGAACCGGCAAGTTCCAGACGTTGTGCGACTGATCTTGTCGAATATACAGTACAAGTCTTCGGCCTAGATCAATACGAAAACAAAACATGACTTCTCCTCTAGGACTTGCTTCTTGGACTATGATCTTATGCTTATGACGATCCTTATCCGCAGTTTCGACTGCTCATAAATATGACGCGTTCTGATGGGGGAGACTTGATCACTCATAGTAGACTATTTAAATTATGTAAATAAGCTATATTTTGTACAATAAACATGTTATGTATGAAATACGTTTTTGGCCTGACTCAGAACTTGTCATATATTTATGCGCAGTCGACACTAGAATTTCGTGTATAAGATGCGAATGCGCAATAAGATTATTGTGACGAATTCAGTTCCTTTGAGGTGAGGCATTAATAAATACAGGGGCGGCGTGGGACACCGGAGATTTCTCGGTGGCCCGAATACCTTATGGGCCTTTAAAAATAATATTTAGAAAAGTTCTGAAAAAGTTAGAATTTCATTATATTTTTAGCAATATTTTTTCTACACAACAGTCACGCGAATTTTAATCGACTGAAATCTACATACCTCAAAATTCAATTTTTTCTAGTAACACCTCTCTAACAATAGATAACTAACTATGCCTTTGACGCAAACATCTTCACTTGGACTGTGAAGTCTGTGATTTCGAAGAATATTTGCTTTGTAACGAGGCCAGAAAGGCCTTGCATGTATATAAAATAATATTTAGACTGGCCGCCATTATGAAAGAGATCTATTATAAACCAAGCCTGTGTACAGCCTGAATATACACCTGTAAATGTATTACAGGTGTATATTCAGGCTATTCAAGGCTAGCCATTGGCGCCCACCGGAAATGACCTGCCCCCCTGCCAACGATTCTTAGAATTTCCCAAGAGCTCACATGAATTAAGGACCCCCATCTCGTTTATTAGAAATGACATCATAAATCTTGATCAATAAAAAACTGAAAACCTATAAAAGCGAGCGTTACCTATCAGTGCACAGGTTCTTCGAAAACGAAGTTATGGCGACGGCTAGCGACGTTGAGATTGATGCTGCATCTTGTTCAGTGTGCAAGGATGTATACAAGGATCCAGTGAAGATTTCCTGTGGACATACGTAAGTTTTCCTTGGGAATATTTGTTGTTACTTTTTATTTTCGCTTTCATTGTTTTGATGCTAGCTAAAACTGTATAGCAAGGATTTTCGCGTGAAATATAACCGCTTGGTGTTGTTTTGAAAACCTCAAACATTGCAAACTGAAGTTGAAGTTTTGTTCTGTACAGAATAAAAACACTAACTTTTAAACACATTTGTATTTTTTGCACGGAAGTAGAAAGTGAAAGTGCTATGACGACGTAGCCTGCGTGGCAGGACGACGTGCAAATTGGTTTGTCTAAATAAATATCTCATCAGAACTTTGCACTCCAAACGGCAAAAGTGAATTCATGAGGTTTTATTTTCCCCTGTTTTCCCTTCTATAAAAAATCTGTTTTCCCTTCTATAAAATTTATTATATAAAATTATATTAAAAGCTTTGCCACATCCAGATTATTTTCATGCAGATATTTATTTATGCACAATGTTTAGCCCCAGGGGAGGAGGGCCAGGCAAACCCAGGGGATTTGACATTTGATTACATGTCAAATTCCTTACCCACGGGACAAACATCCATGTCAAATAATGTAAAAAGTCCCCTGGGTGAGGCACCACCATAAGCAACTTGCAGATAAAAAAATGGTGGGCTTTCATTCTCCACGCATTTATGGTAAGTCTACCTTTGGTCATCAAATATCCACTCCCTTGATACGGTCGGTAATGTCAGATGCCTTGTCAAATGCTCTTGTGTTCAATTGCCTAGCCTCCTTCCCCCCGTGGCGTAGCTAGGATCAAAATTTTGGGGGAGCAATGGAGAATTTGGGGGTGCAGTTAGATTGGAATTATCAAGCATTATATGGTGTAGGTCGTGGCTTTAGGGAGGTATGTAGGGGGTATGGGGGCATCCCCCAGAAAATCTTGTATTTTTGAAGCCCTGTGAGGGCATTTCCCGTGATTTCTGAGAGGAATTTTCCCGAAAAAAATTACCTGCACTTGGCGACTGGTTGAAAAGAATTTAAATAAAATTGATTACAATTAAGATTAATTTGTATATAGCTGGAGTCCTTGACCAACCTGTTAAAGTCTGACAACAAGATAAATAACCTAAGCATTCAATGCAGCAGTTTTGGTCGTTTAGCCGACGCTGGTCAAAAGGACCGAAGGCTTCCGGAAGCGTAATTCTGCGCAGTTTAAACTTCACGTGAGTGTGTTACTGTGAACACTCATGATTCCACTGGTAAGCCTATCACGATTAGCAACAGATCTTACTTGAATTTAGCATGAGACATTTAGGGGACTGGGAGGGTCAAATGTGTAGATGGGGCAGCTCCGGCCCCCCTTGGCTACGCCACTGCCTTCCCCTGCTAAACATTGACAGGCGCATTACTCTTGGGTAAATCCATTGGCAGATTCTGTAGATCAAATTATTTAAAAATCTACCTGAAGGAAAGTTTTAGGTTGGATTAGTAATTGAATAGTTACATACTGGTAACTGGTTGTTACTGCAATACAAGAGGTTTGGCTAGGCTATATATTTTAACTAATAACTTTTTATTTAGGTTTTGTGAAGACTGTATTAATGATAGCTGGAAATCTAAGAGAGATAATCCAAACTGCCCTATTTGTCGCAAAGCTGTTGATGGTGAAAAGAAAGTTGACATGAAAATGTTGACTGAAATGTCCAAAACATCAACTCAATGCAATAGATGCAACAAAATTGTAAGAATCTTATAGTATGGTACAATATGTTGCATATAAATATTTAAGATTAATTATAATGGTTTAAATTTTTAGCTTATAGCAGTTTGCATATGGTAATTTTTACCAATAGGTTGTTTTAACTGAGTACAGACGCCATGATAAAATCTGCAAGGGAATTGGAAATATTAATTCTGGGGCAAGTACATCAGGAAGAAGGTAATTGGATGATCATTGACAGTTTCCAAACTTGACAATGCATAATTTAGTTAAGCTGTGTTGGCCGACAAGTCAGTGTCAGACTAAAGTTGTAACTTCAGTTGTGACTTTAATTCTGACACAGAACTTGCCTAAATTGACTTGAGGGATTGAATGCACAAGTCAATTCCAACAGTGACAATCCCCCCTGGGAATTAGCATTTTGCTGCCGGCATGAGGAACAAAATTGCGTGTCTATCCATAAGCCCCTGCCTCGGAGAAGTTGTGTTGCCACTCCTGTTATAATCTTTGCTATAGAAAGCATAATTGCAGTACATAAAGATAAGAGCCCAGCTCAATACATGTTAAATGTATTGCGGCCATATTATATTGCCATATTATTATGGCTGAATACAGGACCGCTGAGAGGGTGGGGTAGCCTTGGAAACTGCCCCGGGGCCCGCAACTACGGCGCCAAGCAAATCCGGGGCCCATGCAGAAATTTGCCATAAACTGCCTCCGACATCTGAGGCATTTAGGAGCCCACGAGACTTCATGCCCCTGGGCCCGTCCTGTCTCTCGGCGGTCCTGCAGGCTTGAATACATTTACATATATTCAGCTGGGCTTTTATTTTTACACTCCTGTTATATTTATGTTATGCCAAACCTCAACTCTTGTATAGGTCTAGCATTAATCATAATTGGTACATTGGTATTAAATGAAACCAATTGTTACTTTTTCTTAGGTTTCCATTTTTTGGCGATGTGAAACCAAACATTTACACATTTGCATGTCCATATGATTGCCACCAGAAGCATCTGGATAGGGAAAGTTTGTTGCAACATGTCCATGAACAGCACAAGGGAGACCAAACCAAGATTGTAAGTGATCTATATAGACATGGTCAGCCCCACCGAGAGGGGGGTTAGCAGTTGCGACTGCCCCAGGGCCAAATAAGGGACCCAAACGATAACCATCACATAGAATGAAGCTTCTAGAGCATTTAGGGGCCTGTGAAAGACCATAACCCCACCTTCCCCTGGGCCTATCTTGGCTCTCTGACGGTACCGCGAATTAGTGGTAATAATTTTGGAACTTTCCCACGCAATCTTAATTATTGCTATAATCACGTTATTTTTTCAAGGTCTGCCCCATTTGTAAAGTTATGCCATGGGGAAATGTTGAACAATACAGCCAAAATTTCCCGGATCATCTCAAACTGCGCCACAACTTTGACTATGAACGTTTTGTGGTAAACCTTCGTTTTATATTTTCTTTTTATTCTCATTTTCGTTGCAGCATGTTTGTCACTTTCTATTCTAATTCCTTCCTTGATTCTGCTGTTAACTGTTTTTTTTTTGTTAACTTCATATATAGGATTTGAACCAAGATGAAGAAAGTGCCTTAGAAAACACAGTGAGATTGAGCTCCCGACATCACTAATGTTTCAGTTGTGTTGCGTTCATTCAGCAGGTTTTCTGCCGCAAACTAACCTGTGTTATTATCAGTATCAAGAATATCTTGATACTTGTTATTGTAGAGAGGATTAACATAATCTATTCTCTGTATGCGCTTTGTATAGATTTAGAATCTTGGGCACTTTCTGTTAGAAATTCCTTAATATTATCATCAGCTAAAGTTTCTTCTTGATATATTTTTCTCCTGCTTACGAAAACTGTTTGCACCGAGACCTGTTTTGAAAAAATCACTCCAAACTTTGTCACTCCCAAAAATTACTCCAAAATTTTTATTTGATATATTCGCTGGAAAGGGTTTAAAAATAGGTTTCTGTTGTTAAAACGTAATATTGTGTCCTTTTACATCTCAAAACCTCAAAACCTTGTAGTCTATAGCTGTTACCGCTTGAGTCTGTGAGCTGGGAGACGCAGGTTTAAATCCTGGGTCGGACCACCACTCAGGGTCTAAGATAATTGAGGAGAAATTGCAACAAAATCAGCAAATGCTAAGACTTTCGGGTCTTCTCGGATAACGACCTTAAATCGTAGGCCCTCGGAACCCCTATCAATTTGGACTTCTAGCCTGTTGGGGTATTCCGTTCACTGGGGCGGAAATATGTGCATAATAGGCGAGTATTACGTCGCTACTCCTCTCAGACCCTTATAATTTGTCAGTCGCATAAATCAGGGTAGAAGTAAATGGAAAAGGGATTTTCCAATGGATTATTTTTACTTAAACAATATTTTAATACAGAATCTTAGTTTTGAATATTTTCCATTCAAAAATATCAAATAAAAATTATCGTCTGACGGATGACACTTTATAAGCAATTTTTATCAGAAAGTGCGAAAGATTATTATATAAAAAAACCACACATGCGATAGGCACTTAATATAGTCAAACATATATAACAATCATGGCATATTATATTCTATAACATTAAAAAACCATGATTTTGAAAGCGATGCAAACTTCACAAGCCCAATGCATATGCGATCCTTATATGGATCAAAATTTCTCCTTTTCCTTGTTTTTCGCAGTGAAATACAAATAACGTTTTGCTTGTGTTTATGCATGTTATAAACTACAGCTTATCATTGTATGTGTGCTTGCATTGCTCTTTAAAACATTTAAGGCATATTTATGTATTCTATCTTTGCATTGTAATTGTGGTGGATACAGTATTAAAGTGTAATATCTTGAAAATAATTGCATGTGCTGGAATCAAAAGAACTGTTTTTACATACGCGCTGGACAATTTTATTGTGTCAACTGCAGTTTGTAGTTGACCTCTGCATGAAGTACAGTTTAATCAGTGCATGATTGTATGTGCTGGAATCAAAAGGATTGTTTTTACATACGCCCGTTTTTACATGGTTGTCCACAACTACAGTTTGCAGTTGATTACTATGATGTCGGTATGGGTGGACCGACCAAAATCTTGATTGTATCCAAATCACATGATCAATCAACGAAGCTGAACCGGTTATTGCCGATGGTATCTCGAAATCCAAGTAAACGGCAACGTGCAGCGTCTGGAGGGCAAGGAGTGACGAAGTAAAATTACTTGGTCTGCACTTCTTGGGTACTGTGTAAACTATGACAGTTGAGAAATGCATGCCTAATTTATCAAAGCGGCTAACACTGTTATAAGACAGTAAGACTTATAACAGTGTTATATACTCGCTGTATAACAATGTGCTGATATCATTCATGACTGAACGATATTCTTGAAGAACAATCTTGTTCGGCATTGTCTCGACAATGTAGTTAAGCATAATCATTGATGAACAAATAACGGTGCGGACATCATCTTGACCTTGTTATCAAGTTGTTTGTAAAAACAAATCCATATTGATGACTATACACAATCATTATACTTCAACGAAGAACTGTACACTGTAAAATGTTTCATACAACTTGTCTCTCAACGGTGAACGGCTCGTGTTACACTAGGTAACGTTTCGTACGCATGCGGACTGGCCTCTCATTTGGGGCGGTAAAAAATCACTGACATGGGCCCAACTGCCGCACACAAACAAATAATATTAGGGGAAAGGAGTGCAGGTACAGCATCCCAAGGGGGCGCATGTGCCATTGACACAGGCAGTGGCGTAGCCAAGGGCGGGACAGGCCGGGCTCGAGCACGGCCAATCTCGCACGTCAATGACGTCATTCATTATTCCACTTGTACGCATGGCTATAAGATTAAGTGACTCGCTGGGACAACAAGAAACCGTGTTAGACTATTTTGGAGCTCCTAGCAAACGAAGCAAACAAAGCGATTAGTAGTGCAGTTCTACCGATAGCAGATTTCAAACCAGTACTGTCTTAATATCAGGACCGCGGAGCAGGGGGGGCCCAATAATTTTCCAAACATGTGATTTTTATATAGCCCTAATTATAGCGTTCGCTAGCTCCCCCTTCCGCGGTCCCTTACGTGCACGAATACTGAACATACTGTAGTGTCAGAGCCTACTGATGCAAGCACCAATAACTTGCAGCCGTTTTATAACCTTCATAATTCTATAAATTCTTCCCCAAAAATGCAGAAATGGCATTCCAGAGACTCTAGATTTCAAAATTTCCGCACGAATACTGAACATACTGTAGTGTCAGAGCCTACTGATGCAAGCACCAATAACTTGCAGCCGTTTTATAACCTTCGTAATTCTATAAATTCTTCCCCAAAAATGCAGAAATGGCATTCCAGAGACTCTAGATTTCAAAATTTCTGGGGGAAATATGTCATCACATTCACTGCCCGCCCAATTGGTCAACCCATGAAGTCTGACACACATGTACACCGAGTCGCCAAAGAGGAAAATTGCGATACAAGTTGTTGATGGGGGTGTTGTTCCATTGTGCAACGTTGGGAAAAGTTGCTGCAATCATTACAGAAAGTAGAACTCGATTCTACTTTCTGCAACAATTTTCGCCGTTGCGTGGTATTTTACAACGCCATTGCAAGACAAGATGTACGCGTTGACAACATTGTTATACAGTTGTCAGCACAACGGAACATTACTCACGACTTGCAAAAGAAGCCTGGATTTCTTTGGACTGAACAAAGTTATGGAATTGACTTAAGCACGCACGTTTGGGCCTTTGGCTCCGTTGTGGTCTGACGAATCTGTCGAAAGGTATCCTGGGAAGTCTTGGTATTTGCGCGGGAAATTTCTGAAAATCCTGACGGCCATGTTGGATCTTGGTTGGAAAATTACGTGACAATAGAAACATAAAAACACGGATGTAACTCAGGTATGACAGTCTTTATTTGTCATTTTTATTCAATTTTAGATACGAATCTTCTTAAACGTCATCATTATTAATATAAAACAGCAGAATAGGGATGCAGTTTTGGGTTTCTCGGCTTTGTAAAATACGAATTGTTGTCAATTCTTGGAAAGCAACACTTTATTGTCTTTATTTCCAGTCCAGCATTTTTATATAAATATTTCCATTACATTACTTGTTTTTATTAGTTATTAATAATAGTAATAATCTCAAACTTTATATTATTATAGCTTAATACAATATTTTACGAAGAAACTGTTGCTTGATAAGTTGATTGCCCAGGCTTTCGTGGAGTCGAGGACTATTATTAATTAATATAATGTTCTTTTCAACCCTACAAACTCGCAATTATCGGTGAATTTCACAATCTAACTTTTTTCTAGTTCTCGAAATTCAGAATATTAAATGTGACATTTTTAATAGATTAAGTTTCTAGAAATGAATTCCGGTTAAATCTTCAGCTGACTTTGACTTGTACAGGTCCTCCTTACTTTGATTAACATCCAAATATGGATTCCAGTCTCCATTTTGTATTTCCTCTCTTTCCACACCAATATCTAGAAGATGTGGGTTTGATCTTGCTCTTGCAAGCCTGTAAAACAAAAAAGATAAAAATATAGTTTTAAAGTCTGGAAATCATTACCAGAGTATATTAGAAGAACTGGCTGTTTAAATAGTTTTAAGGCTGCACTCGATTGATTAAAACAAAACAATAGAATCAAGCACAAAGAAACCAATGTCCTAACCACTTTTGTTCCATATAGCCAATCACAAAACCCATTCATTTTAGGTGCGTATTTACTGTATACATGTAGTATTTTTGATTTTATAATGAAATGTGATTAGTTTTATAAGTAATTTTAAGAATGTATTGTTGTAAGAGCATTGAGACTATTGTATAAATAATAAAACATCTTTATTATTATTATTATTATTTACTAAAAAAACAAACTGCAAAGAATCTTTTAAAATGTTTAAGTGAATTCATTTAAAAAATATGATACATCAAAATAATAATTTTAGGTTCTATTTATTGCATATAATAATTATAGAAATGGATGTTTTGCTTCTGATACAATTATTTTATTTCACCAAGTTTTTTATGTGGGTGTTGTACAGTTGTAGCACCTCTTGGAAGATCTAAGATCTTGGGAAGTGAGTTTAACCGTTTAGGAAGGATAAGGAATTTTTAAAAATTGAGCAAAAGCAAGAAATTAAAGTCCTGTTTTTGGGGTATATGAAAGCATTGTATCTTACTTTGTAAATTCCTCATCACACTCATTATCGATGGTAAAATCCTAGGAGAAAAAGTTGAAATTTTAGAGTTTGACAACAACAGCAGCAACAAGAAGAAACAAAATGGTATACAGAAGAAAAACTGTCGTACGTATGTTACTGGTCTTGGAGGTATTTTTTTCCTTGGGGAAGGTGGTGTCAGTTCAACAGAAGGAGATGCAGAGAATGATAAACTTCTGTTGATGTCTTCAATTTCCAGAAAATTAGCACTGCTTTCTTTTGTAAATGAGCTGCTTCGTTGTTCAAGTCCGTAGGAGGTCGTTGTATCTTCTGTTGCAGCTGGCGGTTCGTTGACAGATTTTTGTTCTTTGGAATTCTATGAAAGTTAGATCGTAATTAAATTGATCAATGTAACTCTAAGGATAACTAGCAGAATGATGGTAGCATGTCGCATAAGATCAGTTGTTTAGTACCTCCAGAGAGACATTGCAGATACAATCTTAGAACAAAATCCTCCTTGTTAATTCCTCGCTGCAGAACTGATCGTTTTAGAAACAGTTTCATAGTCACTGCTTCAAACAATTTTAATTCGAAATAATTTTGATATATTTTACCCTTTTAACTATATGTGAACCGTTGTAATTCAGTTTTTTACTGCAAAAATGGTCTATTAAAACAATTTAAGAATTATTAAAAAAAAAACTTGCTCACCTCCCAAGCCTCAAATGCTACATTAAATGCTTGAGCAACTGTCAGGGCAATAGCCTTGGCCTAAATATGAAAAAGAAAAAAATGATTCGTGATAATTAAAATTGAGCATTTTAATTGACAGTCGATTACAATAATTTAAATTACCATCTTTGGTTTGGTGCAAAGAAAAACACGGCATTGAATTATAAGACTCTTCTTCTCTCTTGCATTAAAAGCAAACACCTTTGGAAAATTTGGATCAGCTGTGCAATATGAAACCCTAAAAATTGGGATCTCATCGTCTGTTGCCTATAAGAAGAGAACCTTCGTTTGTTATAATAGAACTTCTGCATAAAATGAAATATCATTACTACCCCAAGGCAATCAGAAGTTTACAGGATCCATGCCTGTCTGGCACTCTTCTGAGGATTTGAGCTTGACAATCATCCATTCATCGTCTGTCTCCAAGTTGAATTTCCCTCATTCACTACACAGGCCTATAGCTAAAATGTCATAATTGGGAGGACACCAACCCAAAATTTCCAAATGAAATATTTTTAGTTTTAGTTGTAAATCAAACTAGCTTGCATAGTTGTATTAGGAGATGTTTTTAATGATGGATAGCTAGCCCTCGTGGTAGGGCTGGCCCTAGTAAAAGGGATGGATTTCACTTCACGTTTACATGGGAATATTCTAGCCCTTTGAGGAGGGCTAGCCCTTCTAGGATCGCTGACTTGTTTACCGAGTTGACAACATGGATTTTCCATGTAACCCACTGAATCCCATTTTAACGGCACAAGTTTTCAATTTAAAACCTACGTATGAACAAACAGAACTTGTGAAATAAAGAGTTGTCTTAAAATATATACGGGCGAAGACCAACTTTGTCGCGGGTAGTGAATAGCGAGATCATGCCTAGGAGGGCTGCCTTCCTCATATAAACGGTTTTACTGAGAGGCAGGATCTCGGTAAAGAGATATAAACACCCCCCTTGGTTGTTTATGTGAAAGAAACAAAGGAAATGACAAAGTACGCTTTTGAGACCTGTAGGACCGAACCTCACAATATTCACATTCCCAGAGCCCATGTTTGTGTCCAAGTATTAAATTCAACTGACAAGTTACTTCTGTTACCAGTACATTCAATGTACATTATTTTAAACAGTATATTTTGACATAATCTCTTAAAATAGTCTTGAAGAAAACAGTTGTGAATATTGCAATTTTGTAAAAGTTGGGGGAGTGCTGCACCCCCACCAATACCCCGCTCCCTATGGCCCTGTCACTACAACAGTGTATAATATATTTAACACGTATAAAATGAATCAAAACAACAAGCTCCAATTTTTACAATGTGAATGTTCAACTTTACCTTTGTTATTAGATCAGTTATTTTAATATATTTTGGAGTAACAGTCAGAACCACTTTTTGTAGTTTGTTGTCTGCTTTAGATTTCTTTTTCTAAAAGAAACAAGAAAAACTGTGACATTAAAGTTGTGGCCTAATAATGCTAAGAGTACACAGATGATATATCAGAGTGGAATACACATTAAATTTCCATATTTCACTTTTACTACTTCAAGGATGTGCTCATGCTGGGTGGGCATGCCTCTTAGTAGTGTACATGCCGCTGACCCACATTAAATAAAATTTTCAGAATTCCACCTGGAAATTGTTTCAGTGCTGTACAGTATCGTGTGTCAATCAATAGTCAACACTACTCAGTCTTGTGAGAACAGATACTACTCAGTCAATACATAGTTGAATATAACCCATGGTCAATACTACTCAGTCTTGTAAATACTGTACATTATTATATGACAATGACGTAATTCTTCCATATAAGGGCACGAGAACAGAACAAATACCAGGCCGTATTGCATGGTAAAATCCGTATTTATATTCTGAGCATATCCATGTACTTTAACTAATACCAGTTTGAAATAGGGCTATGAAACTCGAAACCAAAATTGCTGATACAAACTCTCTGTTAATAATTGATGACATTGTAGAACTAAACTTTAACATTTTTAATTGTTTAATTATGACAATTTAGAGAGTGAATTCTTGACTCTCTGGTCGACTTTATTATGCTATACTTACTATAATAATATTTCAGAAACACTATTTCACTGTTATGGCAGTACAGTAATCTTCATCACTGTGACTTTATATTTCCACACTGCCAATAACGACACAGCAGAACACATTTACAGTATATTGTAAATGATAAATACACTATCTTGAAGATGATTTATCTCACCTTAGTTTCAGCCACCATTCGTTTCACTGCTTCATCTGTACACCCTTGTCCTTGTGCTTCTACTGATGGAACACTACCAAGATACTACAATAAAAAGCAAGTAAATCTTAATAAATTGATATAATTGTACAACTGATAAGTGCTGTAACATGTCTTCAATGTGTAGCATCATCAGATGCTACACATTAACCAATTTTGACTCAACAAAATTGTCAGTAAAAATGTGACGAATGCACAAAATGTAAATTGTATTAAAACTATTACATTATTTAGTTATATTATATTGATTACCTTGACATAAAATGAAATTCCATCGACCAATGCTTCATTCTCGTGCAACCAATCTTCTTTTAAAGCTGTGACAACAATAATATTATACAGCCTTAGTTAACATTTCATTGCTTTTTCTTCAAAATAACAGTATTTCAAAGCTGATATTATGGTAAATTGATAATGCATACAATATGCAAAAAATGACCAAGATATTTTCTTATCAGACATAGTTTGACGCTACTCTGGCTTTAAAAAGTTTTTTGAACGTATCTGTAAAAGTTAGTACCCACGATCACCCCTGATGAAGACACTAGATTGGAGTGTTGAAATGTTGGGTCATGGATAGTAACTTTTTAAAAGTAACAAAAACTTTTTAAAGCCAGAGTAGCATCAGTTTTGGCTCTCAGCAACGGCCTCCGTAGCTCAGTGGTCAGAGCACTGTACTAGCATTGCAGGGTTGCAGGTTCAATTCCAGCCGGAAGGCCTTGAAGTTGCATTTTTCACAACTGGTCCCCGGTTTGGTCTTAAATTGTATATATTCCTATACTCGAAATTTTCCTTCACCATAAATCCTTAGAATATGTCTGATTAATCACCTGGTTGCATTGGGAAATTATTTGTTATATTTTCTTATATTGCATCGACTCTTTAGAAGTATGAAGTTGATTGTCCAGGTTGTTGTATTCTTGAGAAAAACTATTGTTGGTTACTGACGTTTTTATGGCATCAGCAGTGGCCCATTGAAATTAATGGCACTGGAATGCTAACTATTTCAAATTTTAATATTTTCTTTCCCAATTCCAGTAATTTTGCCAACTTCAAAATATTTAACAGATCTAAACATTGGTATCGTCTCTGATCATTTTGTGCAAGAAGAAGAAAATGCTGATAAGGCTAAAATGCTGCTGTTCAAATTTCAATATCTTGACACACTTCCTCCTTTGGGTATTCTCATTGAAAATTGTGAGGCGTGTCATCTCCTGATTAGGAAAACGTTACAACCATAGAACGTCATCACTATATTATATATCTACATATTTCTATATCTATATATTTATATATCTATATACCTATATATCTATATTTCTATATATCTATATATCTTGATATCTACATATTTATATATCTATATATCTATATACCTATATATCTGAGAGTAGTAAAAAAGTAGAGTGCTGCGTAGACAGTGTTTTGGATATATAGCAAAGTGAAACGGTGGTGAACTTCCAAGATTTTTAGTAACGACATACTGACGTTTCGAGCGGAGACCTTCATCTATATCAATTATAAAGACAGGCACGCAACTGTGAAAGGCGGATGTAATTCCGACCGAGAGCCCTTTAGTGGTTTCACTGGAGTGAAATATCGCTCGAGCTTATCTGCTTACGCGGAGTTCAACAGTTCACTACTTTTACTTCTACTGTATTACGCGTTATCTCCGCTGCCCACCACTTTCAGCTTATTGACTTCAAAGTGTTCTAAATGATAACTTGACTTTACATTTGTCGCAATTATTCGTGACCTTCTGAGGTCCGGTCTATATACGGGATCTTATATTGTATCATACCACGCACAAAGCCAGTTCGATTTACAACTTAACAGCCATAAGATTATATCTCTGATGTTCTTTTACCAACGAAGGTTACGAAGGTAGACGAAGCTGTTCCGGTCAATAAATAAAACACAAAGCAAAGCCAAGGTTATATTCATTGAGATACGAAAATCTGATAAATCATCACTTATTAAGCAACGTTTGATCTGTAACCCTTTCATTCAGCGCTTTCTTGCGCCGTTTACCCCTTTCACCCTTTTGGGGAAGACGTTATAAGGTCAACATCAACACACATCAGCTTAACCCTTCAACGAGAAATTTATAGCATTCCTAATTTGAAGAGGAAAATCTAAGCAGCTCAATTTAACATAATTTGTCTTTATCTATGATGTCTGTCACGTAACAACTAAACAACATGTCGATGCTTACTTTCGTGGCTACCAAACTTCTGCTCCAATTTCTTACGGAAAAGCTGCGGACTTCTTTTCACAGCATCGGCAACGCGACCCGCTTTGCCTCGAAGTGTAGCCATGTCCACGATAATATATAACACACCACTTGTGAAACGTATTGTCAGCTCTCAATTAACTGCTTCTCATAGACTCATATATTACTGCCGGAGCGTCGCGAAAATTTACATATGAACAAGCCGCCAGATCTTCATCTCTTCATGTTTATATGTCAAATGCGTGGGACCGGTGATTGAATTTTCTCTCTTCCGCCCAGAGGTGGCTGATAGCCTCAGTCATCACAAAGAAACAGAGCATTCCATGACATGGCAAAATTGGAAACTGACTCTCTGCAATCGCGCTGAGTCGTATGTAACTATTTGTAACAAAATTGCGACATTATAATGATGAAATTGCTACTATAGTGACTATCAAAATTGATTTTATGACAAATATTCACATTCTCAAAACCGGAATTGTCGTTTTATGATCACCTTTATCATAATAGTGTCAGGTTTAGCGTGTCAAATGACGCTATGACAGACTAGTATCTTTTCACTTTGCAATATATACAACACTGCCCACGCAGAACTCTTGTTTTCCTAAAACAATTTCAGGGTAAATGTATATTTAGTAACAACCGTAAACAAGAAATTAAACCATACCTCGACTAAATCAGTTTGTCGGAGTGTGGTTACGTTGCATTCGAGTGTCATACTCTTGTGCGTCATCGATATCCTGGGGCGCGTTATGCATCGTAGCACGTCTCCTTTGGTAATAGGCTTAAACATTTTAGTAATAGTGATTTGTCGTATACGATTGTCATCTTGGTGTATGTGATCGAATCGTAAACAAGAATTATAATGTGTGCAAACAATAGCACTTTGTCGAGATGACGTCAGTACCCATGTTTGTCCGCATTTACCCATAATTATTGCGGCCATAACAAACGTGCAATCATTTGTGAGTCAACTTTGGTTTGTTTGTCCGCATTTTGAGCTATTAATAGCAACCGCTTGTGTATTTGCTTGGAACTTTTTTATTATTATAGCTTATGCACTTTTATTCCTTTCTTACTGCTTTACTATCGCCTAATCCCCTTAATATTGGACCTGTCATTTCTCCCTCCCCCTCTGATCGACTGTAAAAATAGCAAATGATTTAACTTTTCGCATCTCATTAATTATTAGTTTGTTTATCTCCCGTCCCTTTTGGCATATATATAAGCCCTATTTATTTTATTTCATCTCGTCTTACTCTGATGAAGGGCAACGCTCGAAACGTCAGTATTTCGTCACTAAATTCTTGGCAGTTTACCACCTTTTCACTTTGCTATTGTGTATATGGCTGCCAAACCTTTGTCTTCTGAATCTCGGAACCTTACCCTAATCCTAAACCTAATACTTATCCTAACTCTTACGATAATGCTTTATTCTAGAAACAGTAGAAATTACTATTGCAAGGAAGTGCTGTCTGAAAGGGACAGATTGGAAACTTCAGGTATTTGGCAGTAGTGTTGGTGAAAATAGAGAAACTTTTAGCCCGTCTACATCCTGAATTACAGGATAGTTACACACGGGCTAGAAAACATATATTGTGGGTCCACGATTTTCTTTGACATCATTTGCCATTAACTGCATAACATTTGAGTGAACGACACTACTACTTGACTTAAACTTTGACATTGTTGCTACTTTGTAAACCTCTTTGTTGGCAAATATAAAAATACACAGGTCAAAATACACGTGCAAACCTTGGGACAATATCGAAACAAGTTCGTTCGCTTGTTAGTGTCCATGCGTTGGATGTTTAATTTCAATGTAAACTAGTTTTATACTACAGGGTGTCCCAAAAAAAGGCTACCTTTTCAAATTCAAATTAGCATGTTAATTCAAGCAACCTATTGTAGTTCTTTGAAATTCATTATCGCTTTTGAACTACGAATGCGTAAAAACACACAGTTTTATACACATGGGATATTAAACACAATAGGTTGTTTGAATTAACACGCTCATTTGAATTTGAAAAGGTAGCCTTTTTTTTGGGACACTGTAGATATTAGATAACCCTCTCAGTCAGTTATATCCGGGTTGTTCTTCCCGGAGGTCCTGCAGCTAACAATGGATATAATCCTTAAATAAGGCCATCCTTCATAATTGGTCCAGTATCACAGGAAATAGGAGTGTTTGGGGAAGCGTAGCGGAAGCCCTGCGGTGTCATTTGGCAAAGTCAAGAATTGATGGACGAGAGTGCCCGCGCGGTGAAAGACACGCTCGTTACCACCATAGTCAATCGAGATATGGTCTGGAAACTCAGCTAAAGTCTTTGTTCTATCTTTTTGTTCGTCTTATACAATTTTGTGCACGGTCACTGAACCTATTGTATTTTAGTATAATGAAGCAATCATCCAATAAAATCGTTTGGGTTTAATCGCTCAAGCGTGTTGTTTAAATATTAATAAACCTAAAACAAAGGATGTGCACGGTGTAAGGTACAGTTCAACATCAAAACGTAGCTCATTATAGTGGCTTTGAAGTTTGCCGAGTTTCCAGATCATATCTCGATTGACTATGTTACCGCTGTGCCAACGACTCCAATATGGCTGCTACTTTGTGTACCGCGAACACAGAGTATTAAATCATTGAAATATTGAGTTTAAATGTAGTATATGGTAAGTATTTCAAGGTTAGAACTAGAATTTTTATTTGGGTTATGGTTATAGAGTTTTTGTTCTTGTAAAGCTTCTGAACGTATCTGTGTCCATTGTGTGTCCGGTGGACGATGCCCACAATAATATTTTAAGAAATAACAAATATCGTCATATATTGGGCAGCTATAGAAGGCCAGGAAATATTTTACCGGCTCACGCATACCAGTATTGTGACGTCCCGTCTAAATATTACAAAGAATACACTAATGCGCACGAAACCTGATACACCATATACCATATAAGTATATTTTACCTTTTTACTTATTTTAGTTACTTTTTCAATCTGATGTAAATATGCTTAATCTTATATATTTATATATAATCTTATATACGTAAATGTATTGCCATAATAATAATGGAAACAAGTCAAGCTTTAGAACATATTTACTAACATTTCGTTGCGAACTTACAACATCTTCAGAGTAACAATTACAGGTGTGAAAACTATCTATCTATATATATATATATATATATATATATAACAAAGTGAAAAGGTGGTAAACTGCCAAGAATTTAGTGACGAGATACTGACGTTTCGAGCGGAGCCCTTCATCAGAGCCCTTCATCTTACTCTGATGAAGGGCTCCGCTCGAAACGTCAGTATCTCGTCACTAAATTCTTGGCAGTTTACCACCTTTTCACTTTGCTATATATTCAAAACACTGTCTACGCAGCACTCTTTTACCACTATATATATATAAGTAAGTCTAGACCATCTAGGGGTCTGCACTGCTAAAGATATATACATCGTAGCATAAAATCATAATAGTTGATCAAAGATTCACGCGATCGTCAAGCTCATATCCTAAGAAAAATTATTCTGAGTCCCGTACAGAAATCGAACCTGTAACCTTCTGATTGCCAGTGAGACGCTCTAGCCATTGAGCTACCGAGACTCAATGGAGAGTGAAGGTTACAATGATGTACTGGTTCGATTGATATATGTACTGCCTATGCGGCAGTCACTATATATCAGTAATGCTTGGAGTAGACAGACGATACATGGACGATGTAAATAAAAACGATGCTATTTATCATTCAACCTGATTTCGACAGGTTGACTCTAATAGGGCGGGTTTACTTCACAAGTTAAAAAATCCAGTCTTCGTGAATAACGAGATTGAAAGCAGCACAGTAAACAAACCATAGAGAAGAACAAATCAAATAACTAAAAAGGTTGGTGTACTACCGAAATAATTGTCTAACGTTTCGAGCGAAGGCCCTTCGTCAGAGAGTGAAACGTAAAGTCGAACCGTTAGACTACTTACACGCTATTTCGGCAGTACTGCAACCTTTTTAGATATTTGATTTGTATTTCTAACAACACTGGGTTGCTACTTCGTGTACCTGACACAGAATATTACATCATTGAAATATTTAGTTTAAAAGTAGGGTTAGTATTCCTTTATTTCAGGGTTAAGACTAGAGTTTTTATTTGGGTTATGGTTAGGGTTTTTGTTCTTGTAAAACTTCTGAACCTGAGCAAATAACCTTGATGTGTCTATGACGTAGTCTGTGTCCATTGTGTGTGTGGTACACAAAGAAGATGCCCTACACTGCGTACGCAGCACAACACGTTTTATCACTCATCGAAGAACACTTGCTACAAAAATATGTTGTCTCAACAAAATACATCAAAAAATGGAAATTCAGCTTTGGCTGGTTCTAGTAAGTCTACCAAATAACACACAGTGCCAGCAAGTCCTTCATATAAACTGTGAGGTGCATCTGGTGTTCGTGCACCATTCATGAACTCTTGCGTTTTCAAGAATCTTGCAAATTGCACAGCTCTATGTAGAAACTTCTCGTCGTTGGTGAGACGGTGAAGCAGAAGGAACACATAGCCATTTCCTATGGGAAAAAATAGAAAAGATATTCTTGGGCGAACAGTCAATTAAACAACTTGATGTTTTTGCGTCATGGGCACTTTTTACTGTAACCGAGGGCTGTTCAGGTAATTTGCTAAATATTCTAGAATTTTGCCTAAATTTCTAGAATAGGAAAATAAAATACAAAATCAAGCCATATCAGCCTTTAAAGAATCTGCAATACCGTATTTCCTCTAATAAACGCCTTTCTCTAATAAAGCCTCCCTCTAATAAACGCCTCCCTCTAATAAACGCCTCCCTCTAATAAACGCCTCCCTCTAATAAACGCCTCCCTCTAATAAACGCCTCCCTCTAATAAACGCCGTTCTACAGAAAGTGCAAGAAAAAGGATGCTAGTAAAATTGACAGATTTATTTATTTTCATGTGGCAACAATGGAACCAAACAAGGAATCTTTTTAATTTCTTCTTCCACAGACGTTGACTGGCTTCATCGTCGAAGTGATGTAAACAACTCGGTTTAAACTAGCCATTGTTAAAGTTAAATAAAGTAAAATAATTAAAAACCAAAAAGAACTGGACCTTGCGCTCGGTCAATAACATATTGTTTAATAAATGCTGCATCAAATTCTTTCAAAATTTAATAAACACTGGGGGTGTATATTAAAGGAAATACTGTATTTACTTTTCTATCATTTCTGGTTAACTACCCGCATGTACGCAATGCGTACCTATTTTTCCCAAGTGTTACCATCAAATGGGTACAGTTTTCCCTATATTGACCATACAGAGGTCAGTGACGCAGACCTCCTTGGCTGGTGAATACCATATACAAACCTGCAACACCATGACATATCCCAGGTCCTTTGTACAGCAAACCCTGATTCCAAATTAGATCACCACATTCAAGTGCAGCCTTTATGTACTTTTCATCCCTCCAATGTAAATACGCCTTCACAAGTAAATACACAACGCCTGGTGCACCATGACACCAATGAACAAGCTCGCTACGTTTGTCACGTTCTTCACAACACGGAGGATAATTGCCATTTTCTTGCTTACATTGTAAAAGAAAGTCAGTTGAGTTCTTTATATCTGTCTCGATGTCTGCTTTTGCATCAAAGAAATTCGGGAAACAGAGTAAAATTTGGAGAATAGCAGACAATCCATGGGCTGCACCTAGGAATTGAACATAAAAATGGCTGCCTGTGTTTACATAGCCTGTTCAAACATGAGATAATTTAATTAATATAATAAATTATAGTAATTAATAATTCATTATATTAATTAATCATATTAATTCATCAATTTATTATATTAATTAACAATTAATTTATCAATAATTCATTATATTAACTAATAATTAATTAATTATATTAATTAATAATTAATTATATTAATTAAATAATAATTAATTATATTAATATAAATAAAATTAATTTATAAATTTAAATTATAAATAAGTATTTGTTTCTAATCTATCTATATATCTGTCTGTCTGTCTGTCTGTCTGTCTGTCTGTCTGTCTACATATATAATATTACATACAGAGTCCTGTACAGCAGATGTATTACCTAAATATTCAGTGTCATAATAGGCATACATCAGAGGTGATAGTGATCTATGCTGGTGAGAATAGGATTTCCCATCACTGATGATCGCATGGAAAAGGACTTGGGTTATGTTTGATGGAACTACACTTTTACCAAGTATTTTATTCATCCACAATGCCATACACAAATAACCAGCTCGACCAACAAATAACTCATTTGCACCATGACGCAGCAACCTCTGGCTGGGGTGACATATTTGACTCATGTCCAAGAATTTTTGGATAAACTTTGATGTGTTGTCTTTGTCTCCTATTTCATGGAAGATGACACTTGCAAGACCATATATCCCAGTATGCCCAAGGAGGAATGATGCGCCAATACCGCCATGGCTAGGAGGATCAACTCTGTTTGCTTCATCAATGCCAACCTTGGTCAGAATGAAAAGTTTAGGCAATTGCTAAGAATTCCTATTCCTGAACATGTTGAATTTTGTCCCTACGTTGGATTTTATCCCCTTTGAGGCCTAATTGACCATACCAATTTGTGTATTTATAGTGTGGTCAACAATAACTTTGGCCTTTTGGTATTCGGTGCAGTGAGAGTAGTTGGAGATGGGTTTTAGTGTGCAAGGCGCTATCAAAGGTGACATTCACTATAAATCACTAGGTATACTAGACTCAGGGTTTCTTTCAGAAAATATAACAAGGGGGGAATTTACACCCCATAATGAAAATTTGGGGGGTGGATGATTGAGCACCCAGCAGTGGAGCATCGAAGGCACTACAAACTGCTAGCGGGGGTCGGGGTGGGGGGGATTTTGAATTTTAGAGTCTCTGAAATAGCATTTTCTGCATTTTGAGGGGGATCTAAGAGAGTTTTGAAGAATACATAATGTCAAACAAAATACCCAAATACATGATTGAATACACCATACTATACAACTGATACAAGGCATGTACATTGATTGTGTACTAGTGGGACATGTGGGGATGTCACACAGACAAATTAAATAACATATTTGTGTGTACTACCAACACCACTGAAAATCTTTCAGGGAAAAAATTGATATACATTGATTTACAGTAACAGTGTGTTATATTAAAATCAATATCAAAATGCTACAAGCTTATACAATACTGAAATACAGCTACAATAGTATTGAAAGTTTGAAACAATATTACTATATATATGATATTGAGATATTCAACAATATTTTGTAATTGTATTACGGTATTATTATACATTCAGAATTCAAATTGCGTATATTAAATTACTGTTTTAAAATTGGGGTCTCAAATGTACAAGGGGGAAAATATTTTTCAAATTGGGGGGCAAATTTGTCCCCCTTCAACCCCTAAAAGAAACCCAATGTCGCCAAGTTTACCTTCACGTAAATCAAGGCTTTTTCCAACAGCTGCGTCCTTTTTTCTTGGAAATATTTGCTACCGGATAATTTCAGAAACATGAAGGCAACGCCTGCAGCTCCAACGTATAAACCGCCGTCGGCATTTTGTGGAATTGGTTTGAAATGTCCTTCGATTTCTTCGACATAAGTGTCTATGAGACTTGGGACGAAATCAAAATTGACATTTTCTCTCGAAATTGAGTAATCCGGAAGCGTATTCTTGAAATATCTTGGTCTGAGAGACATGGTTAATAACTTGGTTCTGTATGCCGTTGACAATACTACTTTCGAATGGTCGCAACGCAAACTGATGCGCCTCTCAAGTCAAGGGCTCTGGGAACGAGCATGAGGCAGTGACGTAACTCATAGTTTTCCGCTGACCACAAAAACAAATTCCTTTCTTGTATCTTGGTGACAAGATCAAAAGACGCTATAGTTTGAAAATTTAATCTGAAGCTTCAATAATGCCTGAATTATCTAATGATGTGCTGAATGAGCGAATCCAAAAGCTGGAACGACTCTTAAGGGTAACAGCTCTTATACTTGTAATACACTAATGTCTGTAATGCCAATGCTGAAGTAATTGTAACTGTGGCGTCTATATGTTGCAATTATTGCGAATTCTAATGTGTAGACGTAGTTCGATTTGTTACCGTACTGTAGGCCCGTGAAGAGAGGATAGTTGGCCTAGAAACTGAAAATGCAATGCTCTATCTTAAACTTGCAGATGTAAGTAAAGTTTTCAAATATAATAATAATAATAAAGACGTATTAGGAGCATTATACAATAGTCTCAATGCTCTTATAGCAATATATTAATGATACAATATATACAACAATAATGATACAATAATGATACAATAATGATACAATGTATACAACAATATATTCTTAATGATATTCTTATTAATAATACTCATTAAATAATTTATCATCACTTACAGCAAAAATGACAGTTTTAACTATTTTAATGTGCTTTCTAATCAGTGACAAATTTTGTAATTTCCATTGAATATTAGGACAATTATTAGATGGCAATTTAGCTATTAGCTACAAAATTCCAAATGGATGCTGGTCCTCTGATTCATACCAAGTCATCTTTCTATCTCTACTTGTACGTGGGCAAAGCGTGACGGTCACAGTGCATGATCTGCTCACCCCAAACACTGTCACTGGCTTTGCCCGTTGCGACTTTGCCCGTCGCTGTCTTTGCCCTATGGAGATAGAAAGACAACTGGGTTCGAGTCAGGGTCTACACTGCCTATGCAGAAACATGTTTATATTGTTTACTCTACAACGTTCTTGTTCATTATATAGTGCCAAGGATCTCTTCGTCATTCAACATCTGAAGCGTCACACCTTAAGAGACTGTACCTAAATGAGCTTAAATCAAATAACTCTGTATCAAAGCATGCTAAGGTGCTGACAAACAAGGTCATGGTTATCAAAAAAGATATTAAAAGTTTGCGTGAAGTGATAAAAAGCTTGCCAAAAATTATGGGGAAAGAAATTAGTAATGCAAGGTTGGCAAGTGAAAGACTTGTATCTGGAAGCACAAATGTGGATGGTAATTTGTATTTTAATGTTATCATATAACATCACCATTAATGTTACCATATGACATCACCATTAATATCACCATATAACATCACCATTAATGTTACCATATAACATCACAATTAATATCACCATATGACATCACAATTAATATCACCATGTGGCATCATCATTAATGTTACCATATGACATCACAATTAATATCATCATGACATCACCATTAATATCACCATATGACATCACCATTAATATCATCATGACATCACCATTAATATCACCATATGACATCACCATTAATATCACCATATGACATCACCATTAATGTTACCATATGACATCACCATTAATATCACCATATAACATCACCATTAATATCACCATATGACATCACCATTAATATCACCATATAACATCACCATTAATATCATTAATGTTACCATATGACATCACCATTAATGTTACCATATGACATCACCATTAATATCACCATATAACATCACCATTAATATCACCATATGACATCACCATTAATATCACCATATGACATCATCATTAATATCATCATATAACATCACCATTAATATCACCATTAATGTTACCATACAACATCACCATTAATGTAACGATATGACATCACCATTAATATCACCATATGACATCACCATTAATATCACCATATGACATCACCATTAATGTTACCATACCATATGACATCACCATTAATATCACTATATGACATCACCATTAATATCACTATATGACATCACCATTAATGTTACCATACGACATCACCATTAATGTAACAAAATGACATCACCATTAATATAACCATATTTACATCACCATTAATGTTACCATATGACATCACCATTAATATCACCATATGACATCACCATTAATATCACCATATGACATCACCATATGACATCACCATTAATATCACCATATTACAATATCACCATATATCACAATTAATTTTAAAATATGTCCGTTTATCTTTGGTGATCATTATGGATACAATGTCAATTATCCAAACAGGTCCCTCGTTAACTTCCCTTCACCCTACTTGTACTTCAGATATGCAAGCAAAGCTTCTTGAAACTGAATTAGCCCTTGATGAAGCTTTACAAAGAGTATCAGCTGAGAAAAACAGGCGAAGAACATTGCACAATGTCCTAGTGGTAAGAAAAACAATTGACATTGTGACAACATATGGATGCAATATCTTGCATTTCCAACTCAGTGCCATGCACATAAAAATCAAATTATTAAGCCAAGCATAAGCACAAGAGTCCTTATTTCACAATGAAAACAGGCTCGACGCAACCGCTGGCGCAAGCACTGACACAAGCACAAGAGTTCTTATTTCACAATGAAAACAAGGTTCGACGCAAGCGCATACACTGGCGCAAGCACTGACACAAGGATGAAAAAGTTTCCTTTTCCTTGTGCTTATGCTTGGCCGCTTGCGTTGTGATCATGTTTTAAAACATGACTTGTTTCCATATTATTATGGCAATACATTTACGTATATTGAGCTGGTCTCTTATTTTATACTTCGATTACGCTTTCGGCCCGGAAAATCCTATAGCTAAGATAAATACATCTTGCTTAACAGCGGTTTTACCGATAATACTGTCGGGTATAATATTACGATGCGAGAAACGCGGAGTAAATACCCGACCCATATTATCGGTAAAATCGATATTTTACTTCGGATATGCCATACAGGGCATATTTTACCTCTTCTAAACCGGTTAAACTGGTATAGAAGTGTACAATACAGGCCTGGAAATAAGCGCCGGTCATCGGACAATTACCGGCACCAAATTGCCTTTGACCGGCAAGATCGTTTTTCTTGCCGGTCAAGCTGTCCGGTTGAAATTTGGTTCCATTAGTACATTTCATATTATGATTCTTGACAACTATACCGCCCATCTTGTCATCGCCGGTTTATATAGCTTTGTATGTTATTGTTACGTAGTCTCGTTGGATTCCCTGTGAGAACTCTTGCTCGATTTGAGGGTCTGATCGTGACTGATGATCGCAAACGTGAGTTAGATTCTTTAATGGCAATGAGACGAGAATTAACTTCTGCCGCTTAGGATGCCTGCTAATGATGTACATGGATTAACGAATCCAAATGCAATGAACTTCGAATGGAAATGCTTTTACACTACAAGCAATGCACTGCATTGAGTGTAAGTCTTGAAGTTACAGTTCTCAACACAAAACTATATATTTTGATTAATGTCCGGTAAAAAATTCGTATGACCGGTAGAAGTGCCAAATCTACCCGTCAAAATGTCCGGTAATGTCAGAAAAATTATTTCCAGGCCTGCAATACGGAATTTAGTGTGTATTCCGTTCCTGGGTTTGACCAGTTTTCTTAACCTTATTAGGAAAGATGACGCCATTGTCATATATAATATTATCCTTTATTTCTTTCAGGAAATCCGTGGTAATATTCGTGTTCATTGTCGAGTGAGGCCTCTTATTGCAGCCCTTGATTCTGCTGGAGCAAGTCGTGACCTGGGAAAAGCTGGCACATCGTCAGAGCAAGTGGTTAACGTTGTCGATGATGAGACAGTATCTGTGTTACCTAACAAGGCTGTGAGCGGTCCAATTCAAAGAAAACTCTTCGAGTTTGAAAGAGTTTATGAACAAGATGCTACTCAGGAATTTGTCTTTGAAGATTTCTCCCCGCTTCTTACATCTCTTCTTGATGGGTAATGGTAACTAGTTTAACTCTTTGCGGGGGGTAACTGCAGTCGAAAAATAAATGGCACTACGATGAAAATTCACCCCCGTTTTTTAGATTTTATTTAGCATAGAATAGTATTTCCTGGTCGAAAGTGATCATCGATGTAAAAAACCCAACTAAAAAATGGTATTTTGAAGTAAGTATTTTGAGCTCTCAGATCACTACCATTTAGACCACCATTACTAAGAACGTGTTCGAAGTGAGCCCGTAATTTCAAAAGGTAATATTGTTTGTGACGTCAGATTCTCAATGCTACGCCTGAATTTCACTCGAGGTTACTTGTTTTCTTGTTTTCTTCAAGAAGTAGTAGATGACATGCCCAGACTTTCAGACGAAGAATTTGAAAATTTCATCTTCACGCCTTTTCCCCCTGCTAAAGTTAATTTACTATTCACAGGAAATGACGTCAAAGCAGGGACACGCGAAGTCATTGCACACTAATTTAACAGTGAAATACAACGACAGTTTGGCCTTGAACTTTAAACACACCGGCCTGTGTTTAGACAAAATTCGCTCAATTCCCAATCTTCATTGTATTTCACTGCTGAATCACTCATGTGCAATGTTTTTGCGTGTCCCTGCTTTGACGTCATTTCCTGTGAATAGTAAATCACTTTAGCAAGGGGAAAAGGTATTTCGCACGACAAGATGTTTTACAATTCGTCTCAAGAGATTACAATGATCACAAATATGTAAAATCCCCAAACCCCGATTCATCGAATATAATTTTTACAATATAATGTCCAAACATTTTAGATATAATGTGTGCATCATGGCTTATGGTCAGACGGGGTCGGGTAAGACTCATACAATGCTTGGCGGACACACACTACATGATGATATAGAGAGTACAGAAACAGATGATTCCAGAGAAGGAGTTATTCCCCGTGCCGCAAGAGAGATCTTCAGGTATTATTAACAGTACTATGCTTGCATTTGCCGTGAACATTTTAAAGTGTTTAAAGATTCAGTTTAAAATAAACTCTGTTACTTGAAAGAACTATAGAAATTACAATGGTTGGCGTTTACAACTCTTTCATATCTCACTTTGATCTTGATACATTACGATTTGTTTGATATGTAAATGTACTCACTTTGACGTCACACTGCATAATGACTTATTGAAAAAGCATGTATATCTTTGGGATTATGTAACGAAATTATGAACGTGTGCATGCATGTGTGTGTTATGCATCCTATGATACGAACTTACGTTTCGAGTGATTTGATAATTCCAAAGATATACAGGCTTTTTAGTAAGTTATTATGCAGTGTGACGTAACAGTGAGGTCATTTACATATCAAACAAATCTTAACATTTTAAAAACAAAGTGAGATATGGAAGAGTTGTAAACGCCAATCTTTATAATTTCTATAGTTCTTAGTCAAGTATAATTTCGAACTCATGCGTGAACAACATTGTTGAACGAACAATGTTGTTCGAACAGGCGTGAATAGCACAACATTGTTCACGCCTGTTATGAACAACATTGTTCACGCCTGTTATGAACAACATTGTTCACGCCTGTTATGAACAACATTGTTCACGCCTGTTATGAACAACATTGTTCACGCCTGTTATGAACAACATTGTTCACGCCTGTTATGAACAACATTGTTCACGCCTGTTATGAACAACATTGTTCACGCCTGTTATGAACAACATTGTTCACGCCTGTTATGAACAACATTGTTCACGCCTGTTGACAACTTGCAACAGCTTGTGCGTTTTTACGCGTGTAGTACACAATTATAACCAACATTTTAGAGTTTACAAAATTTTAGAGTCAACATTTTAGAGCAACACTCATATAATAGACAAATTGTCTGTTTCACATGAAATAGGTTGATGGCTGAACGGGAAAATCTGTCTGAGTCCTATTCAGTGGAGGTGTCCGTATGTGAGATTTATAACAACGAAGTACGAGACCTGTTGAGTGATAAATCAACTCGGGTAAGGCTCTGTCTTTGTGCTGCCCGTATGTCTTTAAAAAGCCCTATCTACGTAACACACACACACCGATTAAAGTGTCTATTTTACGTTTGAGGATTTTACATATCCGTAATATTTGGGTCTTCCTGAGCAAAATCATAATATATATTGTCAGCCGAAAATTTCATCTGCATGGAGTTTTACGTTGTCAAAGTTACCTGAGATGTGATGTCACAAGAGGCATTCCAAACCAGTTTTCTTTTGTTACTTGCCACAAAATACCTCTTGTGACATCACATCCGATAACTTTAACAGCAAAAAAGTCCATGAAGATGACATTTTCGGCTGACAAGATATATTATGATTTTGCTCAGGAAGACCCAAATATTACGAATATGTAAAATCCCCAAACGTCAGATATACAAGTAGTATAGAGAGTGGGGCTACGAGCCCATTTTTTACACATTCAATGTTGAACGCGAATATAATCACCAAAACATCACCAAATTTACACCAAATCCCAAACCCCCAAAATTCGATGTAATTCTAGATTTATAATATACATCAAATAAGACCACAAACTCGATTTATATGCTAATAATGTGACATTTCAATATTTTTGCATGTTTTTTAAAAATAGAATGTGTCGTTTCACATTTTTCACATATTTAAAAAAGAGAATGTCGTTTCAACATTTTCACATTTCAACGTTTTCACATTTTTTTCAACAAACTACTGCTGTCTCAACTCACGCGCGAAAAAAAACCACTAGATTTTCAAGTCTAGTGATGATGTTTATCCAAATGGATAGCAAAATGGTGCTCTTTTGATTGGCTAACAACATTGACTAACAAATAGCCAACTACTCTACGAATTAGTCTGTTTGTTCACTACTCTCAGTGGTGTCTCTCACTACAATGTTTTTGTGGCCATACGCGTAGGAGTCAATACCATTCTCTAAAAGGTATCGTTTGTCATCAAAGCAGGATAGCGATACTTTATTAATTTCATAACTACCGAGCTGATGTTTGACACTTCTAATGGTCTTCATTGTGTGTCGCAACTGTTTCTGCTCAAGTAACACGCTTTTGTAATCTTCGTGTCTGATTACCTTTTTAATTATATTTTTTCTAATGCCTTTAGCGGTTTTCCCACCGCCTCCACCCTCTTTCAAATAACTATACATTTTACTGCGCAACCCGACGAACTCAATAATTGGTGTTCCAGCGCACTCATCCTTCATCTTCCCAATAACTTTCTTATTCTCTTTGAAAGCGAACGGGTTGTCTGCAGGGTAATCGCTATTGTCAAACTTTTCACGCTCCTCCATGAAGTCGGAATAAACGTCGCCAGTTTTGATTGAGTACAACAGACTGTCAGTGTCAGTGAAGTGCAATCTACAGGTGTCGCTAGAGTACTTTTCCATGATATAATTATAGTGAAAATCATACATCAGCGTTTTGCTTAAGTCTAATATACACATACCTACATATGCGGGTCGATTTAGTGTCAGCGTTTCTTTAACCTTATGGACAGCAACTAGGTTCTCGCTAAATATTTTGCAAGACACAAACGTCGGTTTCGAGACGAGCTTTTCTAATTTTTTCTCGGTGGTAACTAATCTTACATCAACACGCTTCCTCAAATTCTCCATTGTTTTCCCGAACACGCTGTTGTTCATTAACTTGAAGAAATCCTTCTCAAAAGCGTTCTTAGCCGCAGTTCTTTTGACTGTGTTAAAGTCAATGTACTTACCCAACCACTTGGACTGGTCAAACTGTAGGACCCTATGCACCTTTTTGATTTTCAATCCAAGATCTACATACAACTGCAGATTTCTATAGTGACACACATACTTTTTTTTGTTCATCAAATTAGTCACCAGCTTCTTCACACCGCCAACACTCACATTAAACTTATTTTTAATTTTCGTGCAGTACTCTGACAACATGTCGACAGTTATTTCCATCTTCTCAGGAGCCAGCGGGTAGTCGTTATGTAGGTCATGCAAATGGGCTGGATACTCCAAGTCGACTTCAAGCAGCAGACCCTTTTTACTATCGTTGTGATAGTCGCATAGATTAACCTTTTTTATTTCTTTCTCAGTCAACCACTTGAAGCCACCTGTAGGTAGACTTCGACTCATTGCCCACCCATATAAATTGTTGGCGTCAAGGTACATCAAATACTTCGACTCTTGCGCTTTATCATACCCCTTCATATATTTATTGTTCGCCACACCATGTCTGTTGCATATGTAGCTCACACCACCACGCATACCTAATTCTACGAACTGGAACATGTCAATGTCGGACAATAACTCGAGTTCTACTCCAGTCATCTTTAGCATGGCGTCCCAAGCCAATCCAGGCGATGTGAAATAATGGCAAGGGTCTAATTTATACTCGCGATGACATGTCTTTCTAAAGTTCTCAAAAACGTCGGCAAGCAAGAGCACATCGCTTTTCAAATACAGGTCGTGGTACCCACCCATACTCTCAACGTCGAAGTAGTCCCACACATCGATGGCGCGCTCGTGCATTTCTTCCGTAATGTGCTCGTCGTTCAGAACGTTGTAGAAGTCCTTTTTGGAGGGTAGCTCGCGTTCGTCGAATTTATCAAAGGAGTCCATGTAATCATAGGGATAGACCCCCTTTCTTGTCATGAGTACCAACCCCTCATCACGAAACACTTCTGACGTGTATTTGAAAGCGTCTCTTGGTAGGTTCTTCACCAAGTTGTCCAAAGAGCTACCCATGAACTGAAAGCTGTCCAAGAACACCAAGTTTTTTCCAAGCATGAACGCCATGTACTTCTCCATGTTGTTCGGTATCACATTTATGTCTTGGCCAAACTTACCAATCTCCTGCATGATGAAATGGCTATCGTAGCCACGTAAGTTATGAAAGATCACAGGGATTTTGTCAGTCAACTTAAAGTTCACGTTACACTCACGATGCGCAGACCCTCTGTACTCACCTGACACGTGACAGTGGTCTCTCACTCTAACGTCATCATCAGTGTACTCAACACTGCAAATATGGCAACTCTCAGCCTCGTCAAAGTTCTTCTTATCGTCATCAGTCAACACCATTTCTTTGTTAAAGTGCCTCTCAGATGTTTCTTTACAATATTCAACAATTTGTAACATCTCCCCAATGAATTTATTAACTGCATTTTCACCGCGATACACTTTTACTGGCTTACTGTACTCGTTGTCATAACAACAAACCAATTTATACCCATAACCGCAGTCAACATGTCTCTGGTAAGCATTTGTGTAGCTACACTCGCTTGATAGCCTTGTTGTGTGCACCTTCTGTGTGATAGCCTCGAAGTCTGCGTACACCACAAATGGTACATTTAATTGTCTGCTAAAATTCTCGTATTTCACTTTCGCACCTTTTTGTGGCATTTTAATAGCTTGCTTCCCATTAATGACCAAACATACTTCAACATGACTTTTAAGCACACTCGCTCGACTAAAACACTGCAGGCAATATCTACAAAAGTGTTTTCTAGCCTTGTGCTTTGTCTGACGATACATAAACTTGTTGAAATCGCGAATGTACACATAGTGCTTGTTGCCTATGTCATTAGTTATCAACAATAGGTCCATATGGTCAGGATACACCTCCTTAGAAACGTACACAGGGAATGGCTGCTTATTTTCATACCCAAAAACGTTTATGCTAATATCGTTCGCCTTTTCGATCTTGTTGTAGTCTTTGAGTGTGATTGGGAAGTCAATTCCATCATAATTCAGCTCACCGACATGCCTAGCGTACTTCGACGTTCTATCGGAGTGTTTTCCAACAGGAAACTTATGCGCTAGGTGACACCATCTAAAACACTCGTTGTCATCATCGTTATTCACGTTTATCAAACCCTTCTTACTATTACGCAACTCCTTTGGCAACGCAATGTAGCTACTCCCATGCAAAGGTCTGTAAATAGCGACATTAACGTAGTGTGCATCTATTTTGTCGATAGTCCATCCAGACCCCTCAGATAACCACCCAGCTATCCGCGTCAAAATCTGCTCCGACCCACGATTGGCGACACCCTCAATGTCGTGGTCATTAATGACGACAAACGTTTCGCTGTTAAAGTAGGCAGTTTTGTATGTGGTCTTATCGAGTTCTAAAACTTTCTCAAAAGTGACCTTGACTGTCTCCACCACTTTCATTCCGTTGGTCTCACCTAGTTCACGTCTCAAAAGACTAATGACAGCGCTTCTACTGCCGTTTACCTGATTGATGTCTCTATCATCAATTACCTCGACTCCGTAAGACCTCGTGAACCCTCTCAGCGCTTGACTCAACAGCCGCGGGCTATGGTCTTCAACTGTGGGTTGCGCTTCCTGATTTCTAACAAGACGGTTATGTGCTCGCCTATTTGTCAGCGGGTTAAGAGTACTTACGCTTGTTGTGTCGCTAAAAACACCATCTCTAACAAGTTGGTTGTAGACTCGCCCACGAACATTGACTGCTCTACCTGTTAGCGGATTTACAACGGCTGCACCAGTTCTAGCGACGTCACCCATGGCTTCTATATACTACACTTGTATTTTTTTTCCTAAGCCACTCGCCGTAATAACGATCACCACTTTCACACCATCCTAGTTTTGGGTACACCACCCCAAACAAATTATCGTCGAACAAGTCTTTCACCTTCCCATCTTTAAGGTCTGACACCTTCTTGAGTGTCTCGACTCGTCTTCTATGGCACAACCTAATGATGTAGTATCCATATCTGCTGACATTTCTACCCTTTATCAAATCACATGAGTGCAACACATTGACAACTTTCAGGAAGTCCTCTTTTATCAACTCAAGGTGCTCACCCTTCACAACGTTCCGTAGTCTCCTTCCCATCCACCAAGACCGTTTGTGAACGCTTTTTAACTGAGTGAGTCTCATGTCGCTGTAACTCTGAGTGTAACCCCATTCGGTGTCGCCACACTTTGGACACGCGTACCCACCGCAACCAGTCATATGTTTCACAACGTCACAATCCGAGCAGTAGTAAAGCCTGAAGGTGCCTCCACACTCAATTTGCGTCTCACTCGCGATCTCATCAATTGTCAAGCCATAACTCATCTGCCTCATAAGTTTGTCCATCACTCTTATACTACTCCAACATTTTTTTCACCGAGTTAGCACCCACACCGCTATTCCACTACCCAAGCCTAGCGCGCTAACAAACAATAATTGGTATTCCTTCATTTCCGCACTTGGTTGGTAGTAATCCGCAATCTTTGGGGAGTCAGTGAACACTCGTCCGCTGTACTGTATGGTCATTACACTTCTAAGTTCCTCCAACGCGTGGTTTGTGTCATTGATGTCAGCGTTAGCGTCTGAGAGCATTTGCCGTAAACGCTGGATCTTATCTTTCTTAGCGACTTCATTTTCATACCACGCTTCTTTCGCGCTGGCTAACTGCTCCAACGCATGGTTATGCCTTTTCATCTCAGCTTCATAGCCTGAGTGATTAAACTTTGAAAACATAAAGCCGGCGCCTGCAAAAGCCACTGCGTTAAATATCCCTCCAGCCACGACACTCACCATTAACTTACGTTGATTTGAATGGATCTGTCGGTATCCACTTTTTCGATTGCGTCCATTTTACTAACAGCGTTCCTGCACCAACAGCTGCAGCAAGTTTCACTATGCCTTTCACAGTCTCTGGTGTTCCCAATGGTTCTCCCAAAGCCTTTTTAGAGATCATACTCACTGCCACAGCACCAGTCGTAACAAGTAGCGCATCGTACAATTCGTTCATAAGCTCTTTTCGATCGATCGCGGACATATATACATTGTCGTGTGTTTTGTTCAAGAATCAAATGTGTCAAGTGTTGGACGACAAGTTCTACGATTTTCTGACGCGCTAACCACAGTGCTCACAGGCTCTAGTTGTGTCTCTTTTTCACTGCTAATTGTGTACCACAACGAAGCACCAGCGATGATTACACCAAGTGTTCCGACAACATATCCATAGCTCCACTCACCACCCTGTTCTTCGTTAACTATCATTTCACGCATTTTCTTTTCTTTCGCAGCTTTCGATATCTCAGCTAACTTTTTACCAGCAGCGACGCGCTTTGGGTCCTTCACCTTAACACTTTTCACATCAGCCGTGATCTTCGCTTCAACAGACGTCTGTGAGTCTTCAACCATCTAATACACTATCACGTGTTATCTTACTCACAGTTGACCTCACAGGTGCCTCACAGTTGACCTCACAGGTGTCTCACAGTTCCAAACCAAACGCACTAAAAAATCCTAATTTTTTCCGGGAGTATAACATAATGACTCAAGTCCAAGACATTGTAGAAGAGATGACTCAAGACCAAGCCCGCCAAGAAGAGGAGATCGACGCAATGCGGAGAATGTCCTTTGTCGATGTGTCTACCCCACAAGGCGCCTCTGGACCCAACGTCTTAAAAGGGTACTCGCAAGTCTTCAAGTTGTGCGACCCCGATTGTAAAAACGAAGAGGCGTCAAGACAATTTGGCACCCAGATTCTCTATACAAAGTTCGCTCACGAGGCTTGGGTTGGGCTTGATGAAGTTAGAGCCAACAAGATGGTTAACGAACTAGCCAAGATGATCCCTGTGTGGTGCTACTCACCATTCAAACGTCTTACGTTAGCAAGTAGCCACTACTTGAGCAACCCTTGCGAGTCCGCCGCTACACTACTCGGTAACTACCTCGAAGTGTTCTTGGCGACCCTTCTATGGAAACCATGCTCAACCAAACTCAAAGCGTGGCTAGAGCTCGCCGCAAACTGTGACGCCAACGTTTGTAGGGTGGGGTGTAATGAAATACTAGGTGCGGGCGATATTATGAGTCACATACTCTCAGACGCTCACCTGGATTTTGTGCACGGCGGCGCGTCGTACAATTGTTACCCATGTGGTGTGGTTACCAACAACCCAATGCATCGCTCAAGACATGAGAGCTCGAGGTCCCATCTTAAAAACTTAGAGCTTCGGCGGATATTTGACAACGAACAACAGTTGCCGCAAGAGGGGAGAGCATTTCTCTGGAGGTATAGTAATCATGAAGAAAGTCGGTAAACTAGAAATCGTGATTGGTCCCATGTTCGCAGGAAAAACGACAGAGACTCTTCGTAGGTTAATCACGTTGAGTAAATCAGGGCTCAAAGTCCTCTACATGAACAACACAGGTGACACTAGGCGAACTGACCACGCGTTCTCCACACATCGTCAGACCATTGTTGTTGGATCAGACAGTTTACCTGCGAAGTTAATCACCAACCTCCCGAGTTCTTCCGATATAGCTGACTATGACGTCATCGGAATTGATGAAGGTCATTGGTACTCTGATCTGTCAGTCATTCACGAGTACATCAAAGTTGGCATTCACGTCATTATTTGTGGTCTCATAACAACAGAGCATTTAAAAAGACTTGGTGAACTTGACACGTTGTTCTCAGTAGCAGACGACATCACATTTCTAAAAGCGTATTGCGCCGTTTGTCGTGACACTTACGGAACAACTGTTGAGGCGCCATTCAATTGGAGATACAACCCAGGACCATCATTCGTTGGTGGTGCTGAGCAATATCGTGCAGTGTGCAGACGTCATCATCCTTCCACACAAAATTAAGGGTGTTCTCGGATACCCCACTTTTTAAATTTATACATTGGTCACATGAAGCGTCCAATGTGCCGTAGAAACATTTTTTCACACAGTGGTCAGAAGGTTTGTGAAATAAATAGAGAAAGTTTCGCAGATATTTTTTACTAAGTTAAAAACATCTTTAAAAAATGCTAGAGCAGTTGTCACTTCAAGCGTCGTCTCAACAACGAGAACGAGTGCTACTTCGACTTATTACTCGCTGTCTAAAAAGTCTCTTTACAATAGTGTCTCTCGTGGTTACTCAACGCTGATTTATTTTTAAATTTACGAAAACACTGGGAACATTGAAACCCAATGTCAAAGAAATATTTTATCACCACGGTAATAGCGTCATCGTACGAGTCGCACAATAGTGTTAGATAACCAGCGGATTTGTACCTGAGCAACAGAGACTCCTGCTCTTTGGACGTCTTACCTATGCCACCTGGATTCTTGAACTCAATCACGAGCCCGCTATGCTGTCGGTTTGCATTGGCAATAATCAAATCAGGTGTTCCACGCTGGTAACCTTTTTTCCACGAATTTATTCTCTTCGCAGAAGTGTCTTGGTTCTCACCACAAGCAGCTATCAAAATAGCTTCTGGATAATATTTCCTAAGAAAACCAACGACCTTCGTGTGAAGATCGAACTCAGTGATCATTTTAAACTGGTTGTGTTTGAGACCGACGTCGGCTAAACTTTTTCTAACACTTGGTAAGACTTCTGAGTGCACCCACCTTCCGAAGTGTTTCGCACACTCCAATTTACTTGAGAACGTTAGTGAGTAGACACCAAGTTCGTTGATAAACGAGGCCTGCTCTATCTTCATTTTGCAATCGGGTTCGACGTGGTCATTAACTGCGTCTTTTGGTCGAGCGTAACCTAGAGCACTTGCGACTTCTCTTGCTTTGAACCATATTTCACCATTGCCCATGACCGTTGTGATTTGGTGGCCATCGAAGTCGAATAATCGAAGCGTTGTGGAAGTCATCACTATATTATAGTCCCCTACAAAAAAAACTACTCGACATAGGTGTTAGGTTTTTTATAGATCTGGTTTGTTGTGTACCAATGCAGCAAATACGTTTTATTAGTCTTAAGTTTTCTACGCCGTCTGAAAAAGTTTCTAATGTTACGAGCCAGTTTTCTAAGCCAACCCATCACATAACTTAGGTCACGTCTCCTACCACTCCTACAGTGTCTAATTCTGCGGGTATCATAATAGGTTCGCCGTAAGTCTTTTTAGACCTCATACCAATCTCAGCGTGGAGCTCGAGAGTAACGTCACCGCGACCAAACGATCCACCAGCTTTGAACATGTGATCAGTCGTTTTATTTATCTTATATATTTCACGTTCTTTTGAAACACACGCTCCCATTTACTTTACACCATATTCCTTCATCATCTCTCCACCCATGATTATGATGTCTCGGTTCGTCATGTAACCACTCACGATTTTCACACCGTAGAACTCTATCAACGATGGGTGTGCATAGGGCGCTAGTGGTATTCTTGGTCGATGTATTCCAAAAATTGTTCCGTAGGGTGCGCCTATCTTTTTCATATTTGCTACGAAGTCTGAATCGGCTGACTTAACGTTGTTGACTCTGACATGTGAATTGCTCATTTGCCAGTGTATCGATATCATATGCATTTTTGTGAGGTCAACACCACTCGGAATAGTGCATACTTTCTCCATCGCTGGGATGCTACCACCATACGCGAGCTTGTTGGTCACACCAGTCTTGTACCCTATGAACTTATCCCAACTACCATCGTCGTTTGATATAATTGTCTCCCAATTTGATCCAGCGGTTCTCATTGGTAACCTCACTACGACAAAAATGGAAAGATCACACCATTGCATACTTGGACAATTAAAATGGAGACCTGACTCAAGTGGGATTGGTGTTAACACGGGTGATAGAAAACTTTGACTCACACCGCTGATGCCGACAATAGGACCATAAGCCGGGTTGTTCTGCACTAATTTACTTGTTTCACCAATGGCTTTCACTTTGTTTGAACCATTGGCATGAAATTCCACATTTTTCAAGGCGTGTGTGCTAACGTTGAAGTCGAGCATGACATTATAGGACTGACTCTTGAGGTAGTTTGATAGCGATTGCTCTAGAGTTCTTTTATTGGTAGCGTCTGAGTCATCGACTGGGTCTGCTACGTTTTTTATCGCTGAGCCTTGCATGTCTATTATTCCAGACATCCTTCCACCAGTCGCGCTTAGTTTAGGATCTTCGTCCAGATGTCTTTTCGTTCTCTTTAGTATTTTATCGTGAGGGTCGTCAGACTCATACCCATAGTTTAGACTCATTACTACTTCAAGGTGTATTTGGTTAGTAGATAACCAGAGACTGCTGAGAACCCTAAGATTATCGCCAGCGTTGTCGTGGTGTCTGACTCGCTTGTGGTGGTGACCACTGTTTTTCTCACAGGAAGTGGTGTCACGTTTTCTTGGTAAACTTTTTTAGCCACCACGTTTTCTTGGTGAACTTTTTTAGCCGCAAGACTCGCTGGCGTTACTAAGTTAGTCACCACATTTTCTTGGTGGACTTTTTTAGCCACAATCGTTGGTGTTGTCGCATTCAAGCGAGTGTTCACTCCAAATTTCATAGACTCTGTGGCAATCTTTAATAAGTTGTTGTACCCAGCGATTTTATTCTTGAGTATCACCACGTTGCTTGGCATTAACCATGTACTTGGCGACACTGCAAGATTTTGGACAACGTTGGTGTCTCTAATCGATTTATTCATGTTAAGAATCCATGTCGACACGTCGTACTGTATAACACTGTCAGCGAACAACTTTCGGAACTCTTGTTGGGTTTCTAGACTTCCTGCAGAGCCACCAACGACTGATACGCGTGTTCTCGCTTGCGCACCAAGTGTGGAGTACACAAAGGCTTCTATGCTTTGATTTAGATATTGCAACCCAATGTTGGTAAAACCATCTGAGAGTCGTGCGACGTATCGTTTGTAATCGTTCTGAACGTCGTTGAGTGTGAAGACTCTGGATTCACCTAGAGTGCCATCGCTCAGGACTTTATTCTGGTAGTAATGCTTTTTGGGAATCTTGGAAATCTTGCCATACAATTCGGAAGCGTTAAATTCTCTACTTATTGATTTCATGGTCTCACCACCCTCCATTCTTCTGAGAAGTCTTCTAATGGTGAAGTACAAATGAAATCTCATCACACTTGTGACCACGGGGTGGACTTCTTGTGACACTGATAAATGTTGCAACGACACTCCACAACAGAAACTAGCACAATACGTCGCAAACACAACGCGGTAGTAAGATTCATTGTCATCCCACTCTGATTTTGTCTTTGACGTGGTGACTCGCAAGACTGGTAGCTTTGACATGAAGTAACTACTTTGGTTAACGAAAACTTTAAAGTTATTCACTGGATAATTTAACACATTTTCTGTTGGATAACCATCCCAAAGTCCCCAGTGGTTCTTACGACCTTTTGGCAGTGGTTGGATAGTTCCACCACCCTGCCATATTATTGGGAACTTGCTATTGTGTAACCACTTCCACATGTTTTTATCATTTTTGAAGGTTACGCTGGTTATGTCTGTGCTAAGGATGTCATTGTTTCTGAAATATATGTCGACACTCATGATCTTACCATCTTGCAAAATATTTGGGTAGAACTCAAATTTGCTTAAAGTAGCGTGTGGGTACTTTTTGATGAGGTCTGCCTTCGCGTCATGCGCAGCCTTCGATGTGTTAGCCATCGCGAGTTTGTAGTACTTTCCATAGTACTCATGAAGGGCTTTCTGCATATATAATATACCATATGTTACACATAACACATGCTACATTATATATGGTCAGGGTTGTAGTATTGATTAGAGGCCCAACGGAAACTGTGGATCTACCAGAGGCACTTTTGACGTTTGGCTCAGATCCTCACTTACTAGTGAAAAAAGCGACCATCTTTTGGGACTACGTTAACGTGGAGACCGGTGTGAATGATGAAATAAGTTACAACAGCAACAAACACGTTTTTGAGTCTGGGTACCACACTTTTAAAATGATTGCTGATGAATTGAAAGGATTAGGGGCTATTGGGTTAGTAGCCAACAAACACAATTCGAAGTGTGAGATAAAAACTGACCAACAATTAGAGCTGTTTAAATTTGGAGAACTCTTAGGGTTCAACGATAACACAACGATAAGTAGTAGTGGTTTGGTCAGCCCTAACGTTGTGGATGTTAACAAAGGGTTGAAGTACGTACAAGTGGGTTGTAGCATTGTGAACAGACCTGAGAATATTGTTAATGGTAGCAAAAGCGAGGTTATCGTTGAGCTACCATTGACCACCACCCAACCACTGAAGAGCTCTGTTCAACACTTCTTCAATATTGAGTCGAAGGTGTCGATAAACAAAGGCGCTTTCACACAGCTGGTGTTTAACGTGACTGACCAAGATGGTAGTGGTGTCAACGTTGGTGACATATTGTTGGACTTGTATGCGACGCTTGAGTAGCTAAACGTGCGCTAAAGTAATGAGTCTAAACTATGGGTATGACTCTGGTGGTTACACTGAGAAGAGACGTGTAGACGACAGTCCTCAAAAGTTGACGGTGCTTGTTGAAGGTGTGGAGAAAGTTGTAACTTTTGACTACAGTGTAGTGGCCACACATGATAACCCGTACATTATAGTCAAGACAGCCACTGTGTTTTGGAACTACAATAACGTGGCGAGTGATGTCGATATTCAACTCTTTTTTGTTGGATCAGGAGAACTAGCGTCATCGTTCATGGTAACTCAATTGGGTAAGGGCTACTACGACTTCGACGCGTTGGTTAGAGCTCTACGACTCGCGCTTTGGAGGATTAACACAGACTTCTTGGTGGAGAGACTGGCGGCCACAGGTAAGAGTAGGGTCAAAGCTCGGCATTTGAGGCGCGGCAACCCCACCCACCTAGAATTTAGGCTAGGCAGCGTTTGGCTTTTGCTCGGTTTCGCGAAGGATGTGGGAATCACGTTAGATGGTAAGTGGCACGACAGTCCAAACAAGATTGACATGAGCAGAGGTCTAAAGTATGTAGAAGTCTCGTGCGATGCTGTTGAGACGGGTAGCAATGTGGGCACTGATGGGAAGCGTAGTAATGTGATCACAACGTTGCCAATACCCACCGAGCAGTCTCTTGATGGGGGGATACAGCGCTACGCATATGTTGAGTCCAAGGTGAAAATTAAAAAAGGTATTTACTCAAGTATGACGTTTCGTGTCAAACCAAACAATGGTGACGCTGACGTTGGTGCAGTGCTATTGGAACTGTATATTGTGTGAATTATATGGAACTTGGTGTGGAGACAGAACAAGGGTTGAGAGACATTTATTATAATCCTAAGACGGGGTTTAGTGGTGTAGAGAAATTGTATCAAAGTGCATTGGGAGACGGATTGAAAGTAACTAGAAAAACAGTGAAAGAATGGTTGACAGCGCAGGACACCTACACTAGGTACAAACCTATTGTGAGAAGACATAAATTCCGCGCGACTTTTGTTGGATTTCTTGGTGAAGAGCTCCAAATGGACTTAGTGGACATGAGTAAGTACTCAAAACAGAATGGAGGGTACTATTGGATATTGACAGGTATTGAAATATTGAGTAGATACGCTTTTGGCATTGCAGTTTATAGAAAAGACACTAAGAACATGGTTAAGGCTGTTGGAAAATTGTTGAACGACTTCAAAGATCGGTTTGGAACCACACCTAAGTTAACACAATTTGATGATGGACTTGAATTCTACAACGTTGGTGTGAAAAGTTTGTTGAAAGAACATGGTGTTGAGTATTTCAGCACTAAGAGCGATAAAAAAGCTGCTGTTGTTGAGCGTTTTAATAGAAGTCTGAAGAGCATTATGTGGAAGTACTTTTACACCCGCGGGACGTATAAATGGATTGACGTTTTGGACCAGTTTGTGAGCAATTACAATAGCAACGTGAATCGAAGCATTATGATGAAGCCTAAGGATGTCGATAAGCCAAACGAAGGCGAAGTGTGGACCACTTTGTTTGGTCACCAATTTGCAGACAACCCGTTGCCAAAGTTTAGAGTTGGCGAATCAGTGAGAATTAGTAAATACAAGAGTGTGTTCACAAAGGGCTATGAAGCCAACTTCACTGAGGAGCTGTTTAAAGTGGTAAAGGTTATTCGCGGTGATCCAAATGTGTACGAAATTGAGGATCACACCGGTGAACAGATTATTGGTAAATTTTACGAACAGGAATTATCGCTGGTCAATAAGAAACATGGCGACGATGTGTACAGAGTCGAAAAGGTGTTGAAAAGAAAGAAAGTTAGAGGGAAGAAGATGGCGTTGGTTAAATGGTTGGGTTATGAGAGCAAACATAATTCGTGGGTGTCAGAAAGCGATATTCAAAATGTGAGTTAATGTAATATGGCTGAAAGTGGCTTCGACAACCTTGAGATGGGTAGCTCTAACGAATACAAAGATGTCGCCGACGACGAACTAAAGTATAGTCTTGAAAAAGCCACTAAAGATAGCGAGCTAGCTTGGGACGACCCAAACGTTGCAGTCAGTGAGAGAGTTAGACTAACTAAAGTGAGGAGTGGGCTGGCTCGCGAACATGGTAGAAGGGAGCGTCAACGCGTGGAGGAGGCCTTTAGCGATATTGAGACGCGGATTAATGACAACGCAAAAGACTACGAAGACGTTGCGAGGAGTGCGTCATTGTTAGACACCACACGCGCGGAGTACGTCGACATACTTGGGCTAACACCAATCGAGAACCGTGAGTTAAATGCGCTACTGAACCCAAGCGAGAGTGTGACGTCTGAGTCAAGAATAGGTGATACTGGTACATTGCAAACACGAGTAGACTATTTTCGAGAAGCGATAGACAAAGCGGGCGAGAGAATGGCAGAGCTTGGTAAAAAAGATCTCGCGACTGTGGGGGGTGAAGAGCATATTAATCTAGCTGAAAGAGTGATTGGACTCATACAGGCTAGAGACATGATTATTGAACAGCGACAAATAGAGGAGGTTAGAGCGCGACAAGAGATTGATATTGACAGATTGCAGAAGTTCAAGAAATGGGCTAGAGAAAATATGGTTGGGATGAGTGCTTTAGCGATTTCAGTGGCAGCAATTGTGACGACTGTTATTATCGCTGGGAGGACTAACGTTATGAAAGGCGCTATGACTACGAGGTCGTTTGCACAGGCTGTTAAGAACGTGATAATGAAGATGGGCCCATGGGCTGTTGGGTTGGCTAACTTAGTTTATGACGCGCTGGTGACAGGCGTAAAGGGTCTCGCTTGGTTAGCTCAAAATCTGTGGGTGTTTGCGGTGACATTCGCGTGGCTTGCGTACAATTATCTAAACTAGAAAGAAAATGTGATTCGTGGATACCAGAAAGCGATATTCAAAACGTGAGCTAATGTAATATGGCTGAAGGTGGGGGAGATTTTGGCGAGATTAAGATGAAGGACTTCGATAGACTTGATAGGTACACCGATGATCAAATAAGTGACGAACTTGAAAAAGTCACTCGAGACTATAATTTAATCACCGACAAGTATGGTGATGATGGCGGCGACGACATGCCAGACATTGTGCGTGTCGAGTATGGTAAATTACGTGAGAGAGTGGATAAATTTCAGTACGAATATGATAGAAGGTTTCAAGAAGAAGAGACGCCATTTATCGACACTGACGATGGTAAGACGGTGACAATAAGGGGGACTAACACAGAAGTCCCAGCGGTAGAGTTTGTTGAGCAGGACACATATGGTGACGTCAATGACGAAAGTTTTAGTATAGCTTTTGAAGAGGAGGAGGAAATTAAGAAAAGACTGGGTGAGCTAAAAGCGTCCAACAAAGAGCTAACAGAAAACAATGTAAAAAGAATCAAGCTAATAAATAGTAAAATACGTAAATTAAACAAAAAGGGACTCGGCCACGACGACGCGTCAAGGGAAATAGTCAACAGGTCGTGGGTTACGTACTCAAAGGTTATTCTTTTCAAACCGATAAACAAAGATGGTAAATATGGAAAACCCAAACGAATTCTAATACCTGGGAAAAAAGAAAACTTGATCTACAGTAGAGACGCGAGTAGTAAAAACGCGATTGAACAGTTCAAAAAGTTAGTTAGTCAAATCCCTGAGAGTACAGAAACAACAGTTGCCACAACAGAAGCAATCCCAAACGACTTCTCAGTAATTGATACAAAAGTGGATTATGTTGACATACGTGGACTATCACATAAAGAAAACCGCGAACATAATGGTGTGCTTAACCCAAGCGATAGCGTGTTGCGTGAATCGAGAATAGGTGACACTGGTGCGTTGCAAATGCAAGCAGACTATTATCAGGAAGCGATAAATGAAACGAGTAGGAAAATGACAGAGCTTGATACAAAAAATAAGCAAAGTGGTCTTACGAGTGACGAACAGCTAGAGTATGACGGTTTGCTTAGTAGAGAGGTGGGACTCACGCAAGCCAGAGAAGAAGTCGTAGAAAAGCGGCGAATAGAAGAGGTTAGAGCGCAACAAGAAGTCGACATTGACAGGTTTCAGAAATTTAAGGAATGGGCTAAAGAAAATATGGTTGGGTTGAGCGCTGTGGCAATTTCAGTGGCTGGAATTATAACAACTATTATTATCGCTGGTAGATCTGCTGTTATGAGAGGCGCTATGGCTACAAAGTCATTCGCACAGGCTGTTAAGAACGCGATAACGAAGATGGGTCCATGGGCTGTTGGGCTGGCTAATTTAGTTTACAATATGTTGACGTTGGGTGCAAAGGGTCTCGCTTGGTTGGCTCAAAATCTGTGGGTACTCGCGGTGGTACTTGCGTGGTTCGGTTATGATTATTACAAGCTAAAACGGTAGCGATAAAACATATGTAAAGGTATATGAACACCACGTCAGCAGAGTTGAGCCCTGGTTTTAGACGAGCGACCATGGGTGTCATAAAAGGGGTGAGAACACAGCATGTAATCACGTTGAACCCTAATAAAGTCAGTCCTGGTGAGGAACTTTACATTGACATACCGAAGCTCAAGGTTAGTAGCTGCTTGGTGCCTGGATCGTTGGGTCTAGTGTTCGACTTTAAGAATGCAAATACCAAAAGCTGGTTCTTGAACAATGTTAGTAAGTTGTTGGTTGAGAAACTTGTTGTGAGACTAGCTGGGGAAACCGTGTACGACAACAATGGGGAAAATTACACTGGTGTCTATCGCGACCTTTGGGAAAGTGTTACTGCGCGAGACCAAATGATTGATTATGGTGTTGGTGGTGAGAACTTGAGAAAGTTAATTTCTAAGGACGACAGTGGTGCGACAAGTGGAAACGTCGCTAAAGTTAACGACGCGTTAATGTTTGGTGTGATTGGGACGAAGCAGCGGATTAAGCTTGGTAAGATTATGAATGACCACGGGTTGTACGCTCCTTTTAGCATGAACAACAACTTGCAGTACGTCATCACACTTCCGAAGGCCACAGACATCATGGTGGCGCAATCCGGTAGCGCTGTGGGTGGGTACACTCTGGAGAACCTCGAGCTTGAGTATGAGACGATTGATAACCAGGAGCTCGCTGACGAAATAGCGTCGGGCTACGCAAGTGGTCGTAGTTTGTCATATGAGCACATCACGTTGATGAAAACCACCGAATGGGACAAAGGCACGACCATTGTGAATGAAAACATTAATCTTCCAAGAAAAAGCATGAAGGCGATTGTGTTGCTATTCGTGAGTAAGGTGCGAACAGACAGCGAGGAGTTTCTTTACCCAAATATTGAGAATATTAGAGTCACAATTGAAGGTGTGCCAAATAGTGTGTACTCACAAGGCATCCCAAAGTCGAAGTTCTATGCAGAGGCGAAACGGCTGTTTGGTTTGGGTGAAGAACACGCTCAGTTTATGACCATACAGAAATTCTACAAAGATGGCTTTGCGTTGGTCATTGACTTGAGGAGCGTTCAAGATAATTACAACGTCGCCACTGGCAAGAAAATTGTGAACACACAATCCGGCGTGCTTCTTGAAATCACTAAGAAAGCGACGACTGCAAATGTCATGTGTAGGGTGTTTGTGATAAGTGATGGGTTGGTCAACTTTATGAACAATGGGTTGCAATCAATCCAGTATTAAATCAAACGTGAGTTAATGGAGACTCCGTTTAATGCGCTAATTGTTGGTATGACAGCTTGTGGTAAGACGTATTATTTGCTGGAAACATTGGAATCTGAGTATTGTGGTAAGTTTGACTACATTGTGTTGATTTGTCCTACTTTCAAGTGGAACAAAGCGTATCAAGATTGGAAATATGTACGCGACCCTGACGTGCTAGCGATAGACTGCACACAGGACAGTGTCGACGCTGTTCTCAAGTGTGTAACAAATGTTTTCAAAGGCACTAACACTCTGATTGTGTTGGACGACTGTGCGAGCTCTCAAGATGTTAAGAATAGGACTAGTCAATTGGTCAACTTGGCTTTTAGCGCGCGACATTTTATGCTAAGCGTTATTGTCATCACACAACAACTGACGTCGATCGCAAAACCGTACAGAGAAAATATTAGTAAGCTCGTTTGCTTTTACTGTCCGAGCAGAAGTGATATGAAGGTCGTTATCGACGATTATCTTGGAAACATTAGCAGAGAAAAATCGTCGGCGATTGTGACCGCATTAAAAAATAATAAGTACGCTAGACTAGAAATCTCACTACGCTATCCATACAGTCATGAAGTTGTTATTCCGCAATAAAATATGGGTATAAGTAATAACGCGATGGTGAAACGCAAAAGTGAGGAAAATCCTACGATTGAGGAATTAGTTGAGGAGACTGATGACACCTCAACTATGGAAGACAACATTGACGTTAGGAGATCCGAACTAATTAGACTGTCCGGTGACGGTGTGGTGAGTCAGTCCGAAGCGTATATTAAAAAAGCGTCCGCAAAAGTTATTGATAAGATATGGCGTCAACACGAGTTGAAGAGAATGGAAATTGCAAACGCTTTTCTCACCGACTTGCTAATCAGCAAATTCGCCAGCTTACTAGATGGGTTGAACGCTATCGAGAACCCTGAGGAACTAAATGATGAACTACAAAAAGACCCGCTATTAAAGAAAGACGTTGAGAGCATTGTCGCGATTGTGACACCGTACGTGCCTTTCTTGGGCTTGTTGTCGGGAGGAATCACAACGTCGAAATATGTGTACGATCACCATTTTAGAAGTGAGGCGACAAACGCTGAAAATAGTGAACAAACGGACTAATCTATTATTAACAGGTGGCGATAATCTAATTTGCATAACAGGTGGCAATTTTATCACGCGTGAGACACTTTTACGATACATAAATTTGTGAAAATGTGATTTGACAAATTTGTGAAAATGTTGAAACGACACTTTCTATTTTTTAAATGTGGTTTGACAAATTTGTGAAAATGTTGAAACGACTTTCTCTATTTTTAAATATGTGAAAATGTTGAAACGACATTCTCTTTTTTAAATATGTGAAAAATGTGAAACGACACATTCTATTTTTAAAAAACATGCAAAAATATTGAAATGTCACATTATTAGCATATAAATCGAGTTTGTGGTCTTATTTGATGTATATTATAAATCTAGAATTACATCGAATTTTGGGGGTTTGGGATTTGGTGTAAATTTGGTGATGTTTTGGTGATTATATTCGCGTTCAACATTGAATGTGTAAAAAATGGGCTCGTAGCCCCACTCTCTATACTACTTATACAGTAGGTACTTTAATCTTGGTATGTAAGGAGAAAGATTTATGTCATAAATTATTCCGCTATTATCCGCGCGAGATTAATTTTTTAATCAATGTCATTGCAGACTAAAAAACAAGATGTGTACATCAACAGTGATGGATCTACTGAAATACCCAGCTTAACAACACGGTTAGAATCTTAGAAGAATTGCATAGTTTTGAACTTTCTGAATTTATGAACAGTTTTGTAAAAGCTCTTATATAAAATAACATGTATGCTGTACACATGCTCTGATTGGTCAATACCCGTGTTTAGATCAAGCCATCCAAACACCAAAATTTCTCTTGTATTATTTTATAAAAGAAATACCTAATGGTTTTTCCGTGTTTGGATACTGTGATCCAAACACTTGGGAAGTTGCTCGACTTTCAAAAAGCTAAAAAACACTCGCCTATTTTTTTACGCTTTTCTCCAGTCTCACCATTAGGTATTTCTTTAATAATCAGCTATGCTTCAGAGATCAATGGTTAGAGCGTTTGGATTTATGATTCATCTTTTAGCCAAGCATTGAGTGTCCAGGAAGTTATGAAGTATGTTCGATATGGTATGCGAGAACGACACGAGGATGCCACGAAAGTCCACGCACATTCCAGTCGCTCACATCTTATAGTACAGTTAACATTATACACTTCGTCCAATTCACTCCAGTCACCTCCTGTGGCATCCAAAGGATCAAGCTCATCAAAAACAGCCCCATCTCCTCCAGTTACGCCTCGAGGGTCGAAAAAGGCCGCGGCTAACGACAGAGATCCACGAAACAAATCAAAGTAAGATACAGTAACTTTAACTATTAATTCGAAGTAATTTACGCTAAGTTCTAAGACGTTACGCTAAGTTGTAAGACGTTACGCTTAGTTCCAAGACGTTACGCTAAGTTCTAAGACGTTACGCTAAGTTGTAAGACGTTACGCTAAGTTGTAAGACGTTACGCTAAGTTGTAAGACGTTACGCTAAGTTGTAAGACGTTACGCTAAGTTGTAAGACGTTACGCTAAGTTATAAGACGTTACGCTAAGTTATAAGACGTTACGCTAAGTTGTAAGACGTTACGCTAAGTTGTAAGACGTTACGCTAAGTTGTAAGACGTTACGCTAAGTTGTAAGACGTTACGCTAAGTTGTAAGACGTTACGCTAAGTTGTAAGACGTTACGCTAAGTTGTAAGACGTTACGCTAAGTTGTAAGACGTTACGCTAAGTTGTAAGACGTTACGCTAAGTTGTAAGACGTTGCGCTAAGTTGTAAGACGTTACGCTAAGTTGTAAGACGTTACGCTAAGTTCTAAGACGTTACGCTAAGTTCTAAGACGTTACGCTAAGTTCTAAGACGTTACGCTAAGTTCTAAGACGTTACGCTAAGTTTCTCTTTTAACTAAACTAATTAATTTATCTATATATACTTAACTTACTGACTATCATCATTGTTTCGATAATTGCTCTAGATCTCTTGCCCCGCCTACATCCACTCAACCCTCTCCCACCTCTCCACCTGGCACTCCATCATCTGCATTAACAGTGAAAACAAAACTGCAACTAGTTGACTTGGCTGGCAGTGAATGTGTTGGTATGTATCTTCCCCTTTGTACTTGAATATCAGAAGGCTTCATTTCTAAAGTGAAACAGTCGTGTCACTGCACATTTGGAATCCTTAGATAGTCTGTAGCATCTTTATTAGCGGTTTCTGACCCGATTAGCCTAACTCCCGCCTAAATTGTCATCATAATTCAACCCCTCGATTCCTACTCATTTTGATCTTGACGATCGCCCATGTATCATATTAGTGGTAGTACAATTCAGGAAATGAATAATGATCCACAAAAACAGACATAGTTTGGCGCTATATTCTGCCTTTAAAAAGTTTTTTGAACGTAACTTTAAAAGTTACTCTCCATGACCCAACGTTTCGACACTCCAATCTAGTGTCTTCATCAGGGCCGGTGATCGTTGAAAAATTAGGATCCCTATTTATACCCTCATGATGACACTAGATTGGAGTGTCGAAACGTTGGGTCATGGACAGTAACTTTTAAAGGTCGTATAATGTCTGTGGGAATTTAACATTATATGTAATCTATGGATTCTCCTGAGAAAATTGTAATATACAGGTATCTTGTCAGCCTAAAATTTCATCTTCATAGACTTTTTTGCTGTTAAAGTTGATAGAAGTGATGTCATAGCAGGCATCTGTCTACATGAAAACCTCTTTACAGATGCCCGCTATGACATCACTTCCGTCAACTTTAACAGCAAAAAAGTCTATGAAGATGAAATTTTAGGCTGACAAGATATATTACAATTTTTCTCAGGTGAATGTATAGATTACATTATGTTAAATTCCCATAGAAATATGACCTTTAAAGTTATGATTTATCATCTGGTTACATTGGGAAATTATTTGTTGATCCACAAAAGGTTTTCAGATTATTGGTGGTTGCAGCATCCACCCGTCATGATTTCCTTCATTTACAGGTTTGTCTGGTGTAACAGGAGCAGCCCTAAGGGAAACTTCTTTTATAAATAAGAGGTTAGTATGATGAAAAATCGGATTCAAATGATTCAGAGTAAATAACATACTGAAAAAAATCATGGCATTCTTTTGAAGAAAAAATGTTTTGTTACTTTTTTATAGTTTAAGTGCATTGGCTGATGTTTTGGGAGCATTATCAGAGCATCGTTCCCATATTCCATACAGAAATACCAAGCTCACACATGTACTGCAAGACACAATTGGTAAGAGCTTCCCTTGATAATAACATACACAGCTGTACATCAGTCCTGAAAGGTTGTGTATATATATATATATATAAGGTCAAAATGTTTCAATGTTAAATCTCTCGGAAATTTTTCAGGTGGAGATGCCAAACTACTGGTCATGCTTTGTGTCTCACCAGTTCAAAGATTCATCACTGAGACCTTGCAATGTCTTGGCTTTGGCTCCAGAGCAAGACAGGTTGCGAGAGGTCAAGTGAAGAAACGCAGAGGAACATGTGCTGCAATTCAACCATCGATAGGTAAATGCCATTTAAATGTTGATTTGTAACACAGGGAGCTCAAGGTTCGGTATGAAGGTCTTAGGTACTGTACTTCCTAGGTGGACTCGTTATCTGCATACTTACAAAGTTTGTGTCTCTATCATATGATCAGCAACCTTTAAGGTTCTCAAAGAATTCAAAACAATTTCTATAAAGGACATTGGCAACAAAAATTAAGTAGGTCTAACATGAAAGAACTCATAAAATGATAGAGTAACACCTTTTACAACTTTTCCGTATTTTACTTCGTTTTTGAAATATTTCAGTTTGTTTCATATGTAAATGAGATGGTCTCTGACGTCAAGTGCAGGGTAGAGAATTTCACTCATTAAAATATTAGTTCCATCTTCAAGTTTGTTCTACAAATTTAATTGAAAATCTGTGTATAATAACTCCTCATGATAATGAACGTTATAAACTTAGCAATTACTGAGATATAAGACGTTTTTTAATGAGTGAAAATTCTCTCCTGACATCAAAGACCATCTCATTTACATATCAAACAAACTGAAATATTTCAAAAACGAAGTAAAATATGGAAAAGTTGTAAAAGGTGTTACTCTATCATTTTACGAGTTCTTTCATATTAGACAAACTTAATTTTTGTTGCCAATGTCTTTTAAGTTATTACTGGTGGAAATATGTGTACCCAACAACCCCTCTCTTGTTGGATGGTATGTGTATATAATCCTATTAACACATGCTTATTAATTGGGCCTGGGCACAAGAAAGGGGAAGAAGTATTCAAAGACAAATAAAGTATTATTTTTAAATAAAGTATTTTAAGTTTGTACCAGCTCAAGTACATGGTGTTTCATTCATAGGTACAGCTCAAAATATCAAATTATCGAACCCTGTGGCCTGTAGCTGTTTATTCATATGCAACATAGGACTGTGGTTTTTAAAAATCTGTTCCTTTTTAGATTTAAAAGATGTAAATACTGCCCTCAGAGCAAAAGGAAGTACATCTACCAAGCTTTCTCTTCCTAATTCAAATAAACGCCGAGGGTCAAACTACTAGGGTTCTGCAGATATTAAATTTTACTGTGATAGAACATTTAAAAACACTTTTGTTAGCTACAGTAGTCTGGTATTTATTGAGACTTCACATACAATTACGTAAATGTTTCTAACTTGCTTGATCCAGCAAGCTGTCGTTAGGAACATATTTGTTGGGTTGCTTGTGAGCAGACCGTGGAACACACACAGTATTTAACTAACTACTAAACATATGAGCATGTGCAGAAACTTATTAACTTATTCCAAACAAAGCTGAATGATGTGTGGAAATAATAGACCTAATTATACATTCAAGTTGGCTTCCTTGCTATAAAGAAGATGCAGTTATAAACTGTTTGTAACATAGAGCTTGTGTTTCCAATATAAGTTGATTTTACACTCTCTGTATCCTCCTTCACTAATTCAAATTTAAACTCGTCAACAATTAATCTCCTCAATTCCTCATAACTAATCTCAATAGATGACTCCTTGGCTGTATCAGCAAAATGGTATAACAGTGGGCCAAGGTTGACCCAGTAACCACCTGGTTTTAAGATCTTTTGAATTGTTTCAACATATTCTACAATGTTGTGAGCAGTGTCGATAAAGAAACACGTAACTACGCAATTCCACTGGTCGTTTTCTTCGTAAATCTCTATGAAATTGCCAGCGTTCATAGAAAAATTTACACCCGGTGGTAATTTGGAGGGATCGAGGTCAGGAATTTGTACAGGACGGATTTGATCTTCCACCATCATGTTATTGCACTGCTGGTGGACAAATGGATGAATGGTTGTGTGGTATGTCCCTTGGCATTTATTTAGTATATAGTTTGAAGCTATTAACATAAATAAACTCCATTCGTTCCCTTGTACAGTGTATCCAAACATCGCCAGATCAACCATCAGTCTTGCAAGACCTGCTCCAGGAACAAGAATGGAAATGGTGCTCAGATCAAACTTTTCTGCTGGAAATAATTTTTTCACTTCATTGATAATTGGTAGGTAACATGTTTCACGTTCCTCTGCTCCTTCGTCGCTCCAATCGCGCACAAATTGTTTTAATGTCGTCTGTACCTTCTCCATGAATAGTAGAGATATGTTTGAGTTGGGACTGCAGTCATTTGTAACTGGCACTTGGTGATCAGCATTCTCAAATATATAACCTAGGAATCAATAAATATCATAATAGAGAGAGGTATTACATAGCCACCCAGGTTCAACTTCTTGGCAAGATCTTGCTAAGTTGTGGATTTTGCCAAGATCTTGTCAAGATTCAAAAAAATGATTTTCTTGCTATATGATCTTGTCAAGATTTTTATATATAATTTTAATAAGACCTTGCAAAGATTTTATGTATATTTATTCCCAAGATCTTTATATTATGACCTTGGCAATGTTTTGCCAAGAGTTTATAACATACCATGATCGTGCTAATATCTTAACGTCATGATATTGCCATGATCTTGCCAGGATTCTATCATACAGGATCTTGCCAAAAGCTTGCCATGATCTTGTCATGATCTTGACAAAATCTTTATATGATCTTGGCAATATATCTTGCCATGATTGACAAGATCTTTATATGATCTTGTCATGATCTTGTCATGATCTTGCCAAGATCTTTATATGATCTTGCCAATGTATTTTGTCACGATCATGCTAAGATCTTGCAAAGATTATATCATATTGGCATGCAGAGATACAAATTTTATCTTCAAGTGTTGGTAATGTTTGCTCACTTGTGAAAGATATCAAGCATGGGTGGCATGCACGCTGTTGGCACGTTGCTTCTCACCACTGAGTTCTGAGGTTAAGCCTGATCGGGTGGGGTTAATACTTGGATGGGCGACTACCTCGTCTGATCCCTGAGATTGAGACTCATGTGAGTAGAGTTGTGATTCTCTCCTGTGCTTCAAATAGGTGTGCCTGTCACGGCACTCGTGGTCAACTCTGCCTTCCATCCTTCTGAGGTTGGTAAAATGAGTACCATTCCCCTAGGGAATTTGACATTCAAGGCCTTTTGCCGGGTGGGTAATTTGATGGGAGTTTTTTGCTCGCGGCTAACTAAAGCTTTGTCACAGCCACCATATTCTTTACAATGGCAGTGGAATTAGTTGAACGATTGTTTTAAAGAGACAGAGGGATTTGCCCGTTTAATTTCTTGCTACGGTAGGGCATTTGAACACTTTTTTGCCCAGGCATATGCAGGGCCGTAGTGTGAGAAAGTCAATTGGGGGGGGGGGGCGGTAATGGGGCTGCACTGCTGGGAGTGTTCCCCCCAGAAAATTTTTGAAATTAGGATCTCTGAAATAGGATTTCCTGACTTATGAGAGTAATTTCCAGCAAGTTTAAACAGATCTAAATTGGCAAAAAATTGGCACCCCCACCCCCTGCTACGACCATACGTATAGGAATTTGAACGACCAAAAGTTCAAATTCCGGGGGGGTGGTGATGTTTCGAATTGATTATCTAATGTGATGCTATAGTATACTGGATGATATCTCGTGTGTCTTTTAAAATCGGGATTAAACACCATACCTGTGTGATCGATAATCTCCTTGATAAATTCAAAATTTTTCGCTACTGCGTCTCTCTGTCTCTCCAACTTATCAAGAAAGTGGGGCAGACGCTGGCGATGTATGCTATCAAGGGCCAGATAATCTCTCTGGGATTTGTCAATTCGTAAGTTTGAATACGTCTGATAATACAAGAAGGCGCTCACCACATTTTGAAAGTGTTCTCTCTCTAATTTGTCGTTTTCCGTTTCATGTTCAGGGTTTTTTTCGCTGCCGTTTGGCGACGCCATGTGGATATGTATACACAACTGGGAGAACTCATTTCCGTCCGCCACAGTACTTATTCGAACTCGGAATTGAATCGGCCCTTTACGACGCTATCCGAAGGTACTCAGAGTTATTTTAATTTCGTCTCGATATGAGGGGGAGATCGCTGGGGGCTTTCATACTTCGTGACAAGCCTTTAATAGGCTTAGTTATTTTTAACAGTCATCCACAGCCTACAGAAAGGCTCGTGGCTCAAAAGTGCGATTATTAGTCGCAGTTGACTAGTAATAATCAATGGAGTATTTAAAGCATCCATTTTGACGAAGTTTTTGCTCGACATTTAACGGCAAAATCAGACCACATACTCGATGTTCCTGACATATGTGAACGATAGCCTGTGATAAATGTCGGTGTTGGTCGGCGTAAAACGTCGTAACACGTCGTTAAAAGCCGTTTAAATGCAGTTTTATTTGATATATAAACTGTATATCATATTTGCATAGAAATTCCATCTATTTTTAGCCTGTAACCGAAAAGTCACGATCAATATTTTCCGAATAAACTTAATTGTCTCTGCTCTCCACATCTCTAAACTATTTCTAGAATACGTCAAAACTAAAATGCTGCAGAGACGTAACTTTTGTTTTTTAACGTGGAAAGTTTGATAAAATACCCGTGTATATAAGCTAGTGTATATTCATGACAGAGGATACAAAGTCATGGACGTCAAGCTCATATTCTCAGAAAATGTTCCCGGACAGGAATCGAACCTGTAACCTTCTGATTGCCGGTGAGACGCTTAACCATTGAGCTAACGCGACTCAGATGGAGAGCGAATGTTACAATGTTGTATTTGTTCGGTTAATTATGGATATATATATATATATATATATATATATATATATATATATATATATATATATATGTGTGTGTAATGCCTTAGGGCTTTGCGGAAGTTACTATATATATCAGTAATGATTGGGTGTGTTGTATATATAATAATATATACTGATGTAGTTTGAGTCACGCAATATTCAAACAATAAATAAAGAGTATATATACATGCATTCTCCTTTGACCAAAAAGCCATGAAGTTCGCCAGCCACCGAGACGTAAATAGCAAAGGCAAAGGTTGGTGTAATAGTGTGTAGGAGATCTCCAACGAAATCCCAGCTAGAGAGATCTGCTGACGAAGAGACTGCCTTCGCTCAAACTGTTTGATGATCAACCTTTAGAGTTTAAATCTATTTGTATTTCTACAATGTCTATACAAAGCCCAACGCTTTCGCTTTCACATTTGATAATCCACGATAACTGAACCGAGACAAAACTGAATTAAAATTTATGTTTTGTCTTTTGCCAAAAAAGGACTGTCGCTACTCAAGGAATTTCATTTGACCGCGCGGAGTCAACGTTACATGCAGAAACGTAACTTTTAAAGTTTGAATCAAGGGCTATAGGCCACTAAACTATATACTGCCTGGCCTTTGTCTCGGATTATCACTCGATAAGACAAAGGATACAAAAACTGACAGGACAAAGGATAAAACTGATTTAAACTGATATGGATTTTCAGTGTTTTGTCTTTTGACCAAAAGGCTGTCCCAAGTAAATTTTCGTAGTACACAGAAACGTAATTTTAAAGTTGAAACAAGGCTATAGAGGCCACCGTAAACTAAACTATACTATAACTATAACTATATACGTTTGTCTGATCTGAATCACTCGATAACTGACAAGACAAAGGATAACAAATGAAATGGCGATATTGTCTTTTGAGTTTTGACCACGTGTACTTGACCGGCGCCATTCATCTGTCGTAGCTTATTTGAATATCCAAAGACTCAACGCGCATCCATCGACTGCTTCAATTTTCCTTTTTTCTCACCTCCTGGAAGAGCTTATTATTTGAACCGAATATTTTGTGAAAGAGCAAAGCCTGTCGACGTCGCCAGTCGCCTTGGTGGACTGAATGTGTTTTTGAAGACAGTATTCAGTTTAAAGAGATCCTTTCTTCATCTCGTGGGCGGCATCGAGCACGCAATTGATAAAAAGGTAAACATAACAGAATCTTGGTTGGTTTATAATACACACTGCGATTAATCTAGCCGATTTCTGACCCTCATGATGTGTATATTATGTAGTTGATTTACTAGCTAGAATATTGGAACATTTGCCGCTCTCAATGCTCATTGTTATTTTCGAAATATGGCCCTATTAATCGCAGTATGTAAGCGTAGTTATAAGCGATGTTTTGCGTTATGATTTAATGCTAGTACAGTGACGTGTACACATTGGGCAAAGTAAAGACTCCTCCTAGAAATACTTTAGTCCATTTATTTCCTTAGCTCGGTAGACTTAAGTTTTTATTCAATGCATGAAGAGCTTCATAAACCACTTGTTGCATATGCATTGTATTTGCATATGCAATGCTGCAATGTTGTATTGCACATGCACACGTAATGTTCTTCATTTCACTCAATTTCCCCAAATTGCTCAAAGCGAAAAGATGATGAACTGCCGTAATTTTTATGGACGAAATACTGACGTTTCGAGCGGAGCCCTTCTACCATATCTTCCCCTTTCTCTTCTTTGAACTTTTACTGCGATGAAATCATCACGAGTTTCACGGCGTAACTCGAGTTATCTCGTCTTGACTTCATCACACCATCGTTAGTAATCTACAAACTTTCGCTCTATATAATTTCCAAGCCTCCCATAGGAAAAACACGAAAATCGTGATCCATGCTGTGCGTGCTCCGCTGCATGATGGCTTTCTCAATTTCCGTTATCATGAATGGCCAGCGCGGGTGGAACATCATTAATATTATGAATATATTTTACACGCTGTTTGTGCGATATGGAAAGTGTATAAATTGAAAGCGACTTCCAGCTGGCTATAGAGTAACAAGGCTTTGTTTGTCCGCGTCGGTTTTATCGCTGTTAGGCAGTTCAAGACGACCGACTTTCGGAGGAGCAACGAATTATTGCTACATTTGTCGACCAAGGAAGCTCAGCAGCGTCGAGTTTATTGTAAGTGTGACCATCAGGGTCGTTTACATCTTCCATATAGTCAGTAGTGATATTTTACTTTCTATATATAAACCACAGCGATCGGGTTGAAAGGATTGATATCAGTAATTACACGGACATTTTTTCAAGCCGAGCTATACGTACATCTAGATCAAATTCTAGAATATTGACTTTGAGGACATATAGCCTTTATAGACATATATCCTTTATAGACATATATCCTTAGTAGTATAGAGAGTGGGGGTACGAGCCCAATTTTTACACATTCAATGTTGAACGCGAATATAATCACCAAAACATTACCAAATTTCACCAAATCCCAAACCCCCAAAAGTTCGATGTCATTTCGGTAATTCTAAATTTACAATGTACATCAAATAAGACCACAAACTTGATTTATATGCTAATAATGTGACATTTCAATATTTTTGCATGTTTTTAAAAAAATAGAATGTGTCGTTTCACATTTTTCACATATTTAAAAAAGAGAGTGTCGTTTCAACATTTTCACATATTTAAAAAATAGTCGTTTCAACGTTTTCACATTTTTTTTCAACAAACTACTGCTGTCTCACAAATTCACGCGCGAAAAAAAACCACTAGATTATGATTCTAGTGGTGATGTTTATCCAAATGGATAGCAAAATGGTGCTCTTTTAATTGGCTAACAACATTAGCTAACAAATAGCCAACTACTCTACAAATTAGTCCGTTTGCTCACTACTCTTAGTGTTTACCACCTCGCTCCTAAAATGGTGATCGTACACATGTTTCGACGTTATAATTCCTCCAGACAACAAGCCTAAGAAAGGCACGTATGGTGTCACAACCGCGACAATGCTCTCGACGTCTTTCTTTAGTAACGGATCTTTTTGTAGTTCGTCATTTAGTTCGTCAGGATTCTCTATAGCGTTCAACCCATCTAGTAAGCTAGCGAATTTGCTGATTAGCAAGTCGGTGAGAAAAGCGTTTGCGATCTCCATTCTCTTCAACTCGTGTTGGCGCCATATCTTATCAATAACTTTTGCGGACGCTTTTTTAATGTATGCTTCAGACTGACTCACCACGCCGTCACCGGACAGTCTAATAAGTTCGGATCTCCTAACGTCAATGTCATCTTCCACAGTCGAAGTGTCAGCGGTCTCCTCAACTAATTCCTCAATCGTAGGATTTTCTTCACTTTTGCGTTTCACCATCGCGTTATTACTTATACCCATATTTTATTGCGGAATAACAACTTCGTGACTGTATGGATAGCGCAGTGAGATTTCAAGTCTAGCGTACTTATTATTTTTTAATGCGGTCACAATCGCCGACGATTTTTCTCTGCTAATGTTTCCAAGGTAGTCGTCGATAACGACCTTCATATCACTCCTACTCGGGCAGTAGAAGCAAACGAGCTTACTAATATTTTCTCTGTACGGTTTTGCGATCGACGTCAGTTGTTGTGTGATGACAATAACGCTCAACATAAAATGTCGCGCACTAAAAGCTAAGTTGACCAATTGACTAGTCCTATTCTTGACGTCTTGAGAACTCGCACAGTCATCCAACACAATCAGAGTGTTAGTGCCTTTAAAAACATTTGTTACACACTTGAGAACAGCATCGACACTGTCTTGCGCGCAGTCTATCGCTAACACGTCGGGGTCGCACGCATATTTCCAATTTTGATACGCTTTGTTCCACTCGAAAGTAGGGCAAATCAACACAATGTAGTCAAATTTACTAAAGTACTCAGATTCCAATGTTTCCAGCAAATAATGCGTCTTACCACAAGCTGTCATACCAACAATTAACATATTAAACGGAGTCTCCATTAACCCACGTTTGATTTAATACTGGATTGATTGCAACCCATTGTTCATAAAGTTTACCAGACCATCGCTCATCACAAACACCCTGCACATAACATTCGCAGTCGTCGCCTTTTTAGTGATCTCAAGAAGCACGCCGGATTGTGTGTTCACAATATTTTTACCAGTGGCGACATTGCGATTATCTTGAACGCTCCTCAAGTCGATGACTAACGCAAAGCCATCTTTATAGAACTTCTGTATGGTCATGAACTGAGCGTGTTCCTCACCCAACCCAAACAATCGTTTCGCTTCTGCATAGAACTTCGACTTTGGGATGCCTTGTGAGTACACACTATTTGGCACACCTTCAATTGTGACTCTAATATTCTCAATATTTGGGTAAAGAAACTCCTCGCTGTCTGTTCGCACCTTACTCACGAATAGCAACACAATCGCCTTCATGCTTTTTCTTGGAAGATTAATGTTTTCATTCACGATGGTTGTGCCTTTGTCCCATTCGGTGATTTTCATCAACGTAACGTGCTCATATGACAAACTACGACCACTTGCATAGCCCGACGCTATTTCGTCAGCGAGCTCCTGATTGTCAATCGTCTCGTACTCAAGCTCGAGGTTCTCCAGAGTGTACCCACCCACAGCGCTACCGGATTGTGCCACCATGATGTCTGTGGCCTTCGGAAGTGTGATCACATACTGCAAGTTGTTGTTCATGCTAAAAGGAGCGTACAACCCGTGGTCGTTCATGATCTTGCCGAGCTTAATCCGCTGCTTCGTCCCAATCACACCAAACATCAACGCGTCGTTAACTTTAGCAACGTTCCCACTTGCCGCGCCACTGTCGTCCTTAGAAATTAACTTTCTCAAGTTCTCACCACCAATACCATAGTCAATCATTTGGTCTCGCGCAGTGACACTCTCCCAAAGGTCGCGATAGACACCAGTGTAATTTTCCCCATTGTTGTCGTACACAGTCTCCCCAGCTAGTCTCACAACAAGTTTCTCAACCAACAACTTGCTAACATTATTCAAGAACCAGCTTTTAGCGTTTGCATTCTTAAAGTCGAACACTAAACCTAACGATCCAGGCACCAAACAGCTACTAACCTTGAGCTTAGGTATATCAATGTAAAGTTCCTCGCCAGGACTGACTTTATTAGGGTTCAACGTGATCACATGCTGCGTTCTCACCCCTTTTATGCCGCCCATAGTTGCTCGTCTAAAACCAGGGCTCAACTCTGCCGACGTGACGTTCATATACCTTTACATATGTTTTATCGCTACCGTTTTAGCTTGTAATAATCATAAGCAAACCACGCAAGTACCACCGCGAGTACCCAGAGATTTTGAGCCAACCAAGCGAGACCCTTTGCACCCAACGTCAACATATTGTAAACTAAATTAGCCAACCCAACAGCCCATGGACCCATCTTCGTGATTGCGTTCTTAACAGCCTGTGCGAATGACCTCGTAGCCATAGCACCTTTCATAACAGCAGACCTCCCAGCGATAATAATAGTTGTTATAATTCCAGCCACTGAAATTGCTACAGCGCTTAACCCAACCATATTTTCTTTGGCCCACTCCTTAAATTTCTGCAACCTGTCAATGTCGACTTCTTGTTGCGTTCTAACCTCTTCTATTTCTCGCTGTTCTAAGACTTCTCTTTTGGCTTGCGTGAGTCCCACCTCTCTAGTAAGCAAACCGTCGTACTCTAGCTGGTCATCACTCGTAAGACCACTTTGCTTATCTTTTGTATCAAGCTCTGTCATTCTCCTACTCGTTTCATTTATCGCTTCCTGATAATAGTCTGCTTGTATTTGCAATGCGCCATTGTCGCCTATTCTCGACTCACGCAACACACTATCACTTGGGTTGAGTATACCTCTATGTTCGCGGTTTTCTTTTACTGATAGCCCAGCTATGTTATAGCGCTCCACTCTTGTTTCAATCACTGGGGAGTCGTCTGGGATCACTTCTGTTGTGACAGCTGTTGTTTCTGTACTCTCAGGGATTTGACTAACTAACTGTTTGAATTGCTTAATCGCGTTTTTACTACTCGCGTCTCTACTGTAGATCAAGCTGTTTTCCACAGGTATTAGAATTCGTTTGGGTTTTCCATATTTACCATCTTTGTTTATCGGTTTGAAAAGAATAGACCCTGAGTCCGTCACATATGATCTGTCAGCTATTTTCCTTGACGCGTCGTCATGACCGAGTCTTTTTTTTTTGTGTAACTTACTTATTTTCTCACCTATCGCCTTGACTCTTTCTACTTGATTTTTTACCACCTCTTTGTTGACTGCGTTTAGCTTGTCCAATCTTTTGTAAAGATCGTCTGACCCCACTTCAAGAGCCATACTGTAGCTTGTGTCATTAACGTCACCGTACGGCTCCTGTTCAACAAACTCTACCGCTGGGACTTCTGTGTTGGTCCCCCTTATTGTCACCGTTTTACCATCGTCAATAAACGACGTCTCTTTTTCTTTAACCTCTCTTTTATCCTGTTCTCCCTGCAATTTATTCATTCTCTCATACAATTTATCATACTCGACGCGCTCGATGTCTGGCATGCTGTCACCAACGTACTTTTTGTCAATTAAATTATAATCTTGAGTGAGCTTTTCGAGTTCGTCATTTATTTGATCATCGGTGTACCTATCAAGTCTATCGAGGTCCTCCATCCGGATCTCGTCGTAATCTCCCTCAGCCATATTACATTAGCTCACATTTTGAGCGTCACTTTCCGGCGTCCATAAGTCACGTTTGCTTTTAGTTTAAATAATTGTACGCAAGCCACGCGAATGTCACCGCAAACACCCACAGATTTTGAGCTAGCCAAGCAAGACCCCTTGCGCCTGCCACCAGCGCGTCGTAAACTAAGTTAGCTAACCCAACAGCCCACGGACCCATCTTCGTTATCGCGTTTTTAACAGCCTGTGCGAACGACCTCGTGACCATAGCGCCTTTCATAACGTTAGTCCTCCCAGCGATAATAACAGTCGTCACAATTGTTGCCACTGCAATCGCTAGAGCACTCATCCCAACCATATTTTCTCTAGCCCACTTCTTGAACTTCTGCAATCTGTCAATATCAATCTCTTGTCGCTCTCTAACCTCCTCTATTTGTCGCTGTTCAATAATCATGTCTCTAGCCTGTATGAGTCCAATCACTCTTTCAGCTAGATTAATATGCTCTTCACCCCCCACAGTTGTGAGATCTTTTTTACCAAGCTCTGCCATTCTCTCACCCGCTTTGTCTATAGCTTCTCGAAAATAGTCTACTCGTGTTTGCAATGTACCAGTATCACCTATTCTTGACTCAGACGTCACACTCTCGCTTGGGTTCAGTAGCGCATTTAACTCGCGGTTCTCGATTGGTGTTAGCCCAAGTATGTCGACGTACTCTACGTGTGTGGTGTCTAACAATGGCGCACTCCTTGCAACGTCTTCGTAGTCTTTTGCGTTGTCATTAATCCGCGTCTCGATATCGCTAAAGGCCTCCTCCACGCGTTGACGCTCCCTTCTACCATGTTCGCGAGCCAGCCCACTCCTCACTTTAGTTAGTCTAACTCTCTCACTGACTGCAACGTTTGGGTCGTCCCAAGCTAGCTCACTATCTTTAGTGGCTTTTTCAAGACTATACTTTAGTTCGTCGTCGGCGACATCTTTGTATTCGTTAGAGCTACCCATCTCAAGGTTGTCGAAGCCACTTTCAACCATATTACATTAACTCACATTTTGAATATCGCTTTCTGGTATCCACGAATTATGTTTGCTCTCATAACCCAACCATTTGACCAGCGCCATCTTCTTCCCTCCGACTTTCTTTCTTTTCAACACCCTCTCAACTCTGTACACATCGTCGCCATGTTTCTTATTGACCAGCGATAATTCCTGTTCATAAAATTTACCAATAATCTGTTCACCGGTGTGATCCTCAATTTCGTACACATTTGGGTCACCACGAATAACCTTTACCACTTTAAACAGCTCTTCAGTGAAGTTGGCTTCATAGCCCTTTGTGAACACACTCTTGTATTTACTAATTCGAATTGATTCACCAACTCTAAACTTTGGCAATGGGTTGTCTGCAAATTGGTGACCAAACAAAGTGGTCCAAACTTCGCTTTCATTTGACTTATCGACATCCTTTGGTTTCATCATAATGCTTCGATTCACATTGCCATTGTAATTGCTCACAAACTGGTCAAGGACGTCAATCCATTTGTACGTTCCACGGGTGTAAAAGTACTTCCACATAATGCTCTTGAGGCTTCTATTGAAACGCTCAACAACAGCAGCCTTTTTATCGCTCTTAGTGCTGAAATATTTAACGTCACGCTCTTTCAACAAACTTTTCACACCAACGTTGTAGAACTCAAGTCCATCATCAAATTGCGCTAACTTAGGCGTGGCCCCAAACCGATCTTTAAAGTCAACCAACAATTTTCCAACAGCCTTAGTCATGTTCTTAGTGTCTTTTCTATAAACTGCAATTCCAAAAGCGTATCTACTCAATATTTCAATGCCTGTCAATATCCAATAATACCCTCCATTCTGTTTTGAGTACTTACTCATATCCACTAGATCCATTTGGAGCTCTTCACCAAGAAACCCAACAAAAGTCGCGCGGAACTTATGTCTTCTCACAATAGGTTTGTACCTAGTGTAGGTGTCCTGCGCTGTCAACCACTCTTTCACTGTTTTTCTAGTTACTTTCAATCCGTCTCCCAATGCACTTTGATACAACCTCTCCGCACCACTAAACCCTGTCTTAGGATTGTAATAAATGTCTCTCAACCCTTGTTCTGTTTCCACACCAAGCTCCATATAACTCACACAATATACAGTTCCAATAACACCGCGCCAATTTTAAGACCACCGTTATTTGATCGGACATGAAATGTCATACTTGAGTAGACACCTTTTTTAATACTCACCTTTGACTCAATGTCCACATGGCGTTGCACTGACCCATTCAAAGACTGTTCAGTGGGTATTGGCAACGTTGTGATCACACTGCTTCGCTTCCCATCAATACCCACATTGCTTTCAGGGTCAACAATATCACATAAGATTTCTATGTACTTCAGGCCTTTGTTCATGTCGACCTCGTTTGGGCTGACGTGCCACCGTGAGTCACCCTTAATCACCCTATCCCTCGCGAAACCAAATAGAGGTCCAAGAACACCTTTAAGCGTGATTGGGGCGCTAGCCTTAAATATAGATCTACTTGTGAACGGCAATTTCTTTATCTCAAGGTCCCCCCTCCCACCTGTTTTAAAATCTTGTTCTAAGAGTCTGGCTAGTGCGTCGAAGCTAGCGTACCCTCCACTCGTTATCGTACTTTTAAGATCACTCGAAGGGTGGCTCAGCGCGGAGAGCTGAGTGGCGTCGCTATCCAATATGTTATTGTAGTCCCAAAACACAGTGGCTGTCTTGACTATAATGTATGGGTTGTCACTCACGATCATCATCGCGTTGTCAAAGGACACAACCTTTTCTTGACCTTCAATGAATACCGTCAACTTTCGCATTATGTATAACATATGGTATGTTATATGCAGAAAGCCCTTCATGAGTACTATGGAAAGTATTACAAACGTGCGATGGTTAACACATCAAAGGCCACACACAATGCAAAGGCAGACCTCATCAAAAAGTACCCCCACGCCACTTTAAGCAAATTCGAGTTCTATCCAAATATTTCACAAGATGGTAAGATCATGAGTGTCGATGTGTATTTCAGAAACAATGACATCCTCAGCACGGACATAACCAGCGCGACCTTCAAAAATGATAAAAAAATGTGGAGGTGGCTACACAATAGCAAGTTCCCAATAATATGGCAAGGTGGTGGAGCTATCCAACCATTGCCAAAAGGTCATAAAAACCACTGGGGACTTTGGGATGGCTACCCAACGGAAAACGTGTTAAATTATCCAGTGAATAACTTTAAAGTCTTTGTTAACAAGAGTAGCTACTTCATGTCAAAGCTACCAGTCTTGCGAGTCACCACGTCAAAGACAAAATCAGAGTGGGATGACAACGAATCTTACTATCGCGTTGTGTTTGCAACGTATTGTGCGAGTTTCTGTTGTGGGGTGTCATTGCAACATTTGTCAGTGTCACAAGAAGTTCACCCCGTGGTCACAAGTGTGATGAGATTTCATTTGTACTTCACCATTAGGAGACTTCTCAGAAGAATGGAAGGTGGTGAGACCATGAAATCAATAAGTAGAGAATTCAACGCTTCCGAATTGTATGGTAAGATTTCTAAGATTCCCAGAAGGCACTACTACCAGAATAAAGTCCTGAGCGATGGCACTTTAGGCGAATCTAGAGTCTTCACACTCAACGACACCCATAACGACTACAAACGATACGTCGCGCGACTCTCAGACGGCTTTACCAACATTGGACTGCAATATCTAAATCAGAGCATAGAGTCCTTTGTGTACTCCACACTTGGTGCGCAAGCGAGAACACGTGTATCAGTCGTTGGTGGCTCTGCAGGAAGTCTAGAAACCCAACAAGAATTCCGCAAGTTGTTTTCTGACAGTGTTATTCAGTATGACGTATCAACGTGGATTCTCAACATGAACAAATCGATTAGAGACACCAACGTTGTTCAAAATCTTGCAGTGTCACCAAGTACATGGTTAATGCCAAGCAATGTAGTAATTCTCAAGAATAAAATCGCTGGGTACAACAACTTATTAAAGATTGCTACAGAGTCCATGAGATTTGGAGTGAACACTCGCTTGAATGCAACAACACCAACAACTGTGGCTAAAAAAGTTCACCAAGAAAATGTGGTGACTCACTCATTAGTGGTGCCAACGACTGTGAAGAAAAAAGCTCACCAAGAAAGTGTGGTGGCATCAACGACTGTGGCTAAAAAAGTTCACCAAGAAAATGTGACACCACCTCCTGTGAAAAAAACAGTGGTCACTACCACAAGTAAGTCAGACACCACGGCAACGCTGGTGATAATCTTGGGGTTCTCAGCAGTCTCTGGCTATCTGCTAACCAAATACACCTTGAAGTAGTGATGAGTCTAAACTATGGGTACGAGTCTGACGACCCTCACGATAAAATACTAAAGAGAACGAAAAGGCATCTGGACGAAGATCCCAAATTAAGCGCGACCGGCGGAAGGATGTCTGGAATAATAGACATGCAAGGCTCAGCAATAAAAAACGTAGCAGACCCAGTCGATGACTCAGACGCCGCGAATAAAAGAGCTCTAAACCAATTGCTATCAAGCTACCTCAAGAGTCAGTCCTATAATGTTGTGCTTGACTTCAACGTTAGCGCACACGCCTTGAAAAATGTGGAATTTCACATCAACGGTTCAAACAAAGTGAAAGCCATTGGTGAAACAAGTAAATTAGTGCAAAACAACCCAGCTTATGGTCCTATTGTCGGCATCAGCGGTGTGAGTCAAAGTTTTCTATCCCCCGTGTTAACACCAATCCCACTTGAGTCAGGTCTCCATTTTAACTGCCCCAGTATGCAATGGTGTGATCTCTCCATTTTTGTTGTGGTGAGGTTACCAATGAGAACCGCTGGATCAAATTGGGAGACAATTATATCAAACGACGATGGTAGTTGGGATAAGTTCATAGGGTACAAGACTGGTGTGACTAATAAACTCGCGTATGGTGGCAGCACCCCAGCGATGGAGAAAGTATGCACTATTCCGAGTATTATTGACCTCACAAAAATGCATACGATATCGATACACTGGCAAATGAGCAATTCACATGTCAGAGTCAACAACGTTAAGTCAACCGATTCAGACTTCATAGCAAACATGAAAAAGATAGGCGCACCCTACGGAACAATTTTTGGAATACATCGACCAAGAATACCACTAGCGCCCTATGCGCACCCATCGTTGATAGAATTCTACGGTGTGAAAATTGTGAGTGGTTACATGACAAACCGAGACATCATAATCATGGGTGGAGAAATGATGAAGGAATATGGTGTAAAGTAAATGGGAGCATGTATTTCGAGACCTCATGAAATATATAAAATAAATAAAACGACTGATCACATGTTCAAAGCTGGTGGATCATTTGGTCGCGGTGACGTGACTCTCGAGCTCCACGCTGAGATTGGTATGAGGTCTAAAAAGACTTACGGCAAACCTATTACGCTACCTGCAGAGTCAGACACTGTGGGACTTGTAGGAGACGTGACTTAAGTTATGTAATGGGTTGGCTTAGAAAACTGGCTCGTAACATTAGAAACTTTTTCAGACGACGTAGAAAACTGAGGACTGATAAAACGTATTTGCTGCATTGGTACACAACAAACCAGATCTATAAAAAACCTAACACCTATGTCGGGTAGTTTTTTTGTAGGAGACTATAATATAGTGATGACTTCCACAGTGCTTCGATTATTCGACTTCGACGGTCACCAAATCACGACGGTCACAGGTAACGGTGAAATATGGTTCAAAGCAAGAGAAGTCGCAAGCGCTCTAGGTTACGCTCGACCAAAAGACGCAGTTAATGACCACGTCGAACCCGATTGCAAAATGAAGATGGAACAAGCCTCGTTTATCAACGAACTTGGGGTCTACTCATTGGTGTTCTCGAGTAAAATGGAACGTGCGAAACACTTTGGAAGGTGGGTGCACTCAGAAGTCTTACCAAGCGTTAGAAAAAGTTTAGCCGACGTTGGTCTCAAACACAATCAATTTAAAATGATCACTGAGTTCGACCTTCACACGAAAGTTGTTGGTTTTCTTAGGAAATATTATCCAGAAGCTATTTTGATAGCCGCTTGTGGTGAGAACCAAGACACTTCTGCGAAGAGAATAAATTCGTGGAAAAAAGGTTACCAACGTGGGACACCTGACTTAGTTATTGCCAATGCAAACCGACAGCATAGCGGACTCGTGATTGAGTTCAAGAATCCAGGTGGTACAGGCAAGACATCCAAAGAGCAGGAGTCTCTGTTGCTCAGATATAAATCCGCTGGTTATCTAACACTCTTGTGCGACTCATATGACGACGCTATTACCACAGTGATAAAATATCTCTTTGACGTTGGGTTTCAGTGCTCTCACTGCCTTCGCAAATTTAAAAATAAATCAGCGTTGAGTAACCACGAGAGACGCTATTGTAAAGAGACTTTTTAGACAGCGAGTAATGAGTCGAATTAGCGCTCGTTCTCGTTGTTGAGGCGACGCTTGAGGTGACAACTGCTCTAACATTTTTTAAAGACGTTTTTAACTCGGTAAAAAAATATCTGCAAAACTTTCTCTATTTATTTCACAAACCTTCTGACCACTGTGTGAAAAAAATGTTTCTATTTACATTGGACGCTTCATGTGACCAATGTCTAAATTTAAAAGAGTGGGGTATCCGAGAACACCCTTAATTTTGTGTGGAAGGATGATGACGTCTGCACACTGCGCGATATTGCTCAGCACCACCAACGAATGATGGCCCTGGGTTGTATCTCCAATTGAATGGTGCATCAACAGTTGTTCCGTAAGTGTCGCGACAAACGGCGCAATACGCTTTTAGAAATGTGATGTCGTCTGCCATTGGGAACAACGTGTCAAGTTCACCAAGTCTTTTTAAGTGCTCCGTTGTTATGAGACCACAAATAATGACATGAACGCCAGCTTTGATGTAGTCACGAATAACTGGGAGTAGATCAGAGTACCAATGGCCCTCGTCAATTCCGATGACGTCGTAGTCAGCTACTTCGGAAGAACTTGGAAGGTTGGTGATTAACTTCGCAGGTAAACTGTCTGATCCGACAACAATGGTCTGACGATGTGTGGAGAACGTGTGGTCAGTTCGCCTGGTGTCACCTGTGTTGTTTATGTAAAGGACTTTGAGCCCTGATTTACTTAACGTGATTAACCTACGAAGAGTCTCTGTTGTTTTTCCTGCAAACATGGGACCAATCACGATTTCTAGTCTACCGACTTTCTTCATGGTTACTATACCTCCAGAGAAATGTTCTTCTTTCTTGCGGCAACTGTTGTTCGTTGTTAAATATCCGCTGGAGCTCTAAGTTTTCAAGATGAGTCTTCGAGCTCTCATGTCTCAAGCGATACAGTGGGTCGTTGGTGGCCACACCGCATGGGTAACAGGTGTACACGTTTTTATTTCTCGCAAAGTGTCTGTGGGCGGGTGAGAGTACGTGGTCCCTGATATCATCCACACCCAGTATCTCATTACACCCAACCTTGCAAACGTGAACGTCGCGGTTTGCAGCGAGCTCTAGCCACGCTTTGGCTTTGGTTGGGCATGGTTTCCATAGAAGGGTCGCTAAGAACACTTGGAGGGAATTACCGAGTAATGTAGCTGTGGACCCACTAGGGTTCTTCAAGTAGACGTCACTCGCTAACATAAGGTATTTGAATGGTGAGTAACACCACACAGGGATTATGTCAGCTAACACACCAGCAAGCTCGTTGGCTCTGTCTTCTCGAAGATCGATCCAAGCGTCGAGAAGATACCTCGTATGGCGGATCTGAGAGCCAAGCCGTTTTGGTGGTCCTTCAGGGTCGGGGTCGAACATTGTGTATGTTGAGAAGTACTCGTTTAAGACGATAGGTCCAGAGGCGCCTTGTAGGGTGGGCACACTGATAAAGGCTGTTCTCAACATGTTGGCAATATCTTCTTCGCTGATTTCTCGGGCTTGAGTCATTATGTTATACTCTCAGAAAAAATCCTAATTTTTAGTGCGTTTTGGTCTGGAACTGTGAGACACCTGTGAGGTCAACTGTGAGACACCTGTGAGGTCAACTGTGAGTAAGATAACACGTGATAGTGTATTAGATGGTTGAAGACTCACAGACGGCTGTTGAAGCTAAGATCACGGCTGATGTGAAAAGTGTTAAGGTGAAGGACCCAAAGCGCGTCGCTGCTGGTAAAAAGTTGGCTGAGATATCGAAAGCTGCGAAAGAAAAGAAAATGCGTGAAATGATAGTCAACGAAGAACAGGGTGGTGAGTGGGGTTATGGATATGTTGTCGGAACACTTGGTGTAATCATCGCTGGTGCTTCGTTGTGGTACACAATTAGCAGTGAGAAAGAGACACAACTGGAGCCTGTGAGTACTGTGGTTAGCGCGTCAGAAAGTTGTAGAACTCATCGTCCAGCGTTAGACACATTTGATTCTTAAACAAAACACACGACAATGTATATATGTCCGCGATCGATCGAAAAGAACTTATGAACGAATTGTACGATGCGCTACTTGTCACGACTGGTGCTGTGGTAGTGAGCATGATTTCTAAAAGGGCTTTGGGAGAACCATTGGGAACACCAGAGACAGTTAAAGGTACAGTGAAACTTGCTGCAGCTGTTGGCGCAGGAACGCTGTTAGTAAAATGGGTGCAATCAAAAAAGTGGATACCGACAGACCCATTCAAATCAACGTAAGTTAATGGTGAGTGTTGTGGCTGGAGGGATATTTAATGCAGTGGCTTTTGCAGGCGCTGGCTTTATGTTTTCGAAGTTTAATCACTCAGGTTATGAAGCTGAGATGAAAAGACACAACCATGCGTTGGAACAGCTAGCCAGTGCGAAAGAAGTGTGGTATGAGAATGAGGTCGCCAAGAAAGATAAGATCCAGCGTTTACGACAACAGCTCTCTGATGCTAACGCTGACATCAACGACACAAACCACGCGTTGGAAGAACTTAGAAGCGTAATGACCATACAGTACAGCGGACGAGTGTTCACTGACCTCCCGAAGATTGCGGATTACTACCAACCAAGTGCGGAAATGAAGGAATACCAATTATTGTTTGTTAGCGCGTTAGGTTTGGGTAGTGGAATAGCGGTGTGGGTGCTAACTCAGTGAAAAAAATATGTTGGAGTAGTATAAGAGTGATGGACAAACTTATGAGGCAGATGAGCTACGGCTACACAATTGACGAAATCGCGAATGAGACACAAATTGAGTGTGGAGACACCTTCGGGATTTACTACTGCTCGGATTGCAACGTTGTGAAACATGTGACCGACTGCGGTGGGTATGCGTGTCCAAAGTGTGGCGACACCGAATGGGGTTACACTCAGAGTTACAGCGACATGAGACTCACTCGGTTAAAAAGCGTTCACAAACGGTCTTGGTGGATGGGGAGGAGACTGCGGAACGTTGTGAAGGGTGAGCACCTTGAGTTGATAAAAGAGGACTTCCTGAAAGTTGTCAATGTGCTGCGCTCATGCAATTTGATCAAGGGTAGAAATGTCAGCAGATATGGATACTACATTATTAGGTTGTGTCATAGAAGACGAGTCGAGACACTCAAGAAGGTGTCAGACCTCAAAGACGGGAAGGTGAAAGACTTGTTTGATAACAATCTGTTTGGGGTGGTGTACCCAAAGCTGGGATGGTGTGAAAGTGGTGACAATTACTACGACGAGTGGTCTAGGAAAAAAACAAGTGTAGTATATAGAAGCCATGGGTGACGTCACAGAAAACTCACTTGTTAGAAATGGTGCAGCCGTTGTAAATCCACTAACAGGTAGAGCAGTCAACGTTCATGGGCGAGTCTACAATCAACTTGTTAGAGATGGTGTTTTTAGTGACACGACAAATGTCAGTACTATTAATCCGCTAACAAACAGACGAGTCAACGTTGGTAGTCGAACACACAACCGTCTTGTTAGAGATCAGGGAGCACAACCCACAGTTGAAGACCATAGCCCACGGCTGTTGGATCGAGCACTGAGAGGGTTCACAAGGTCGTATGGGGTTGAGGTGGTTAACGATAGAGACATCAATCAGGTGAATGGTAGTAGAAGCGCTGTCATCAACCTTTTGAGACGTGAACTAGGTGAGACCAACGGAATGAAAGTGGTAGAGACAGTCAAGGTCACTTTTGAGAAAGTTTTAGAACTCAATAAGACCACATACAAAACTGCCTACTTTAACAGCGAAACGTTCGTCGTCATTAACGAGCATGACATCGAGGGTGTCGCCAATCGTGGGTCGGAACAGATTTTGACGCGGATAGCCGGGTGGTTATCTGAGGGGTCTGGATGGACTATCGACAAAATAGATGCGCACTACGTCAATGTCGCTATTTACAGACCTTTGCATGGGAGTAGCTACATTGCGCTGCCAAAGGAGTTGCGTAATAGTAAGAAGGGTCTGATAAACGTAAATAACGATGATGACAACGAGTGTTTTAGATGGTGCCACCTAGCGCATAAATTTCCTGTTGGAAAACACTCTGATAGAACGTCGAAGTACGCTAGGCATGTCGGTGAGCTGAATTATGACGGAATTGACTTCCCAGTCACACTTAAAGACTACAACAAGATCGAGAAGGTAAACGATATTAGCATAAACGTTTTTGGGTACGAAAATAAGCAGCCATTCCCTGTGTACGTTTCTAAGGAGATGTATCCTGACCACATGGACCTACTGTTGATAACTAATGACGTGGGCAATAAGCATTATGTGTACATTCGCGATTTTAACAAATTCATGTACCACCAAACAGAGCATAAGGCGAGAAAGCACTTTTGCAGGTATTGTTTGCAATGTTTTAGTCGAGCGGACGTGCTTGAAAGTCATGTTGAAGTATGTTTGGTCATCAATGGGAAGCAAGCTATTAAAATGCCGCAAAAAGGTGCGAAAGTGAAATACGAGAATTTTAGTAGGCAGCTAAACGTACCATTTGTGGTGTATGCAGACTTTGAGGCTATCACACAGAAGGTGCACACAACAAAGCTGTCAAGCGAGTGTAGCTACACAAATGCTTACCAGAGGCACGTTGACTGCGGTTATGGGTATAAATTAGTTTGTTGCTACGACAACGAGTACAGTAAGCCAGTGAAAGTGTATCGCGGTGAAAATGCAGTTAACAAGTTCATTGGGGAGATGTTAGAAATTGTTGAATATTGCAAAAAGACATCTGAGAGTCACTTTAACAAAGAGATGGTGTTGACTGATGACGATAAGAAGAACTTCGACGAGGCTAAAAGTTGTTATATTTGTAACGTTGAGTACACCAGCGCTGACGTTAGAGTGAGAGACCACTGTCATGTGTTAGGTAAGTACAGAGGGTCCGCACATCGTCAGTGTAACGTGAACTTTAGATTGACTGATAAAATTCCTGTGATCTTTCATAACTTACGCGGCTACGATAGCCATTTCATCATGCAGGAGATTGGTAAGTTTGGTCAAGACATAAATGTGATACCAAACAACATGGAGAAGTACATGGCGTTCATGCTTGGAAAAAACTTGGTGTTCTTGGACAGCTTTCAGTTCATGGGTAGTGGTCTAGACAACTTGGTGAAGAACCTACCAAGGGACGCTTTCAAATACACGTCAGAAGTGTTTCATAATGAGGGGTTGGCACTAATGACAAGAAAGGGGGTCTATCCCTATGATTATATGGACTCCTTCGATAAATTCGATGAATGTGAGCTACCCTCCAAAAAAGATTTCTACAGCATTCTAAATGATGAGCACATTACGGAAGAAATGCACGAGCGTGCCATCGATGTGTGGGACTACTTCGACGTTAAAAATATGGGTGGGTACCACGACCTGTATTTGAAAAGCGACGTGCTCTTGCTTGCCGACGTTTTTGAGAACTTTAGAAAGACGTGCCATCGTGAGTATAAATTAGACCCGTGTCACTATTTCACGTCGCCTGGATTGGCTTGGGATGCCATGCTGAAGATGACTGGAGTGGAGCTTGAGTTATTGTCCGACATCGACATGTTCCAGTTCGTAGAATTAGGTATGCGAGGTGGTGTGAGCTACATATGCAACAGACATGGCGTGGCGAATAATAAGTATATGGAAGGGTATGACAAAGAGCAAGAGTCGAAGTATTTGATGTACCTTGACGCCAACAATTTGTATGGGTGGGCGATGAGTCGAAGTCTACCCACGGGCGGCTTCAAGTGGTTGACTGAGAAAGAAATAGAAAAAGTTAATCTGCACGACTATCACAACAATAGCAAAAAGGGTTTACTGCTTGAAGTCGACTTGGAGTATCCAGACCATTTGCATGACCTACACAACGACTACCCGTTGGCTCCTGAGAAGATGGAGATAACCGTTGACATGTTGTCGGAGTACTGCACGAAAATCAAAAATAAGTTTAACGTGAGTGTTGGCGGCGTGAAGAAGTTGGTGACTAATTTGATGGACAAAAAAAAGTATGTGTGTCACTACGGAAATCTACAGTTGTACATGGATCTTGGATTAAAAATCAATAAGATTCACAGGGTCCTACAGTTTGACCAGTCTAAGTGGCTAGGCAAGTACATCGACTTTAACACAGTCAAAAGAACCGCGGCTAAGAACGCATTTGAGAAGGACTTCTTCAAGTTGATGAACAATAGTGTGTTCGGAAAAACGATGGAAAATTTGAGGAAGCGTGTGGACGTAAGATTAGTGACCACCGAGAAAAAATTAGAAAAGCTTGTCTCAAAGCCTACGTTCGTGTCTTGCAAGATATTTAGCGAGAACTTAGTTGCTGTTCATAAAGTTAAAGAAACGCTGACACTAAATCGACCTGCGTATGTGGGTATGTGCATACTAGACTTGAGTAAAACGCTGATGTACAATTTCCACTACAATTATATCATGAAAAAGTACTCTAGCAACACCTGCAGATTGCACTTCACTGACACTGACAGTCTGTTGTACTCAATCAAAACTGGCGACGTTTACTCCGACTTTATGATGGAGTGCGAAAAGTTCGACAATAGCGACTACCCTGCAGACAGCCCATTCTTTTTTAGAGAGAATAAGAAAGTTATTGGGAAGATGAAGGACGAGTGCGCTGGAACGCCAATTGTCGAGTTCGTCGGGTTGCGCAGTAAAATGTACAGCTATTTAAAAGAGGGTGGAGGCGGCGGGAAAACCGCTAAAGGTATTAGAAAAAATATAATTAAAAAAGTAATCAGACACGAAGATTATAAAAGTGTGTTACTTGAGCAGAAACAGTTGCGACACACAATGAAGACCATTAGAAGTGTCAAACATCAGCTAGGTAGCTACGAAATTAATAAAGTGTCGCTGTCCTGCTTTGACGACAAACGATACCTTTTAGAGAATGGTATTGACTCCTACGCGTATGGCCACAAAAACATTGTAGTGAGAGATACCACTGAGAGTAGTGAACAAACAGACTAATTCGTAGAGTAGTTGGCTATTTGTTAGTCAATGTTGTTAGCCAATCAAAAGAGCACCATTTTGCTATCCATTTGGATAAACATCACCACTAGACTTGAAAATCTAGTGGTTTTTTTCGCGCGTGAATTTGTGAGACAGCAGTAGTTTGTTGAAAAAAAATGTGAAAACGTTGAAACAACACTCTCTATTTTTAAATATGTGAAAATGTTGAAACGACACTCTCTTTTTTAAATATGTGAAAAATGTGAAACGACACATTCTATTTTTTTAAAAACATGCAAAAATATTGAAATGTCACATTATTAGCATATAAATCAAGTTTGTGGTCTTATTTGATGTACATTGTAAATTTAGAATTACCGAAATGACATCGAACTTTTGGGGGTTTGGGATTTGGTGAAATTTGGTAATGTTTTGGTGATTATATTCGCGTTCAACATTGAATGTGTAAAAATTGGGCTCGTACCCCCACTCTCTATACTACTATCCTTTATAGACATATATCCTTCATATATCACTTTATGAATTATGTGCTGTTAAGGTATGTGTACAGCCTCGCGAGTAGAACAGTATAACTAATGCCGAAGATGAACGATGGTATACTTTCGATACATCAACGATCCTCAAACTCAAATTCCCCTTGGAAAATGATCTGAGACCCGGTGAGACCGCGCGCTCCAACCATTGAGCTACCGAGTATCAAATGGACTGTATATGAACAGATTGAAATCGAGGTTCATAAACAACAAAGCGAAACCTTCGCGTTCAACTTAATAAAGTAGGTAAGGTTTGACTTTTGGGGTACACCACGTTTATTATTTAATGCCGTGAGCTTTAGGCCTAGGTCTTCTTCAGATAAATAAAAAACAACTGAATAAGATTTCGAGTAGGCTAAAGAGTAAAGGTCTCATCACACAGAACACTCAATTCCCACGTTATCGATTCGGAAAAGTTAGGAATCCCTTCGTACACTGGTTTCTTGTTTTGTTACAGCATTTGATTATCATTTTATCGGACAGCACTTCAATAACAGAGCGTGCCGCTTTATTAATTTTATCCTATTCTTTACGGACTGGCGGACGCCCACTTCAAAGATATCCAAGATTCAATTTCGAGTCGAAACGGCCAAAAAATCGACGTCTTTAACCCTTCCGCAATTCTGTATACGTTAATATCAGTAAATATAAATATCAGTAATTATGTTATAATTACTATATATATACTTACTAAATGTATAAGTGCAATATACTTATATACTGAGGCGAATACAGACAGTCGTGTTAATTTTCGTGATAATTTCCGTGATGGTGGGCAGTACGTAAATTACCATGAAGAATCATAATAGGAATTAACTTATTTTCTGATAAAAAGGGGTTTGTTTTGATACTTGGTTATAAATATATATATATTATAGTTTATATGATCTTTGTGTATTATGATCTTTGAATATTACGATGGATGGATCTTATGTCGGTCCTGGTGGACAATCGCTGCAAAAGCTAAAAGCAAGTCGTTTTTACTGCCATGCGTGTCTTAGTTTGGTATGGTATGCGGATGCCGAAATCGTGAATGGAGGTTAGACCTCAGTGCAGTTTCATTCTCGGCATGACGACGGACATTCACTTTCGAGTGACCGTCGTGATACAGAGAGTGAAAGTGCAAAACCAATATTTTAGTGTCTTTGATTCGTAGTTTAACATACATCGTGAAGATGACTTATATATGCTTCATTTGTAAAGCCTTGTCCTTTACAAGTAATATTTGGCATTTCACTCGATTAAGCTGCATGTTGTAAGGATTTATCATGATGTATATATACATTTTAAGACCAAACCGCGGGACCAGTTGCCGACGAAAAATGCAACATCCAGGCAAAATTAAATCCTGTTTCGGTTTGTTATACATGGATATATACACCGATGTGCAGTGAATATGGGACTAGAATTGGAGTTGGAAAACATAGCTTGACCAGTATATTATTGTAACCTTCGCTTTCTATCTCAGCCTCGGTGGCTCAATGGTTAGAGCGTCTCACTGGCAATCAGAAGGTTAGGTTCGATCCCCGTCCGTGCCGGCAATCGCCGGACTGTCTACTTTACAAGCTCTCTCATACTTAGTACATCAGTGTATCAGTATATAACACAGAAGCTAAGTTCTCAAAAGAACTGGATATAATATAAAAAGGAGAAATAAGAGAACTTCAATGTGTCGAAAAATACTTAAGTATAAGAGTACTTACGTATATTCATGGACAAGCATACTTTCATATATTCATTCATGGAGTACTTACGTATGTCTCCATGAATATGCGTAAGTAGCTACTCTTTCTTAAGTATTTTTCGACACATTGAAGTTCTCTTCATGTACCAGCTCTCAAGTTCTTTTCATCGGTACCAGCTGTTGTGGTCTAGTGGTTACCACACATGTCTATGAGCTGGGAGACACAGGTTCAAATCCTGTGTCGGTCCTCCACTCAGGGTCTTAAAAACAATCGAGGAGAAAGTGCTGCATGCCTTTGTAATAATACCAGCAAATGGTAAGACTTTCGGGTCTTCTCGGATAACGACCTCTATCAATTGGGCTTCTATAGCCTGTTGGGTGGGGTATTCCGTTCACCTAAGAATGATAAATCTACTAAACTATGGTGATGATGGTCAACACTCGAAATTTTCCTTCACCACAAATCCTTAGAACATGTAGCTTGATCAGTGAAATGCCAAATATTATACTTGTAATATATCTAAGCATATAGTCTATTTCGGTGGCACACCAAACCTGTCCTTTTGGTAACATTCGCGTAAATTCAAGCGAGGATACGCAAATGTATGGCTTATACTTTATATACAAGACCCCTGACCTGAAGAAGGGCATACCGTCCAAAACGTTGTTTATGAAAATACTTATTGTCTATGAAGTGAAATATTCGCTAGCATTTGTTTTTGCTTTAACGGACAAAGTAGTACGGCAAGAGCGTACACTGAAAATTACAAGTGAATCTGCCTCATAGTCTTCGAGTTATCAACTCGCAAAGTTTGGCATGGCTAAATGTTTTTGGTGAAATCTGAAACGCGCGGTTTATTGTCTTGTGACGTATGGAGGTGTACTGTGATCCACCTGCATATACGTCATATACCACATATATTCAATCCCAGTCTTTCCCTATTTTGTAACGTTAAACTATGTCAATGGACAAACTTTGAGAGTTAATAGCTCGAAGACTATGCAGCAGATTCACTTGTAATTTTCAGTGAACGCTCCTGCCGTGCTACTTTGTCCGCTAAAGCAAAAAAATGCTTGCGAAATTTTCACTTCATAGACACTTTAAGAACTCTTACTTAATCATTTTTCAACATATTGTAAGGTTCTCTTATTTCTCTTAGTTTCATACTGTATTATATCCAGTTCTTTTGAGAACTTAGCAGCTTTCATATATGTACTATACAAGGGTCACGAATAAACCATATATATGCGTGACAAAATTCATGTTATTGTCATTATTCGCCATACATATATACATATATGACAATGCCACGTGGCTATAATCACCTGCCACGCACTCATTATGATAAATTTGAAATGAGATCAACACTAGCGTGCACACTTCGGGATGTTCTTGATACGAGTTATATTATCACAAATTATTGACAAAGCTGTGTCACGCAATAGCGAAACGCACAATTACTATATTTATAGCACCAAAGTCGAACAAACATCCCGAAATTGAATCTCGAGGCATTCCAAATGACTCATTTTCTTTTGTTGGGAATGCAAAAGTAAATCATAAAGTCGGACAAATGTGAAAGTCACTCTCACTCTCTCACGAAGGGCCTTTGATTGAATGATTGATATATTAATACTTATAAATATTACTTATACAGGGAAGCCCAATTCAGCTAAACGCTGATTTAAATGGAGCCTTGTTAATAAAATTACAACATCACAATAAATAGAAACATAAATAAGTGAATTACATTTACGAGACTAGTATAAATATAATATAAATACACACACATATATAATTGTAATAAAAAAGTAAAGTGCTGCGTAGACAGTGTTTTGAATATATAGCAAAGATATAAAAAAAGATATTTCATCTCATCTTACTCTGATGAAGGGCTCCGCTCGAAACGTCAGTATCTCGTCACTAAATTCTTGGCAGTTTACCACCTTTTCACTTTGCTATATAATAGTAATAAATTGTACATACCACTGTACTTGTTTGAAACACTGAATTATCTTAAGAATATATTTTACTCGAAAACAACTACTATAAAAATTGTAAATTTTACTGTATAGATAGTTATATATATATATATATATATTAGATTTTAGATTGATAATTTGTGTAAGGCTTTTCTTTTTAGATATTGCACGTGTATTTACTAAATCCTTGGACTAAGCTAGCTCTTTGTAGCTACGGTCAAACCCTCTTACCACTTCTTTAATAAAACACGCTATAGTTATGACCCCATTTATGCGGACACTTATAAGTAATATCATGAAATGAGGCGTATTAGCTATTAAACCGCCGAGGGCCGAAGGCCCGAGGGAATTTTACTAAATGACCCGAATCGAGTGGGCGCGGTTTAATAGCTAATACGCCTCATTTCATGATATTACTTTGTAATATCACGTTTGCGAGTTTTCCCGAAAGGGTGCGGCAGTCTTTGCATACTTCGAGATGGCAGGACGTTTTACATTGATAATTCTACTGGGGTTCATCCTACCTTAGGTCGTATTAGTGTAATACTACCTGTCGTCACGGTTTGCCGCGGTCGTATTAGTTCTAATACAACTTCAATCGGGGTGTATTAGTGATTAAATCAACCCGTTAAGACAAAGGGAAAACTCGCAAACGTGATATTACTCTCTTAAGCGATCACCTGCCGAGGTCGCAAAGTTGTCCGCTTAATAGGTGTTCGCCTGTTTTTATAAATCCAAGTTTAAATAAACTATTTATTCATTCATTATTTTCTTATAGACAACAATTTCACCTTTATTGCCGTTTGTCGTAAAGTGCACCAACGTGGTTAGCAATTTTCCAGAAATATGAAGACCTATTTTGTAAGTTTAGTTCCTATTCTCATACTATAATCATTCTGCATGTACAGTAAACACCCAAGGCTAAAATGTTGGAGTTTAAACCCCCATTATGTAAGAACCTGTTGAGTCAAATCCATTGCCGGTGAGACACTCTGACCATTGACGGAGCTACTGAGACTCGTATACAGCAGAGTGAAGTGCAATTACAATGATGTACTGCTACTGTCCATCTGAGTCTGGTAATCAGTTTCTGTCCGGAAGACAGAATCATTTTTCTGAGGATATGAGCTTGACGATCGTCCATGTATCGTCTGTCTACTCCAAGCTCTCCCACATTCACTACAGCAGTGTATATATTAACACATACAAACATTAGTGATATATGACTGCCGCATAGGTAATATTATATCAATCGAACCAGTCACTGATCTTTAAATAAAGGCTGGATCGAGCAACTATTGTTCAGAAAATGAAGCCGGAAGTAGCTCGTGGCGGCCATCTTGTCATGGGACCACGTTATATAGTTTTACTATAGGCGACAGAGACTATCTGTCTCTGATCTTTTAAGATACTAAAATGAATTACCGTAATATAGAACACAAACTACTGCTCCATAATAGTAAACTATGAGCCGAAATTAGCGTGTGGCGGCCATATTGATGTGTCCATCGTGGTCACTCCAATATGGCCGCCATGCGCTAATCCCAGCTTCATAGTTATTGTAATGGAGCCGTAGTTTGTGTTCTAAATTACGGGAAAACCTTCGAAAACTGATTCATTTTAGCATCTTAAAAGACGAGAGACAGATAGCTGCCTCGTACCTAGGCGTCTCAATCCTTGTACGCGCGCGTACTTGCAAGGCGGAGGAACTGGGTACGAGGCAGGACAGATAGTCTCTGTCGCCTATAGTAAAACTATATAGCGTGGTCCGTTGAAGATGGCCGCAGAGAAATATTTCCGGCTTCATTTTTTTGCAGCGACTAAACATTAGTTGCTCGATCCAGTCTTTATTTAGAGATAGTTGAACCAGTACATCATTGTAACCTTCGCTCTCCATCTCTGAGTCTCCGTAGCTCAATGGTTAGAGCGTCTCACCGGCATTCAGAAGGTTACAGGTTCGATTCCTGTCGGGGACTCAGAATAATTTTTCTGAGGATATGAGCTTGACGACATGTATCGTCTGAATTAATCATATAGTCAAGTTCAATACCGTATTATATATTGAATATGTTATTTCTATGCTTCATTTAGTACGAAGATTTAAGGGCGATGTCACAGCCCGCTAGAGAAATGTGGCTGTGCAATCAGTGTTCGGAGTTTGGGAACGAGATCGATCATTTAATCAATGATCGAGAAAAGGAGACGTTTGCTGAAGAGATGCATCGGAAATTGCGCCAGATTACAAAGCGCTGGACATCGTGGAATCATAAATCATTTGGAAATGTAACTTCCAGAACGTAAGTGATTGATTAGTGTTGTTGTTGTTGTTGTTGTTGTTGTTGTTGTTGTTGTTGTTGTTGTTGTTGTTGTTGTTGTTGAATTGAATTGAATTGAATTATCTGTCAATACAGATGGCGAGGAGACCTCATGAAACCACTAGGCTTATCTAGTGAGGTCACCTCACACTGCAAATTTCAAGGAGTCGATTACACCCCAAAAGAGCCACCGTCACCGTTTTTTGAGACAGAATAACTTCTCTGGAGCTGTGTCGATTCCCTGAAATTTACAGTGTGTGCATAAATGCAATATTTTACTTAATTAAGCGTTTTATATGTGCGGCGTAAAATTTATCTTAACAGAAATTCTATCATATGTTTCTTAAAAATAGAAAGACTGGATGAATCTTTTATATGTGATGTTGTTGTTGTTGTTGTCCTCTTCTTTTGTCCGTAATGATTTGATAATTCTGTCGTTCTTATTTTTTGCTATATATATTAATCCATTTAATCTCCAATATAACAGCACATTTTGTTAACCATGTAATAATTAATGTCTTTGTTTTATTTCCCAACAAAGGTCCGTTGGTGAACTATTTGCTTGGGAACAGAGCACTAGGTTATTCACAAATCCTTTAACAAAAACTGGAAACTTTACCCCGGAACAAACCGTCCTAAAAAGATTCCAAGAATTATGTGAAAGCCTGGACGAGTTACATGGGTCATTCGCGCACGACATCTTTGAACCAATGTGCGACTTCTTTCAGCCTAACTCTCGCACCGCTAAACTGGACCACGTCGTCGGAAATCTCCGGGAGTTGATGTCGCGGTGGAAAGGACTTCTTGCCCCGGGAACCATCGACGAAACGTTGTTCCGAGAATCCAGTTCCAAGTATCTTCACGCGTTCATTTTAAGAGGAAGAAGTTATCACTATGATTCGGTGATAAGACTCGTTCCTGATTTGTTAGAGAAGGCGTACATGGCACTGAGTTTAGCTCGCAAATGGAGACTCCTTTACAAAGAGTTCTGCATCACGAGGGAGGGAACGTATACTTTGCTTGGATCGCAGAAAGTGAGCAAGAAAGACAGACAAGAGCAGTTCAGGTATCAAGAACGCATCGATGGTCTAGAAACACAGACGGAGGAAGCACAAAGTCATTGCAACACCTTGAAAACAGAGCTCGAGAAATGCCAAGACAGATGTAAAAATCTCGAGAAGGATCTTGGTTTTTACACCGATCAGTGTGAACGGTTAACAGTGGACGTTGAGACTGCGAAACAAACATGCGATGCCACGAAAGAGAAGCTGGAACAGGCAAAAGGGATGTCCCAGCAAACCTGTGGTCATTTGTCGAACTCGTTGCAGTACTGCCAAGTATTACAGCAGGAATTAAACGCATCGAAGATCAAATACTGCACGCAAAAAATAAAACTTATCAACGCCAAGAAGCGTTGCGTGACGCTCACCGACCAACTGGAGAGAGCCACCAAGGATCAGGACGCGTTGAAAATTGAAGGGGAAATTTCGCAGAAGAAACACCAGATGTTGAAGACGCAGTTGGAGAACTGCCGAAAGAATATTATTATTCAAGGTAGTATGGTGGATACTTTACAGCAGCAATGTTATTTCTTGAAGAAAGAGCTGGACAGCTCGTCGGCTAACTTTAACATCGTAACAGAAGCCTTGAACAAGGCAAACGTGAGATGTGAGACGTTGGAATCCGACTTACATCGAAGTGACGAAGAACGTAAGAAACTGGAGGAAGAGTTGGGAAATGCAGCTGCAAGGGAAGAATTGCTTCGCCAAGAAAATGCCGAGCTACGAGGAACTTGTAAAGGTTAGAAATATGACATTATACTATACGATTTCGAAGACTAAACTAAACTTAGGTATCGGTCATTATTTACGGTCGGGTGGGGGGCTGAAGAGAAATAGATATGGTGCTGGAAAAAAATTTTACCCAACCAAATTAAGAACAGAAATTTAACCGTCCTAACCATTTATGGGTAAAGAAAATCTTTTACCCAACCCAAGAAGAAAAAAGTTAGATAAAGCTCAATTCCCAGCATATCGTCGATACACGTTTTAATAACAAACCCAAAAAGATATACAGACAGATCCTACTGTAACTTTCAGATTATTATCTCCCTATACAGAGCAGGAATCCAAGGAAAACAAGCAGAGGAATACAATAACAAAAGCTAATGTGCAATGATGACTAAGGAGAACTGATGATGAGATTCCAATTTTAAATGATGAACTCTTAAAGTGCCCCTAACCTCAACATTTTGTATTGTCTTATTTGGAAGAACTTTTAAAATGATAAAGTAACTTCTTTTGAAGATTTTCACTTCTTTGCTTTCTTTTTGAGATATATCAGTTTGTTTGATATGCAAATATCTGGAATTTCGTCACACATGTGCATAATGAGTTATCAGAGAATGTTATATATCTTTGCGTTCATCAAATAAAAACACTAAAGTGTGAATAACACGTGTGTGCATTTCTCCCACAACACCAAACTTCTTGATTTTAAAGGATTTCGTTCCAGAATGAAAGAGCATGTTGACGAAATTCCAGACATTTGCATATCAAACAAACTGATATATCTCAAAAATAAAGCAAAGAAACGAAAATCTTCAAAAGAAGTTACTTTATCATTTTAAAAGTTCTTCCAAACAAGAAAATAAAACATTTTGAGGTTATGGGCACTTTAATTTTTTAAGTAAATAGTCATGAAAATTTTGCTACCCAACCCTTCAGAGAAGTGATTTTTTTTACCCAACCATTTAAGTCTTAGAATTTTCAGTTACCCAACCATTTTCTCTTCGGTCCTCACCCCGGCCATAAATAGTGACCAGTCCCTTACCAAAGATTCACCGAGTGGAAACTTAAATCGAATGATAAATTCAGCTCTATATATATCTTTCTAATGAGTCTATATTTTATTTGTTTTATATAGCGTCACAGGAATCGACTGACGAGAGCTGCAGTCTAAACACTCCCGTCGAAAGATAGCCTCGAGGAAGAATTTCGGAAATGACTAAAGACGTACATCATCTATTAAATCAGCCATGTAATTTTTATCGGATTTATAATCAAAATTGTTCATAGTCATGCGTGAAATGGTCAAGGATAACGCTTGTGTATATTTTTCGGAAGATATAAAATATGATTTATATGACATAGTATATAGTATAGTTATATTAGATAGTTTCATTGATATATAGATATAATTATATATATATATATATATATATTCAATAAAAAGTTTTAATTTTTAGCATTTTTTTAATGTTTTTATTTTCGATCAATGCTTGGGTTGGTACAAAAACTAAACAAAGCTCAATTGCTTTAATATGCTTTGTATACATATCAAACTTTTTCAGTAATTCTTACTGGTAATCTTATAATCAGACTTTTTAAAATCAAAATTTTTTAAAAAACTTATATGTACTATTTACTACATGAGCATGTTGTATACAAGCTTGTGTGCGTACTATCGGATATACAAGCTTGTATGCGTACTATCGGATATACAAGCTTGTGTGCGTACTATCGGATATACAAGCTCGTGCCGAGGGCGATAATGTGCATTAAATAACATGTGGTACGAATGCCTGTAAACGTTCATATTCGTCGAAAATCCTAAAGATATTAAATGATTTTGGCTGAAAAAATCGAACGAAACTTTAACAGATAACTTTAAGAGATAACCTTCACATCCGATAACTTTAACAGCAAAAAAGTCCATAAAAATGAAATTTTCGGCTGACAAGATATATTATGATTTTGCTCAGGAAGACCCAAATATTACGAATATAATAATAATAATAATAATAATAATAATTTAATTCTAGTGCATTACAAAAAATTCTCAATGCCCTTACAGTTGCAATGCTAAGACATTTACAAGAGGATATTCAGAATAAAATAAGAAACTAAGATAAATGATAATATACAATCTTAATAATATCCATTTAGGAATTAAAAAGATAAGTTTTAAGTTTTGTTTTAAAAATATCAACAGATACGGAGGATCGAATTTCTTTAGGTAAGTCATTCCAAAGCCTCGGTGCACAGTTCGAAAAAGACCTGGCACCATAATTCTCTGTTTTATACAGAGGAACATTGAGTTTATTAAAATCATTAAAATATGTATTTGTGGGAGATATAGGTACTTTAATTAAACCCAAGCACCAGTGTTTGACCGGATCATTGGGTTCCGTTTTCTGCCACAAATCCTGTTCTATACTCTTGAACATCATTCTTCCCTTCATTTACAACCTGGTGAAGCATACAATCTTTCTTCATTTCGTGCTCCTTATACTTGCTTGCTTCATTCCTTTCTTACTTTCTTGTTTGCTTGTATGCTGGCATGCTTTCTTGATTCCTTCCCTCTCCTCGTCTCTCTCTCTCTCTCTCTCTCTCTCTCTCTCTCTCTCTCTCTCTCTCTCTCTCTCTCTCTCTCTCTCTCTCTCTCTCTCTCTCTCTCTCTTGCTCCCTCTCTTCCCATAATCTTTCTTTAGTTTCGCTTCTCAGCGTGCACGTGATCCACCTAATATATTTTATTAATTACTTGTATCTATGCATGAATACACGTTCATTTTTGCGTTTTCTACCAACTTTGTTTTTCCGTTCATCTAGCTAGCTACCACTCAATTCTACCCATTAAGAGCATTATACAATAGTCTCAATGCTCTTACAACAATGTGTTCTTAATGTTACTTATAAAAACTAATTACAGTTTCATTATAAGATAAGCCTACTACATATATTACCATTATGAACAAAAAACTATATTAATTTTAAAAAAGAAAAGTCTTAAGTGCTGACTTAAAACTACTTAACATATCAAAGCTTCTAATTTCCTGTGGTAATAAATTCCACAGTTTTGGTGCTGCAACAATTAGCAGATTTCGGTCAGATGATTTTAAAGCACGAGTAGGTTTATATTTAGTTAGTAAATCAGTAATATAAACAGGTGCATGGCCATGTAAAGCCTTGAAAGTAATTATTAGTATCTTAAAAACAATCCTTGATCTCACTGGTAACCAGTGAAGATTACGAAGCACATACAGTTTAAAATACTACTAGAAATACGAATCAGCAATAATCCCCTCGCTCGCCTTTTCTACCACTACCCCCATGGTCCCCAGTGCCATTTCAATTCTGAAAACAAATGTGGAAATACCGAGTCGAAATAATATATACGTATCTATTATATTACGAGAACGTGCATACCCTTCGTAAAAACGGTTTATGTACTTAGAAATTAGTCGGCAATCAGCCAGCCCTCCCGGCCGCTTCATCGTATACTTTGAACGTTATCTCGATCAATATTTAACCGTTTTCAATTCTGAAAACAGATCTGGAATTAGCGAGTCTAAATACATAATACACGACGTACCTATTATATTACGCAAACGTGTATACCCTAATTCGTAAAACCTCTTTATGTAGTTCGCGAGATCACAAAAACGCCAATGGCCGCCGCTAGCGTTTCTGCCCAAATATTGTCCGATTCAAACGGATCACCCAAAACGACTTTTTACTTCCTTATAAGGAGTTGGTTCCTAGCCGCGGCGAGATTATCACTCTCGCTTGCTAGAGGACAAGTCTCGGTCAAGCGAAGACATGTTTTGAAGTTCAGTGCAATTTGAAGTTCGGCTACGAGATGCTAATTCTCATAATCTATTATTTGTGCTCAAATCAACAGAAAATCCGTAATTGCCCACGGACAATCACATTACGGGAAAAGCCGGACCGCCAATTAACCAATCATATATAATGCGTGATTCCACCGGAAGTATAGCCCTTGCCTTGCCAAATATTAAGTGAACCTAATTTTTGGCGCTGTATACTTCGATCACTATGTGGAAGAAAAAACGGAACCGATTTTTTCATCGCGATAGTGTTTTAATGAATGATGCCAAGTTATATTATGAAATAATAATCTATCAATTATATTCGAGAAGCTGCTATCAGCCACTGAGTTGTTATTGATCGCGGAGTCTTTCTTTCGTCGATAAAATTATCATTCACCGTCGGTTACGAACATCCAACGGTGACACGCATAAAGAAATAAACATAATTTACATTCGAGACACGGAGGGTGGCTTCGGCCGCCTGTCGCCTTGTATTCTTTACGATAAAATAACGACGGTAAATTGATTGATGGATATAGAGGGAGAGAAAAACGTTATATCTTGTGTGCGTTTAGAAAAATACGCGTCTATGACTTCGCTCAACAGCGAATCGAATCAACAGCACTTGTTTGCAATCTAAGTGAGAACCTAACCATCACCGACCACCATAATGCAACGTTCAGCGATACGTCGTAAAGGCAAGATAACCACAATGTTGTTTGTCTTCGAGATATTTATTCTTACGATGTACGTGGTGTTCGTCGACTATGGAGACGAGCTGTTGCCTGAAGAACCGGGCAAGAGCCATGACCACGAAGATGACCCCATTAGACTGTCTGGTAAGTGATGTTAACTTGCAGACTATACCAGACACGCATGGTTAGATTGTTTATGACTTAAAACTGTAGCACGCACGCTATTGTTTAACTAGTAATGAACTATATATCCTTGCATAAAAACATAGCACGTCTATAGCGCTTAGAAAAGTTTTACCAAACATATATCCATCGAACGCGATAACCTTCAGTCGCATGAAGTGCTCTACTGAGCACAGAGCGTACTGGCTCAGATAGAAAATATAGAAGCAATTGTATATAAGTTTGTTTACAATCTGAGATGAGCGGTGAAATTATTTAACCTGATTGATGCATGGACTGAGATGGTAGCTGTGACTTTCTGATGACTATAGTGAGATGCTCTAACCTTTGAGCCACGTGGACTAAGATGATTAGTGAAGGTTATTTGTATAACCAACTGTAACGTTCTGATGACCAGTGAGATGTTCTGACTTACTGGAGACTGGTGTCAATAGGGAAGCAAGGCCTTTCCCCTGCCACAACTTTTTTTACCTGTAATGTAATGTCATGTGGCGAATTCTTGAAATTAAAAAATTAAATTAGCCATTGAGCTACATATATGGACTAAGATGACCAGTGAAGGTTACATATGTGTACAATCTGTAACCTTCTGATGACTAGTGAGATGCTCTAACTATTTAGCTATACATCAACTAAGATGATGATTGAAGGTTACATATGTGTACAACCTGTAACCTTCTGATGACTAGTGAGATGCTCTAACAATTGAGCTACATGGACTAAGATGATGAGTGAAGGTTACATATGTGTACAACCTGTAACCTGATGAGTAATGAGATGCTCTAACCATTGAGCTACATGAACTAAGATAATGAGTGAAGGTTACATATGTGTACAACCTGTAAGATTGTGATGACTAGTGAGATGCTCTAACTATTGAGCTACATGAACTAAGATGATCAGTGAATGTTACATATGTGTACAACCTGTAACATTGTGATGACTAGTGAGATGCTCTAACTATTGAGCTACATGGACTAAGATGATGAGTGAATGTTACATATGTGTACAACCTGTAACCTTCTGATGACTAGTGAGATGCTCTAACTATTGAGCTACATGAACTAAGATGATGAGTGAAGGTTACATATGTGTACAACCTGTAACCTTCTGATGACCAGTGAGATGCTGTAGCCATTGAGCTACATGGACTAAGATGATGAGTGAAGGTTACATATGTGTACAACCTGTAACCTTCTGATGACTAGTGAAATGCTCTAACCATTGAGCTACATGAACTAAGATGACGAGTGAAGGTTACATATGTGTACAACCTGTAACCTTCTGATGACTAGTGAGATGCTCTAACCATTGAGCTACATGAACTAAGATGACGAGTGAAGGTTACATATGTGTACAACCTGTAATCTGATGAGTAGTGACATGCTCCGTAACCATTGAGCTATGAGATTGACGGAGGTCGCCAAGGCTGTACGATAAATCATAAACATCCGGTACTCCATGTGACGTGCGCACTGCTATAAATCTGCCAGCTTAGTGAAAGCTCTGAAAACACAATTCATTTTTTTTCTCCAGCCTTTGAAGAGGTTCACGTCATGGTGTTTGTGGGTTATGGCTTCCTAATGATTTTTCTCAAAAGATATGGTTTTAGTGGCTTGGGTTATAATTTCATTGTTGGTACCGTCGCTATCCAGTGGTCTGTTGTCATGGAGGGATTTTTTGATCTCAAGGATTCAAAGATAAAGCTCACAGGCGACAGGTCAGTGTGTGGTAAATTGCAGGCCACGGCACGGCGGAAGCAAATCTGTATTGGGGGAGGGGAGGGGAGGGGGGGGGGGGGGGGGGTCCGTGTACCAATCCTAAAATTTGCCAGATTTCGCACCAGATTTCGCACCAGATTTCGCATCAGATTTCGCACCAGATTTCGCATCAGATTTCGCACCAGATTTCGCACCAGATTTCGCACCAGATTTCGCACCAGATTTCGCATCAGATTTCGCACCAAATTTCGCACCAGATTTCGCACCAGATTTCGCACCAGATTTCGCACCAAATTTCGCATCAGATTTCGCACCAGATTTCGCACCAAATTTCGCACCAGATTTCGCACCAGATTTTGCACCAGATTTCGCACCAAATTTCGCACCAGATTTCGCACCAGATTTCGCACCAGATTTCGCACCAGATTTCGCACCAGATTTCGCATCAGATTTCGCACCAGATTTCGCACCAAATTTCGCACCAGATTTCGCACCAAATTTCGCACCAGATTTCGCACCAAATTTCGCACCAGATTTCGCACCAAATTTCGCACCAGATTTCGCATCAGATTTCGCATCAGATTTCGCACCAAATTTCGCATCAGATTTCGCACCAGATTTCGCACCAGATTTCGTACCAGATTTCGCACCAGATTTCGCACCAGATTCAATGTCACAGCCATGAATGACACCCAGTCACTTACCCCTATAGGAATATATGATCCTTGGTCACTTACCCCAAGGAATGTATGACCCCCGGTCACCTAGCCCTAGGAACGTATTACCCCTATTTATACATTGTCATATAAAAATATTATAGATAATTATTATTTAACAAAGCCTTGAAACATGTTGAAACCATGGTGAAATGGGGTATATACTAAGTTTGTGTTTGTTGTGGTCCCTCCCCTTCTTTAGAGGGCCCTCCACTTAAAATATCACTGCGGAACCTATTAATTTCTACTTTTACAAAAACATGTCTTTATTATCTTCTGAGTCTATCGTAGCGGCACAGCTTAATACCTTTGTCTTGGTTACGTTTTCAGCGTGATAAAAGCAGAGTTCGCTACAGCCACAGTTCTCATATCACTTGGTGTAATTCTTGGAAAGGCCAGTCCTATCCAGCTATTCCTCATGAGCGTACTTGAAGTGTTTCTTTATTCAATTAATCGAGGAGTATGTGAACACATCTTGCAAGCCATTGATCCTGGTGGGGCTATTTATATTCACGTGTTTGGAGCAGTGTTTGGTTTGGGAGTGGCCAAGATGATATTTAATCCGCGTTCTGTAGCTCATGAAGAAGAGATCTCGTCGTACCACTCTGATTTGTTTGCAATGTTGGGTGAGTTTATAACGTCATAAGCAGTAGTATTACAATCATATCATCACTATATCTTCATTCTGTGATCATCATCTTTATCATCATCTTCATCATTACTTCATCATCACTATCATCATCTTCATCATCATCTTTATCATCCTCTTTATCATCATCTTCATCATCACTTTATCTTCACTATCTTCATTTTGTGATCATCATCTTTATCATTATCTTCATCATTACTTCATCACTATTATCTTCATCATCATCTTTATCTTCATTATCATCTTCATCATCATCTTCATCACCACTTAATTATCACAATCATCATTCTGTGATCATCATCTTTATCATTATCTTCATCATTACTTCATCATCATTATCTTCATCATCATCTTTATCTTCATCATCATCTTTATCATTATCTTTATCATCACTTCATTATCACTTCATCATCACTATCATTATCTTTATTTATGATCTTTATCATCACACCATCTTTATCATAATCTTAATCATAATCATCATTATCATCATCGTCTTATTTATCATCATCTTTATCATCATCTTCACTATCATCATCTTTATCTTCATCATCACTATCATCATCTTTATCTTCATCATCACTATCATCTCTATCTTCATCATCACTATCATCATCTTTATCTTCATCATCACTATCATCATCTTTATCTTCATCATCACTATCATCATCTTTATCTTCATCATCACTATCATCATCTCTATCTTCATCATCACTATCATCATCTTTATCTTCATCATCACTATCATCATCTTTATCATCATCATCACTATCATCACTATCATCACTATCATCACTATCATCACCACTTAATTATCACTATCATCGTTCTGTGATCATCATCTTTATCATCATCTTCATCATTACTTCATCATCACTATCATCATCTTTATCTTCATCATCACTATCAGGATCTTCTTCATCATCATCTTTATCATCTTTATCTTCATCATCTTTATCATTATCTTCATCATCATTATCTTCATCATCATCTTTATCTTCATCATCTTTATCATTATCTTTATCATCACTTCATCATCACTTCATCATCACTATCATTATCTTTATTGATGATCTTTATCATCACACCATCTTTATCATAATCTTAATCATAATCATCATTATCATCATCATCTGCATCACTATCATCTTATTTATCATCATCATCTTTATCATCATCACTATCATCATCATCACTATCATCATTTTCATTCAAAATAAGTTCATTCTTTTTTTTCGTTCACAGGAACATTATTCCTTTGGGTATACTGGCCTGGCTTCAACTCCTCTTTACTTCTTGGTCACATAAAACACAGAGCTATTATCAACACTTATTTTGCTCTTGCGGCAAGTTGTATAACTGCTTTTGGTTGTTCCACAGTCTTGACAAGAGAGGTCAAATTTAGCATGGTAAATGTTTCTTTTTTCGTCTTACTTTGAACTGTGGTATACACACGTAAAAATCTCACAGGTTGTAACAAGGTTGTTGGTTCAACATGCCTGTAACAGTATTGTCAACATGATAGATCAGGACTGTTAAAATAACAGCACTGTTCAAGCATGTTTCAACATGTTGTGACAGGCTTGTTGAATCGACAGCAGTTGTTCATGCATGTGAGAACATGCAAAAACCAGCTTGATAGAACAACCAAGTTCATGGCTGTTGTAACAATGCTGTTCAACCTTGTTATTTCACCATGCTCGGTGACAACATGTTGTATCATGTATGAACAATGTTGTTCAACACTGTTCAAGCCTGTACGATCATCAGCCATGAACAATACTGTTCCAACATCCATGAACAGGCCTGTTGACAACCCTGTTCAAGCCTGCCGAGGCTGTTAGGCTGTGCACAGGTAGAAACAGACTGTGCGTTTTTACATGTGTAGTTCTCCTTTCTCTTCGCTCGTATGCGAGCATGGTCTGCTAAAGAAGTAGATTTAGATTTTCGTTTTTTATTTGAAATGAAACTGATGATCCATGAAATGTGTTTAAATCTAAGGTACATATTCAAAATGCCACATTGGCTGGTGGAGTTGCCGTTGGTGCAGTGGCGCATTTGATAATCCATCCTTGGGGAGCAATCTTGATTGGTTTGGCAGCTGGAGCGTCAAGTACTGCTGGCTATGAATATTTTCAGGTACGGACCATTTGAAACTGCGGACCTTATGTGCAATAGCAAGCTTAAAGTGGTTATGTAATGAAATATTCAGTTGTAAAATAACTCTTTTGTTTGACAGAACTCTTGAAACTATAAAGACTAACCATTTACAACTTTTCATATCTCACTTCACTCTTGAGATATTAAGATTTGTTTAATATGTAAATGATCATACTTATGACATCACAATGCATAATGACTTATTGAAAAATTCTGCATATCTTTACCATTATCACATGGAATCGTTTGATGATTTGCATATTTGATGTCATTGGATACATCCACGCACATGCACCTGTATTTCAAATGATTTCATTACATAATCTCAAGGATATATAAGCGTTTTCAATAAGTTATTATGCAGTGTGATGTCATAAGTATGATCAAATAACATTATTAAACAAATCTAAATATCTCAAAAGTGAAGTGAGATATTAAAAAGTTGTAAAGTGTTAGTCTTTATAGTTTCAAGAGTTCTCTCAAACAAAATAGCTATTTTACAACTGAATTTTTCATTGCATAGGTACTGGCTTTAACGGCATATCTTGCGTAGTTCCGATTTTATCGCGTTTTGAATTGGGAAGATGTGGAATTTCTCACGACTTGATGAAAATTATTTAACAAAAACTGAACCAAACTGTATTTAAAATATCGCCGATACGTTTTTAGAGCAGTATTAACTTCAAAACCACAAACTGATTTACAAAAAACTTTAAACTCCGCAAGCCAACACAGTTATTTTTTCTTTTGATAAATAAAAGTTAGCCAAAATGTTTTTCGTGAAATTACATTTCATAACCATCTTCATTGATTAGCTGTAAATCGATATTGCCCCATCTTCCGTTTTGTTAACCGTCTTATTCTTATCATTTGATATTTTCCTTCAGCCCTGGTTGATCAAACATTTCGGTGTTCACGACACGTGTGGAGTAAGCAGTCTTCATGGGATTCCTGGTATCTTGTCGGCTTTTTGCAGTGTAGTAATTGCCGCAATCGCTGGTATTGGCCAATACAAAGATAGGTATTGTAACTTATGATATGTTAATTATACGCACATTCTCAATAAATTAGCTTAAAATAAATGGGTACGTTAATGCGCACTGACAGTAGCAGATGGCAATAAGAATGAAGATGGGGATGAAGATGGGGATGAAGATGAGGATGAAGATGGGGATGAAGATGGGGAGATGAAGATGGGGATGAAGATGAGGATGAAGATGGGGATGAAGATGAAGATGGGGATGAAGATGAGGATGAAGATGGGGATGAAGATGAGGATGAAGATGAAGACGAAGATGGAGATGAAGATGGGGATGAAGATGGGGATGAAGATGAAGATGGGGATGAAGATGAAGATGAAAATCAGGATGAAGATGAGGATGAAGACGAAGATGATGAGGATGAAGATGAAGATGAAGATGAAGATGAAGATGAAGATGAAGATGAAGACGAAGATGATGAGGATGAAGATGAGGATGAAGATGAAGATGAAGATGAAGATGAGGATGAAGACGAAGATGATGAGGATGAAGATGAGGATGAAGATGGGGATGAAGATGAGGATGAAAACGAAGATGAAGACGAAGATGAAGATGACAACCATCGTGCTGACGACAACCTTCGTGCTGATGACAACTTTCGTTCGGATGACAACAACGAAATTTGTCGTCAGCACGAAGGTTGTCCTCAGCACGAAGATGAAGATGAGGACGAACACAAAGATGAAGACGAAGATGATGACGAAGATGAAGGATGAGGACGAAGATGAAGAATGAGGACGAAGATGAAGGATGAAGATGAGGAGGAAGATGAAGATGAATATGAGGATGAATATGAGGAGGAAGATGAAGATGGGGATGAGTATGAAGACGAAGATGAAGACGAAGACGAAGATGAAGGATGAGGACGAAGATGAAGGATGAGGACGAAGATGAAGGACGAGGACGAAGATGAAAAGATGAAGATGAGGAGGAAGATGAAAAGATGAGGATGAGGAGGAAGATGAAGATGAGGAGGAAGATGAAGATGAAGATGGGGATGAGTATGAAGATAAGATGAAGATGAGGATGAAGGATGAAGGACGAAGACGAAGACGAAGATGAGGACGAAGACGAAGACGAAGATGAGGACGAAGACGAAGACGAAGATGAGGACGAAGATGAAGGATGAATTGATGAGGATGAAGAGGAGGATGAGGGTGAAGAGGAAGATGAGGATGAAGAGGATGAAGAGGATGAAGAAGAAGATGAGAAGGGATATGAGCACGAGAAGGAGGCGAATGGAGGAAGAGGAAGAAGATATTTTAAAAAGTTTAAAAAGCCAGATATTTACCACGACGATGATTTTAAAATTTATTATGTTATGATCTTTTTTTCCAGTTTATACAAAATTTACCCAGCTCGAACTCCGGTCGTGAACAGCACCCAATTTGAAACGATAGTCAATCCGGATATTAATCCTGGCCAAGGAAGATCGGCCGGTGTTCAATGCGGCATACAAGTTGCCGCCCTTGTGATAACACTCGCGATATCAGCTGCTGGTGGCTTATTTACGGGTAAGACTGTGTGTACATTACACACAGATTTCTGATCCTGGTGCATGTTATGTAGTCGATTTCCTCTTTATTTAGGTTCCTGAGTATATAACATGCACCAAGATAAGAAAATCGGCCAAATCGTAGTGTGTAAACATATACACTGCTATTAATCAGCCATATTTCGTATCCTAGTGAATGTTATGTAATTACGTAAATCTTCATCCTCATCTTCATCGGTTCATCCTTATCTTCATCCTTATCTTCATCCTTATCTTCATCCTTATCTTCATCCTCCTCATCTTCATCCTCTTCTTAATCCTCGTCTTCATCATCCTCATCTTCATCCTCCTCATCTTCATCCTCTTCATCTTCCTCCTCTTCTTCCTCATCTTCATCCTCATCTTCATCCTCATCTTCATCTTCATCCTGATTTTCATCTTCATCCTCTTCTTCATCCTCATCTTCGTCCTCATCTTCATCATCTTCCTCATCGTCATCCTCATCCTCTTCTTCATCCTCATCTTTGTCCTCATCTTCATCATCTTCATCTTCTTCATCTTCCTCATCTTCATCCTCATCTTCATCTTCCTCATCTTCATCTCTGCTCATCTTCATCTCTGCTCATCTTCATCTCTGCTCATCTTCGTTGTCCTCACCGCTCATCTTCGTTGTCCTCACCTTCGCCCTCACCATCTTCATCCTCATCTTCGTCCTCATCTTTGTCCTCATCATCATCATCTTCCTCGTCTTCCTCATCTTCATCTTCATCATCCTCATCTTCATCTTCCTCATCTTCATCTCTGCTCATCTTCATCTCTGCTCATCTTCGTTGTCCTCGTCTTCGCCCTCACCATCTTCATCCTCACCTTCATCGATCTATACCTGTGATTACATATTGTTACTTGTTGTGTTTAGGTTTACTGGCAAAGCGAGAGTTCTTTGATCCTCTCAACGAAAACGATTTTTACTTGGATGCACCCTATTGGGAGGTAAAGAAAATAGATAGTTAAATGCTGTTATTATATGCCTGCACGCTGATTAATTGCTGACCCTCCGGAACCCTCTACTCACAACAGGGTGAACTTGAAGAATTTAGAACTGAATAACTAATTTAGGCTACGTGTTTACTGTATAATTAATACATATAAGGTTATATATATATATATATATATATGTTACTTAGTTGATAAACTTATAAACATGTTTTTTATAATTTTCACGCTTGCTTGTTCATTGAAATGTGTCACACGTCATTTTAGGTCCCAGATGATTTCCTTGAAGCAAGGCGACAGATTCTCATTCCTCAAGTACCAACAGTGACTGTATCTGAGGAAAACGACCTAGAACAATCTGAGGATGAAGATGAATACGAAGAAGAGGATGGATATGCGGACGATCAGGAGGAAGAAGATAGAATGAATTTGAACCAAAATGAGAAATTGGCGAATGAAATTGTTTGATATTGATTAGTATGGGTTGGGGTTGCTGTGTCATGCAATAATGGCGGACTGGTTGTCTGGTTTTATGCTAATTGTTGAACAGGCTAAAGAACAATTGAAAAGACAAAAAAGCGTAACATAAGCTGTCTATAATAAAGATGTCTGCTTACTGATATTTACTAGAGTCTTTTGGAATATTAAATGTATTAGTTTATTTGTTGAAAAAGTCATAATAATGTGTACTGTCTAAATTGAAATTGAATTATCATTTCTGTGAGACTGAGATAACCTTAAAGATGACTGGATAATAATCATAGAACAGAAACAAAAGGAAAACCGGTATGTTGCTTAAAGAGAAAAGACCTTAATTGTTTCCTGCTTTTTAATACAGTATATGCGTAATTATATTAACGATTTATAGAGATAATGACTTATAGCCAGACACAATATTGCATCATCATCGAAATGTAGATGTGGGCTAGTATTTGTTTATTTCAGGGTAATTAGGACTAGAGTTTTTATTTGGGTTATGAATTAGAGTTTTTGTTCTTGTAAAGCTTCTTGAAGAAGATGTCAAATGCATATTAAAAATTCATTATTACACTGCACATTTTTTGTTCTTTCTGCAGGTGATGTTCAAACGAAAGGGCAAAAATGAAGAGGTGAAATTACCAGAGAATATCCTGGCTCTCTTTGAGAGGGCCATGTTTAAGCTGCCCTATGATTTAAATGACAAGCAAATACAAAGTTTAATTAAAGTGATTGAACGTGTATCGCTGGAGTCAACTGAACGTATTGTTGTCAAAGGAAACAAGTCCCGAGGGCTGTATGTCGTGGTGTCTGGACAAGTTGAGGCCATCAGTAATGGTGGGCATGCTTTGCGTGTTGTGAAGAAAGGGGATTTCTTTGGTGATGTGTCGACACTCTTTCAAACAACAAGTCCTGTTACTATGCGTGCTTATCAAGGGTATGTATCAGGGCCAGTTGTTTAAAGAATGAAGAACTTTTCCAGTGAATATGTCCTATACAATAGATAAATTCACTATAAAAAGGACAGTACAACCAGACTTAATATGAAAACTTTGTTTAGACAGACAGACAGACAGACAGACAGACAGACAGACAGACATCACAGATACAGACAGATAGACATCACAGATACAGACAGACAGACATCACAGATACAGACAGACAGACATCATAGATACAGACAGACAGACATCACAGATACAGACAGACAGACATCACAGATACAGACAGACAGACAGACATCACAGATACAGACAGACATCACAGACACACATCACAGACAGACAAACATGACAGATACACATGACAGACAGACAGACACACATCACAGACACACATCACAGACACACATGACAGATATGCATGACAGATATGCATGACAGACACACACATACACATGACAGACCTACATCAGACACATCACAGACAGACAAACATGACAGACAGACAGACATATATACAGACAGACACAGACAGATGCACGTGACAGACACACATGACAGATACACATCATAGACACACATCAGACACACATCACAGACACAGATACACATGACGGACACACATCACTGACACACATGACAGATACACAATCATGACAGACACACAGACAGATGCACATGACAGATGCACATGACAGACACACATGACAGACACACATGACAGATACACATCACAGACACACATCACAGATACACATGACAGACACACATGACAGATACACATTGTGTGCTGACAGGTGAACAGCTAACATATAGACACACAGAAGGATAGACACACACACATGCAGACAGACACAAACAGGCATATACAGTAGGAAAGTTTCTTTTATTGGTATTTATTGTTCAAACAATTCTCATTAATAGCACTGACCTTCTTCTTGTTAAATCACAAGACATTTTAAATGTTCTTGCAGAGAAACCTAAGATAAGTTTATTTCAGTGGTTTGTTAAAAGGTTGGTTATATCTACCTTGAAATGATTTTATTATATTTTTATACCCTCCCTTCTGATAATCCTATCCTCCCTTCTGATAATCCTATTCTCTCTTTTTTCCAGTTCCTTCCTGTAGTTCTCTCCTTTCTCTTGAGTTCATTTATCTTCTTTTAACTTCCTAGAAAATATATTGACACAGCCAGACTTTTTCAGGACAATGCATTGGCAAAAGAAATAGCCTACCATAGTCTTTACGAGGTTTGCTTCAATAGGGCTTCATTATACAAATATGTAAAAATGGCATATACGGTAGATAGAATAACTTTATTTAACCACGCTGTCAACCCTGTCAACCGAAGCTGATTTCCACAGGGGGCATGTAAAAAATAGGAATATAAATTATACAATAGTTAATGGTTTGTTATTTACAAAATATGAGGCACAGTTATAGTGTCCAACAAGCAACATAGCAATATTCAAAGTATTTACAAAATATGAGATATAGTGTCTAATAAGTAATAAAATTTATGAATAAGTAACTATTTACAGTAATACAGTGTTTGTTTTTGTCACAATTGAAAAATGTGAGTAGCAATTTTCTTTTTAAAACAAGAAAGGGATTTACTCTCCCTGATTTCGTTTGGAATAGAGTTCCATAGGTGAGCATGCACCGTCATACATGATTCATGAAACTGCATGTTTTTCATATTGTTGGTACGTGGTTGTGGTAAACAACCACGGGCTTTAAATTCTTAATACTTTAACAATGCCTAAATTTATTAAACCTAATTTTCTCAGTGACAATTAGCTATACTTTATTTAATATGTATGCATTACATGTATTATTATACATTTATTATACTGTGCATGCAGTAGTTAGCTATTATGTCATTCCACATATTTATATAAATGTCTACAGCTGTCTGTCTGTCTGTCTGTCTGTCAGCATATCTTAACTTTTTTTTTCATTTTCTAATTAGTTTTTTATTTAATTATTTTATTTTAGACACCCATATTTCACAACTGGAGTTCTGACTGCTTACACTTCCTAATTGAGCAAACATTGCCAGGTTTGTAAATATTCATCATGGGAGCAGTGGAATATTTGTTTGGAAGACTTTTCACGACCATTATGGAATTTTAAAACAATTTTAAAACAACCATACATACATGTATTTCAGTTTGATCTTCAGGATTGAGTTGTGGTGTGTGTGCAGGTGGGAGATTTCAGGAAATGACCACAAAGACCCCATAATTGGCCATTAAGTGAACTTGTGCTTTCCACCTTGCTCTAGAAGTTTTGATTCTGTTTCCCACTGGTAGCTACATTTGCCGACAAGACGACCATGCACGGGAACTATTTATTCTAGTCCATGGTGTTGCAAAGCTTTTAACTGACGGACAAGAACATGTTACAGTTTCTGCCAGTAATGCAAGTTTCTGTATGGGTGAAGAGGCATTTTATAATCAGCTAAAGAGAAATTGTTATATCAGGTGCAGTTGTAATTAAAGTGCATTATTAACCAGCTATCATTACAGAGGATGCCGAAATAGTTCATAAATTTTTTTATAGCTTTGATTTGGTTCATTTGTTTCTGATATCTCTCTAAACAATAAAAAGCCTTATTTTGAATCCCCTGCCAAAAATTTCCTCAATTTGCAAATGGTGTAGCTGTTACGTATCTGACTTGATGTTATTTCAGGCACGCAAACATTGGGACACCGTGCCATTCCAAGATCTCTGTCACAGAACTGCATTTTTACAGTTTTACAGCTTTTTAAATGTTAATTATCAAAATGTAATATTGTTTTCTTTGTTGTGTGACATCTATTTGTTATTGAGTTGTTCGATGTACAATCAACTATTTTCCTAAAAACTGTGGAGGCACTAAAATTAGTAAGTTAATACTAGAAGTTACTATCGCAAGGGAAGTGTTGCCTCAATATAATTAGCATATTAATAAACATTTAATTTATCCAGACAATTAACTCGACTAATTATAACTCTCTATAGAGCTGAGACTCCTTGCTTGGTGTTGATTCTGAATAAGGAACATTTGGAGCATCTTTTTTATAGTGATATCCCTGTAAGTTCACAATTGTCTCTACTTCTGAGTATATGTAGCATTGTACCCTTGGTTAAATTAAGTAAAACATACTTTACAGTACAGTATTGCAGGCAGGGCTGCCGAGAAGAGCCAATTAACATAGGCCCAGGGGAAGGTGGGGTTATGGTCTTTCACGGGCCCTAAATGCCCTAGAAGCTTTGTTCTATGCCGGATTTGCATGATGGTTATCAGTGGCCAATCAGTTAATTAGTAGAGGTTAGATACCAACTCTCTTATAAAAGGGATAATAATTTTATTCAGAGTACTGGAATGAATTATTTTTAATTTTAGTGTCTAGAAGAGAAAGGTCTACATGAGTCACTCTCACAAGAATGGGAAAATGTTTTTAGCAAACAAAACAAATCAATTTATTCTAAATACAGGGGTCAGCTTGATTTGGAGGTTATAAGTATTGTAAGTATATAAAAATGATTATTATTTTAGCCTATAGTGTGAAACTATAAATACTTTAATGTACCCATAACTAACCCCTATAACCCACCCTTACCCAGCTGGTCCCAGTGGGGTCTTAAAAGCTATTGTTGGGTTTGGTAGTACAGGGTCTTTTACCAATTAGTTTGTACTTGTTACTGTACTGTAATGGGATTCAATTATATTATAGTAATTATACATGTAGGTTTTTTCCCTATATAGCTTTCACTTTCTTTGAGTTGTGATGGATTTCTCTAATTCTTTTTTACATTTAGTTTCTTTGGCAGACATTGAAACAGGTATAATTATATAGTCTTTTTTAATATTTTGTTAGCCTGCAATGAAAGTCCCCCTCCCGCAAAAGCCTGCATTGCAGGCTAATAATTTTGTATAGAATTCAAGATATAAATTCATTTATCTACCAATTTATTTCAGACATAAAAACACAGAGCTTATAGTCCCCTTCATTATTTCTATAGAGAGGTCTTGCAGTTCATTTCTCAGCTGGATTTTTTCATACATTGTGTCTGTCTATGTCTGCATTGGAAATTGAAGAGGGAAGGGAAATTTTGTCTGCTAATGAGTTGTGTAAGCCATTTCAATTACTAAGATTCCCCGAGTGTGCAAAATATATACTGTAATCTAATTTAATTTATTATTATTATACCCTCGCATATAATCGTCCAATCAATTGTCGCTATTAGCATCATTGACATGTGACAGTCAATATTTTACGATGTAGAACAGCAACATATGGTATATACTTCATGGTAACACTATAGACCGGATTTCCATCTGTTTTTTATACCCCTAACCGTAACCCTAATCCTAACCATAACCGTAAAATATGGTGGGAGACTATATGTATTGTTACCATCAAGTATATCCCCAACATATTGGACTGTCAGCAACCTTTTGACTGTTTACGTGCGAAGAAACATCTTTGTGTTAAGATATTTGTTCGATACAATAAAACACCTATTGGATTCATTCATCTTCGCCCAATATTACAAAATATTTGAGTCTCGATTTGCAATATTAGGCTCAACCTTCAGTCTCGCCCAATATTGAATTCTCGACTTATTAAATATTTTGTAATATTGGGCTCAGAGGAATCCAATAAGTAATAACAGTAATATTATATCATTTATAATATAATTTAATACTGTATAATATAATTATATAATAGGGAGGTAGATGCAGTATACTTGTATATTACTGGTGCCTATTGGGAAAAATGTGGCAACATTTTTAGCAGATGTCTAAACTTTAGCTGCTAATAATATTTCTTATCAAAAAGTACCAAAGATTCTGTTGTTCAATAATTAGGTTTCTTTTGTTATTTTAATAGATGACATTGTTGTCATGTTGTTAAAAGGATGTGGTGAGCTGTATTCTGAAAATCAACCTGCTGGAAATATTCAGTCTGTTGGGTTATATTGTAAGTATAGGCTTGCACAGTCTATAAATCTTACCTTACTCTTAGCATTATTAATACAGTAACGCTAATTCTAGTCTAACCTTTATGGGTGGGGCAAGACAGTATTTTGATGTAAATCATTGATGCTAATGACTGTCACATAAAATCTCAACCGTTTTTGGAACATTTGCCATGCTAAGGCAAACCTCTTTTATGCAAAATATATATCTCTTCAATAGAATCTGACTGTGCACTTTTTTTGCCTTCAACAATTTGACATTTGTTTTGCATGGTATTTAGTTCCATTTGGCTAGTGATATATCCTAGTGATTATAAATTAGTACTGTATTTCTTCGGAAAGCATTGTTGTCTCTAACATGCAGGATTGAGCCTTCGGCATTAGCCCATCCAATCTAAAATATGCTCCCCAACTATCCCTGCATTCAATGGACATTTTTCACATCGGCTAATAAAACTTTTTCTTTTGCAAATCAGTACCAAGTGCTGATATTCCTAGTGGCAGTTGGATAAAAGCCACACAGACATCACTCATAATAAAAATCCCAGCATCTGTTGTCAAAAAAGCCCAAGAAAAGTTTCCAGATGTTAACATATTGTAACAAGATTAAATCATTCCTTGAGATTTAAAATCTGAAAGATATCCAGTGTGCCAATTATCGTTTGGGATGGAACTGCATGTTGTTAATGGCTTTTTAATGCTACAACCATTTTGTTAACCATTGGTGATGTGGTTATCCAGTGTTGTAAGATTTCCATATTTATTGTAACTAGTTACCAGTAAAAGTTACAAAAAAATAATGTACACTTCACAGTTACACAAATTACAGTATGGTAAGTCAACGACGATGATTGTCAAGCTCAGACAGGGTCAAACCTGTAACCTGCTAAATGTCGTTGGCGTTGAGACACTCTAACCATTGAGGTACCAAGTACTTGAGCTACCGAGATTCAGATGGAGAGCAAAGATTACAATGATGTACTGCTTCAAATCACAGTGTATATACAGATACTGTATGTAGTCTTCCTGGGTGAATGTGGGAATTGACAATTGTCACAGCGACCAGGTTCGATCTCTGACCAGAGCTTGACGATCATCTGTCTATCTACTCCAATCTGATCCCGTAGTCACTACAGCAGTGTATAATATTAACAAGGAATTTATTATTTTATATCTACAGATATACACCTATATCCTTTGATTGTACAGTATATTCACCCAATTTCAACTAAAATAATGTTGCTTGACCAATACTGTAGTTTACTGTGGCAACTAGGTAGTAATTATTATTAACCCGAGTGTGAGATCTGTACGGAAAAGTACTTGCTGGTCAGGAGGTTTTCATACAGACTGTGTTACGAAGGAGTGAAATGATCCATGCAAATAAACAGGAACAATTTTTTTCCATATGTGGTATCACACCTGTACAGTTAGAATATTTTTCATTTTGTTTTTCTCTTTTTTTTACTTCCATTGTTTTCATGTCTGACCAGCTCTTCACTACTGTCAACTTCTTCCAGACACGATTCCAGCTTCGTCACCCTATCATGCACAGCAAGTAGCATTGATTGAGTCTTTAAAATAAGAGAATAGTGAATATTAGACATGGATGATTGAATAGCAGGCAAAACTCAACAAAGAATACAATGTACAAATATAAACAATTATAGGATGAGGCTGAGCATGATATCAAGAATTATCCAGATTGAGGTCAATGTTATCTGCCGAAGGCTGAGGCGGATAACATTGACAGAGGTCTGGATAATTCTTGCTATAACATGTGTAAGCCGAATCCAATAATTGTTTTATTATACAATTATAAATATAGAAGCCTTTAGGGAGTTTAGCAAGTAAGCCACGCAAAGACAATTACGTCACCTACAGACAATTTTTGATATTTCGTAGGTGGCTAAGACATTAAAAATTGTCTGTAGGTTTTTAAAGAAGATCGCATCATAAGATTTAAGAAGCTATGTCAGTAATATCATAATTATGGGGTTATAACTGCACTTTAAAGGGCATTGGCAACAAAAATTAAGTTTGTCTAATATTAAAGAACTCATAAAATGATAGAGTAACACCTTTTCCATATTTTACTTCGTTTTTGAAATATTTCAGTTTGTTTGATATATGTAAATGTACTGTATCTCTGATGTCAGGTGCAGAGTAGAGAATTTTCACTCATTAAACAATGTCTTATATCTCAGTGATTGCTAAATTGGAACAAACTTGAAGATGTAACTAAAAAAGATGTAACTATAAAAAGAGTGAAAATTCTCTACCCTGCACCTGACGTCAGAGACCATCTAATTTACATAATATCAAACAAACTGAAATATTTCAAAAACGAAGATAAAATACGGAAAAGGTGTTATACTCTATCATTTTACGAGCTCTTTCATATTAGACAAACTGGATTTTTGTTGCCAATGTCCTTTATTAGCTTGCCAAAGGTTCGCAACAACTTTGAACAAATTGTCTTTAAAATAGTGATATAAAAATAATGGGTTTTCTGTGCCTTAGTTTATATTTTTAATACAGTGTAGATCAGAAGAAGGTAACCTTAAATATATCTTCTTTGAGTGTTTCTAATGGATCCTTCAATGAATGTACATTGGTGGCACTTGTGGTGCAACTTCCTAAATGGTAACTAAAGCCAGAATAGATTTAATAACAAGGTAAATATACAGTATATGATACATGGATGATATAACCATTCACCAAGCTCAATCACAAAGTGTTTCTAAGACAGGAATTGCACCTGTAACCTTCTGATTTGAGCTTTACAAATCTTGTCCATGTTTCATCTATCCACTCCTGAAGCCGATCCCATATTATTCACCACATCAATGTATATAATATATAATATAATACAACAATTGTACAATTACTATATACCTTTCAATTTTACATAAATCCAGAGTGTAAATGTCTCTTGAAAGAGAGAACAAAAAAGTTATCATACTGTAAGTGGAAATGGCTAAGAACATTTCACTGAATGCCAACAAATATGCATTAACAAAGCTTCTGTCACACAATGCAATTCTTTGTTCAGCATGGACCATTGCAGCATGTCACACACAATAAAGGCGCTGTTACACTCTGCAATTTTTCGTACAACTTGTGTCTCGCAATGCCGTTACAAGACAAGTTGCACGAACCATCGCAAAGTGTACTGTAATTACATATTACCTTGCAACGGTGAAACTTGTTGCAACACAAATTGCTGCAATGAATGCAGAAAGTAGAATCTAGTTCAACTTTCTGCAATGATTGCAGCAACTATTTTCAACGTTGCACAATGTAACACCCCCATCTGCAACTAATGTGTCTCACAATTTTCCTCTTTGCAACTGGATGCGCATGAGATTGCAAAACATCGCAAGTCAAGTTGCAGGAAATGTTGCCTAGTGTAACACTCCTTTCATGCAACTGCAACGTAGCAGATTAAGTTGTTGCAAGACAAGTTGGATGAAAAATTGCATAGTGTAACGTACAGCACTTGCCTTAAACTAACTGTGCAATGGTCAAAATTGTTATATCTCTGTTCAACATTGGGTTGTCCAAGGAAAGATCCACATCTCCCCCATGGAGGAATTATGTGCCGTCCCAAGGAGGGGGTAAAATTAACTTCAGATTAACTGAAATTATTGTAGGATGAACGAAGAGGAGGGAGAACCAATTTGCCATTTCCTCCGTGGGGGGAGTATGGATATTTTCAAGAATGACCCATTCTTGAATGCAGCAGGTTTTTTTCATCATTGCTCAGCAACTTGTCTCACAATACCTCTGCAGTAAGAACATCACAAAGGACTAACCTTAGAACGTCAAGTGACTGTGGAGTTGTTTTATAATAACGACCAATGCAACCATTGCAAGATTTACAATTTAAGAGCTGGAATGTACTACCAAAAAAAATCACACTTAAGCATATTTGACAATAACAAGATTTTGTGAAATATCACAGTTCATTCAATTTGCAATATTTTTTCATTTGATTGTGTTAACCCATAAGCAGAAGTGCCACTTATGAATGGTGTGTAGTAATAGAGATGTAGTTTTTGGTAAAATTACTTTATGACCATAATTACTGTACTAGCTTTTCTCCCCAATGCTTGGCATTATTTCCAGGGCTGGCTCCCTCCTGTATTGTGCAGAATGTGTATTGTTGAGATCAGGGCCGCTGAGAGACAGGATGGGCCCGGGGGCATGTAGTGAGTCTCACAGGCCCTTAAATGCCTCAGATGTCGGAGGTAGTTTACGGCAAATTCTACACGGGCCCCGGATTTGCTTTAGTGCCGTATTCGCGGGGCCCTATATTATGGCCGGGGCAGTTGCTCCAGCTACCCTACCCTCACGGCAGCCCTGGTTGAAATCCTGCCATATCTTTGTACATACCTTCCAGAATCTGACCCTTGAATAGATGTCTCACAGTTGCTTGTTATTACCACTGCATCTGTTACCACTAGAAGTATTACATACCACTGTCAACTACAGTGTACAATTACATTAAAAACCTATGTATAATCGTAGTTAGTAGAAGGGATGGTTTGGAAGGTCCCAAAAAGTCATTATTCTATGTTGTTGTTCACAGTCACTGAACGTATTGTATTTTCTGTATAATGAAGCAGTCATCCAATAACAACGTTCGGATTTAATTAGTGTAGTCCTTCACCGTCACATGTCCATAGAATTTCCTTTCTCCCACCAATAACAAACACTTTCTCCAATACAATAACACGACCATTGGATGATCTTGAAAGACAACATTTGGAGCTTCCAAAACCACCCCCCTCTACTATTACTATGGTGTAACATTTTTCAAAGTTAGCCTAAAAGGTTTTGGAGTCTACTTAGAAATATGGAAATTACTTTCTTATTTTTAAGGCGAAAAGTGCTTGTTGCTGGTCAGAAAACTAATCCAATACATGTACTGTAAGTCCTGAATAATTTAAACCCAGAACAGGACAGAAAAACACTCTGTTTTTTAAACATTTAACCAATTTTTCCAAATAAGAAGTTTCAAGTTTTAAGCTAAGGGAGTGGTTGTTAATTATTGGGGGGAGGGCTGGTAAATTTATGTCGAAGGCTAAGATATTTTGGGCTCCCATTTGGGGAGGGCCAAAAAATTTTGGACCCATGCCAAAGAGGGTCACAAATGTTTGGGCACCTGTTTTAACTACAAGACTTTTAAAATCTTTTTAAACTACTTCAATGAACCATCCAGCTCCACCTTGTTAATCAGCACGTGCTGGATGCGGCTAATGGCCAACGTTCGAGACCTCAAACACTCTGCTTGATAACGAGGCTTCCAGGAGTAAAACAAAAGAAATAATTTCCTCTTTTGTTAAAAAATGACCTTAGTTTTGTTTGATTTTTTGTCAGAGACCTTGGAAGCCTTGGTATCAAGCATATTTTTTTACATCTCGAACGTCATTCATTGTGGACCACATGCTTCATATAATATGGCTGGAATGGTTCAATGCCCAGTTTTTGTAATATTAGGCTTGGACCCTTTTAATATATTATTGGTAGCTTTTATAAATGCACAAAGGGCATATTTTTATTAAAGAATTTCCTTACGCAGATATGCACTTGCGTATAGACACACCACGCCCCAGGTAATTTGCCGTTATTTAATACTTCTCTGAATAGCTGATTGTATCCCAGCTTGAATTCCTCTTGTGTCTAAGTTGATTGCAATGACGGAACAACTTGACCAATTGGAAGGAAGCTATCTCGGAGAGGGTCATAATTTTCTGGGCTGGTTTTTTTGGTGAGGGCCAACATTTTTTGGGCCTTCGTTTTAGACATTTTACATGCCCTCCGGCCTCCCCCCAATAATTAATGACCACTCCCTAAAACAGGTTTTTATTGGGGGTCAAAATTCTTAAGCCCTAGTGATCAACATTTAACTTCTCCTAGTAATATCCATGGTTATCCAAGCATAGAGCTAATGAGAATAAAGGAAATGATCACCAAATATAAAATGACATTTCTGAACTGTCTGAACACGATTTTTGAAAAAATGGATCAGAACTATACTATACTGACTTTGTAGAGAAACACTTTGTAATTCTTCGCTCAGTCGGACAATTGATAAACTATCTCCAAATATTTCATGACAACCGCGGCAGTAAAAAACGCACTGTGTATTGCTCGACGCGACATCTGAATTCTCCATATTTTCATGTTTACATCTACCATGTGCTGCAGGGGATAACATTGGATACCAAGGGTGCATAGGCACTCAAGGTATAATTGGGGACCTGCTGAGACGTATCCCACAAGACATCACTTCAAAGAAAGTGGCATGGCGTTTTCGGTCCGTTTGTAAGCTTGACAGATTTGGAAAGTTTCAGCATTTCTATCTACTTGCTGCCATGTCGGAGAAAGAAGAACGTACGGTTTATTTCCACAATCCTTTGCTGACGGTTTAGTAGCGAGAGATTTGCTACGCGAGGGTTAATTTTTGTTTTTCTTTGATCGCAGAAAAAGGAGATGCATCAAGTACGAATGCCAACAAAATCGTTGAAGTGAAGAAAGAAGTTGACGGGCCACCATCTCCGAAACGAGTGAGTTTTGTAGCGAGGTCTTCGCACTGGAGTCGTCTGCGACTGACGAGTTCTTTTTTGTTGTTGTGTTGTGATGGTGTCGTGTTGATATATTTGCTTTATTCTTTATTTCGTTCATTCTTCAAACTAGGTGAAGGTTGGAGATAGGAATGATTTTAAGAAGGTCACAAGAGATTCTCTTTTATCGAAGTAAGTTGACATTTGATAATAACAGTACATTTATCATAAAGGAATTGTTGTACGTTGCGTTCTGCAGTGGTTCAAGAATCACAAATCACTTTGATTTGACAGTTATTGACTAATACTAAAGGAATCATTAAGGGGTAAGTAGGCGGTTTTAAATTCTGAACTTCGATATTTACAGAAAAGAGATTCCATCCCAGGGTGTCACTGTCTTCAAATCAATAGTCTTAGCCAAGAATATTTATACTGTAGGTCACATTTTTGACTGCATGATGTATTTGATAGTTTGGCGGCAGTTTCAACCAATCGGCACCTATCTCGCACCTATCTCGCACCTATCTCGCACCTATCTCGCACCTATCTCGCACCTATCTCGCACCTATCTCGCACCTATTTCGCACCTATATCGCACCTATATCGCACCTATCTCGCACCTATCTCGCACCTATCTCGCACCTATTTCCCACCTATTTCGCACCTATCTCGCACCTATCTCGCACCTATCTCGCACCTATTTCGCACCTATTTCGCACCTATCTCGCACCTATCTCGCACCTATCTCGCACCTATCTCGCACCTATCTCGCACCTATCTCGCACCTATCTCGCACCTATCTCGCACCTATCTCGCACCTATCTCGCACCTATCTCGCACCTATCTCGCACCTATCTCGCACCTATTTCCCACCTATTTCGCACCTATTTCGCACCTATTTCGCACCTATTTCGCACCTATTTCGCACCTATTTCGCACCTATCTCGCACCTATCTCGCACCTATCTCGCACCTATCTCGCACCTATCTCGCACCTATCTCGCACCTATTTCGCACCTATTTCGCACCTATCTCGCACCTATCTCGCACCTATCTCGCACCTATCTCGCACCTATCTCGCACCTATCTCGCACCTATTTCGCACCTATTTCGCACCTATCTCGCACCTATCTCGCACCTATCTCGCACCTATCTCGCACCTATCTCGCACCTATCTCGCACCTATCTCGCACCTATTTCGCACCTATTTCGCACCTATCTCGCACCTATCTCGCACCTATCTCGCACCTATCTCGCACCTATCTCGCACCTATCTCGCACCTATCTCGCACCTATCTCGCACCTATTTCGCACCTATCTCGCACCTATCTCGCACCTATCTCGCACCTATCTCGCACCTATCTCGCACCTATCTCGCACCTATCTCGCACCTATCTCGCACCTATCTCGCACCTATCTCGCACCTATCTCGCACCTATTTCGCACCTATCTCGCACCTATCTCGCACCTATCTCGCACCTATCTCGCACCTATCTCGCACCTATTTCGCACCTATTTCGCACCTATCTCGCACCTATCTCGCACCTATCTCGCACCTATCTCGCACCTATCTCGCACCTATCTCGCACAGGGTTCGAATTAGTTGAGAAAAAACGATGTGCATTTCCCCCCCGAAAACATGACGTCCAAGCGGGCCCTCTCAATATAAGCAAAATAATGGTGTGCAAGAAATTGAATGCCAAAAGGAATTCTAGCCTAGGCATGCGATATTTTCGTTTTCCATTGCACCTGTTGGTTTAAGAGATTGGAAAGTTTAATAAAAATCACTAAAATGCGCGACAGAGATCAAATTTCGGCGGCCATTTTGTGCGGGCAGCTGCTGGAAATTGCGCGGGCCTGTGCGGGAAAGTGACTCGTTCCCAGGGCACTTTATATCAGACACGCAAAAAATGGCGTTGACGACAATCGTCAATCGTTGTGGCTTTTCTTTAAAATTTTAATAGCAATTTTTGCGTGGCTGCGGGAAATACACACAATTTTTCCACCTTTGGGAAATAGGACTGTTAACCTAACTTATAGTTTGTCAGAACTATTTGTTTGTGTTCAATACTGAGACTATTTTTTTCTGCACATCGTTTTGAAAAGTGATGTGCAACTTTTACTATTTGGGCCAAAACGATGTGCAAATTGCACATTGCACACCGTTAATTCGAACCCTGATCTCGCACCTATATCGCACCTATTTCACACCTATTTCGCACCTATCTCGCACCTATCTCGCACCTATCTCGCACCTATCTCGCACCTATCTCGCACCTATTTCGCACCTATTTCGCACCTATCTCGCACCTATTTCGCACCTATTTCGCACCTATCTCGCACCTATCTCGCACCTATCTCGCACCTATCTCGCTCCTATCTCGCACCTGACGTTTCAAGCGGATCCCGAAACTTCACTATTTCATTACTACAAATCTCATAAAATTGCAATGTTATAGTGCGTGAACAAAACTTGTTACAGTATATACTATATCTTGGTGATATAAGTGCAAGTGGTGGTCCAGAGAACTGCCTAATTTGTAGAGTTAGGTGTGCTTGGAAGAAGTTCGAAAATTGCTTCCAACGTTGATCTCCAGAGGAAGACAGGGAGACATCAGAAGAGCTATGGGGGTTGTTTGGATCTGGTTAACATCAGGGATGTTATCTGTAGGTGTAGGTTGGGTTGGTCACATACAGAGGATGGATCAACATAATTGGGTGTGTAAGATGAATGAAAGAGATGAGGAAGGATGGGAGAAGGTTGTTGAAACAGATTTGGGGAGGAAGGGTTTGTGGAAAGAGGCTATCACGTAAATCCCCCAGCTAACCATGCAAGCATGAAAAATGGCCATTAAAACTTCATAATAAAAACTAACTAATTAAACAAACATGACAAATTAAAGGCTCTCGGCAACGGCTTACGTAGCTCAGTGGTCAGAGCACTGCACTAGCATCGCAGGGTCGCGGGTTCAATTCCAGCCGGAAGGCCTTGAGGTTGCATTTTTCGCAACTGGTCCCGGTTTGGTCTTGAAATGTATTTATTCCAACACTCAAAATTTTCCTTCACCATAAATCCTTATAACAAATTAAACATTGTTTGTTTTTAACTATCACCTTATAGAAATTTCAATTTCTTTGTCAAATGGATATTTTTAACTTTAACTTGTTAGGTTTTTAGAGCAAGATGGCTATGTTGATTATTTGGAAGAAAAATTGAAACAATGTTCAAACAGTAAGTCTTTGTGTTCAATTGCAACTGAGTCTTTCTTGTTTGGAAATTCTGTGCATTCAGAAGATCGGATGCATTGGTGTGAATTGCACATTTGGCAAATGGCAATATCTATTTAAGAATTATTGAATTTCTAAATTTTGTAGACACATTTGGAAAACTAAATTATGTATGGTGGTTGTTTTTACTACTGTAAATTGCATACTGTGAGTCACACTGTTGTATAAGCAGCAGTAGCGTTTTTGAATATGATCCTGGCTATTTCTTGCTAAACTGTTAGGAATGACATTTTAGGCAAAATTATGTCATGGTCTGATTTTCAACGGACATGTCCAATGTCTGACCACTATTTCAGACCCTGTGCAGTGACTCTACCATAACGTATGCCAACAAAGTTGTATTTTGGATGATTGTCAAGCTCAAATCCTCAATTCGAAACACTCTAACCATTGAGCTACCAAGATTCAGATGGAATGCAAAGGTTACAATGGTGTTCTGGTTCAATTGATATGCGTTACTATCAGTATCTACAGGTTCGATCCCTGTCGATTTAAGCTTGACAATCGATCATCCATGTATCATCTGTCTACTTGAAGCTCTCTCTTCTCCCTCCCTCTTTCTTGTTCCTCTCTTTCTCTCTTTAATAAACTGGAATGCTTTTAGATGGAGAACTGACCTCGCTTCGGGAATCTGAAGAAAAGTTAAAGCTGCAACAGCAAGAGTCGACTAGACGGGAGAACGTCCTCGTAATGCGTCTGGCCACAAAAGAACAGGAGATGCAAGAGCTATTGGTGAGATATTTACATGGAACATTGTCCTTTTACAATCGGCTACTGGCACGTGCATAGACTGCCATAACATTGCACTGCACTGAATAGACGGTGCACTGTATCTCTTTCGGCCGTGGATACGCACTGGTGTCACATAACCTCAAGCCCGAGGAAATTTGCGAGCTTGTCTTCAAGAGAGACAGTGGTGATCGGTCGGAACATTCAGGAAAATCAGGGAGTACTAAAATACTTGGTGAGACTTAATTTACATGTTTAAGATTGATCAGCCAAATCGGGTTTAAAAACTAACTCTGAAATGACTGGGGGACATCTGAGAACATTTTGCCTCAGATAATTAACTGCTAATAATGACTTCTTGTGAACATGGTCTATCTGAACTGACTTATTGCATTAAGTAGTCGATACACACTTATGTGTATAGGTGGACTGGATTTTTTTCATTGAACAGATGACAGGACAAAGGTTTGACCTAAAGTTCAACAATGCCTAAAGTATTGAACTCGAAGTTGTACAGTTATAATATTATGGAAGGAGTATTTCATAAATAATACGATGTCCGTTTAATAATCCAAAGCTAACGGTTGCAAAACTTTCAAAATACTTCAGAATCTAATAATTCAGCCTGAGTGTTTGAAATGTTATTTTTAATAATTAATTTGGTATACTGTAGCAATGTATTATGATACTGCGGTAGTTTTTATTTGCTAGTTTGAAAAGCTTTTTTGTCAACTTGGAAATTTTCCAAGCTCCAGTGAGATGTAGCCTGTGTACAGCCTGAATATACAGCTGTAATTCAGTCTGTAAAAACTCGCACGATAGCTTGTCGACCCCCGCTAAGCTACTCAGATCTGAGTCGTAGATTTTGATTGTTCAAATCACAACCCTTGACTTATTCCAGTTACAATTAGTTCTCTGGGAATTCTTGTGAGATCAAATAATCCAATAAAATAAACAATTATGAATCTCATGAGTATTAAAACCACTCAAAATCTACTACTCAGATCTGAGTAGCTCAGTGGGGGTTGACAAGCTATCGTGCGAGTTTTCACAGACTGTATTACAGGTGTATCTTCGGGCTGTACACAGGCTAGTGAGATGCTGTAACCATTAAACTACCAGAGTTTCCGAGTTGACAAAACTTTGGACTATCATTAGTGTCAAGCTACAATTTACTAATTTAATAAAAAAATCACTTGATACTGAGTATTTTACTGTATTGTATCTGTTAGCTTTGTATGTTGTGGAGAACTTTGCTTCATTATTTGTAGTAGAGTTGTCCTCTTAAGACAATAGAAAAGTTCCAGTGAAGTTCTGCGTGGAGTTTTAAGCAATGTGTTTTATAAATGCATTGTACTGCGTAGGCTGTGTAGAGACACAAGTCGAAAACTCTCAAAGATTGGTGTACTGTGGAAATAGTGTGTAGGAGGTGTAACGTTTCGAGCGAAGGCCATTCATTTATGGTCAGCGTTAGATCATATTGAGATAAGGTACAGTCAGTGTCTTTGCGACAATGTTTTTAGTATAACCATAGAAAATACGGGGGTACGAAGACATTTAGGCGGGGGTAAGAAAACTCAGGCAGGGGTTAGGGTTAGAAAACTCATTAGGCAACGCCTCATTGAATCGCAATGACGGTGGGGTTAGTTGTTGTTTGCATGGTTAAGTAGTAGCATGGTTAAGTAGTAGCATGGTTATACTAAAAAACATTGTTCCATAGACACAGTCTGTACATAAGCTCAATATGATCTAACGCTGACCCTTACTCTCTGACGTTACTCTTCACTCTCTGACGAAGTGCCATCACTCGAAACATCAGACATTCTACACAGTATTCCAAAAGTACACCAATGTCCTAGAGTTCTTGATTTGTTTTATTTAAAATGTGTTGCACTTGAGTCCTTTCATTAGGTAGTTTTTTTCTGTTAATATTTTGAAAAATATTTTCTTCATAATCCTCGAAGATGATTATGTATTGTATTGTTAATGAAGAATAGTATTGTTAATGAAGAGTATTTGTTAAGAATAGTATTGTTAAGGAAGAATAGTATGGATCTTACAGGCTAAATCCATCTGCAAATAAGTCTTCTGTGAAAAAAGAAATAAGTTATTTACCAAACATAGGTTGGTCTGTACTGGGTAAACTTTGCCTTCAGGCATATAGTCAACACAGTCCAGTTTGGTAGATAAATTGCAACGTTTAAATTCCAAAGATTAAAAACAGATAAAATAGTCAAAACAAACTTTATAAAAGTTTTGTAAAGTTTGTCTTAGCTATTCTATATATATATATATATATAATGATATGTAATATATAATATGTAATACTGTATATATATTGTGTAATATATATTAGATAATATATATTTAACAAATAGATTCCATTTTTCCGTTGTCTGTTCAGTTATAGATACACATGTGATATGACATCAGAACGTGGTAAGAACAAAAAAGTGGTAAAACGAGACGGAGTCGAGTTGGTCACTGATGTTCTTACCACGTTCTGACTTCTGACGTAACTGAACAGACAACAAAAAATGGAATCTATTTGTTTTATACAATCAAAAACAACCCCAAAGGTTTATCAAAGCTGTTGGGGCATGAAAAAAGAAAAACACAGCTGCTGATGTGATTTGACGTCATCCATGTTTCTGTCCTTTAATAGATCATGGGCAAGAACCAATGAAAATGCGTATATAAGTCACGTGATTGTATATATATATATATATATATATATATATATATATATATATATATATATATATATATATATATTTATATATATATATATATATATTATATATATATATATTTATATATATATATATATATATATATTATATATATATTATATATATATAGAGTATGGAATAAAAGAGAGTAAAGAGCGAACTTCGAACAGGTCTTTAATATTTATGATGTATCTAATGGTAATGCATGCCTATAGACAATGAGACATCGAGTTGATGATGTGTTGGACCCAGTTTTTATAAAAAGACATGCTTATCTCTTATCTCTCGTTTTTCGAAATAATTTTTAATTTTTTAAGAAATAACAAACCTAAGGTTAGTTTCTACTAAAACAATCAGTTGCTCTCGATTTCTAGAGTTTATCTGCCTTTGAGTTAACCTTCCCAGTATTCTGGTGTCAAAATTATTTTGAATTCTAAATTACATGCGCGTTCTTAGTTGGTATGCATGCAATTTGGTGTGTGTGTGTGTGTGGCTTCATGGCATTGACTGAAATTGTAACGAGTATTGTAAGTGCATGAAAGACGATATTAGACCTCCAGTGAACTCTATAGCAACAGTCACAAGTAGACTGATGAATCTCATTTACATGTGCCATAACTTTGTAAATTATGGCAAAGGAAATAATAAATATAAGTTGCGTAATTATTAGAAACAGGAGAGGATGTCTATGCATGGTTTATGGGTAATATTTGGCATTTCACTAAAACTGCATGTTCGAAGGATTAGTGGTGAAGGAAAATTTAGAGTGTTGGAATATATGCATTTTAAGACCTAACCGCCGAGACCAGTGTTGTTTTAGAATCTTCATTGACAATTCAAGAAGGTGTTCTTGTAGAGAGAAAGGGAGAGAGAGAGACATATATGACATGACACCAACCCTTCAATGTGACCTGTTTACATTTTAAAATCGACATTTAACTGTTTACCAAGACGATCGTTTCACATGACATGAAACAGAAGGGATGGCAGAGCAGAGGTGCCGCCCCCACAAATAAATATCCATATATGTATAAATATCCATATATATATATAAATATCCATATATATATAAATATCCATATCACTCCATATCATCACCTTGACCCGGAGAGCTATGCTGGTGGGAGTTTTACTCGTGGCAGGTGCAACCAAGCCAGACAGGTCAAAGGAGTAAACCTCAATGACAAAAAATCCTGAAGTCGGAAGCAAGGCTCTAGTTGTGCGTAAGGCGAGTATCAAACCGGTGCCCCGGCTATAGCAAGCAGATCGATGGAAGATGATAACCAACTTTGTCAACCACAATGCCACGAATGAAACATTTCAGTTTGCTGAACACTGCGATGATATTCAGGATTTGCTACCGTCTATCATTAACTAGCAACAGAAAGATTCGAAATGGCTAGTACATCAAACCCAAATCGCGTCGCACGGGTAAACAAGGAGCGCGTTCTTCAGTGGACTACCTTGCTGAGCTCGAACAGAATACTACTGGTAAAAACGACAAACTTCTAAGATGCAAAAGGATCTTCCAACGTTCAGACCCTAAACTCAATATCGAAAATGGGAGAAATCACATCATTGCCAGAAGAACAAAGCATTAACATAATCTGCATACAAGAACAAGAATCGGTTCAATTCATTACATAGTTTAGATGATGTCAACAATGCTAATTCCATTTACAATCACATCATAAATACACATGAAGAAGCAAGAGAAGCAAATATTCCAAAGCTAGAAAAAAAGTCCTACCGTATACCACGAGAAGCAATGGGGAAAGCAGACTGAACGTAACACACACCAAAATGTTAAGAAGAGTAAAAACATTTCCTGGAAGCAACATTTTCACAACAGCTTATTATAAGTTACATCCTTCGTCAACATATTTACAAATTTGACAACGAGACTTACCGCATTTCTTCATACCTTTATCCCTTAAATCTGTGTCTTCATCTTTCAACTTTGCTCTAACAAAAAGATCCTTAAAATTTTTTGGCCTCAGGCTATCAGGCTTATCCCCAAAAATGTCCATGTCATCCGAAGCATGCAAAATAGGCAGATAGAATCAATAATATTCCTTACCCCTGACAACGCTGGATGAAAATTCATTACTAAAGGCATCCTATTAACCTTAGATATATTCCTACCTCTATCCTGGCAATAGAGTATTAGATTTGTATTTCTACACTGCCTACACAGCTAAAAAATAGCACAAGTTGTTCCAGTATATGTGTTAATATACACACTGTTGTAGTGAATGTGGGAGAGCTTGGAGTAGACAGACGATACATGGACGATCGTCAAGCTCGTATCCTCAGAAAAATGATTCTGAGTCCCGGACAGGAATCGAACATATATCAATCGAACCAGTACATCATTGTAACCTTCGCTCTCCATCTGAGTCTCGTTAGCTCAATGGTTAGAGCGTCTCACCGGCAATCAGAAGGTTACAGGTTCGATTCCTGTCCGGGACTCAGAATCTAGTCATTTTTCTGAGGATACGAGCTTGACGATCGTCCATATTTGTTCCAGTATGTTGGCTTAGTAATGCTGTAATAATGCGGTTACCATGACTAAACAAAATATTGTTAAACGAACAATGTTGTTCAACATTGTTTCAACAATGTTGTTCTGTGTTCACCATTGATGAACCAACAATCGTTGTTGAAGGTTGTTGGAATGGAAAAATACAACAATGATAGTCCAATCATGTTCGCTATCATCATTGTTGCTCTACCTTGTTAATAAGTTGTAACCATATTGATGACTAAACAATGCTATAACAACATTGTTATCATGGCTCTGAACAACAAAGTAAATGGTTTGAACCTAGGAGTATGACAAACAATATTGACCCACGCTTACAAACAATATTGGCCCACGCATGACGCGACACCCACTCACACTAATTATAACACAAACAAAGGATGACGTAATGAACCAGACGTATATATAGGCAAACCCTGACAAACACACTTTACTTGACTGTGAAGATGACCGCCGCTGAGGCCGTTGAAACGTCAGTCACCAACAACAGTCTTTCTCAAGACTACAACAACCTGGACGACCAACTTCTGAACAACCTTATTGACAACCTTGATCACGCCTGTCGACAACTTGTAGCACGTTATGTGTTTTCTTGTAGCACGTTGTGCGTTTTCTTGTAGCACGTTATGAGTTTTTACGCGTGTAAGCAGCACAACATGTTTCTACCTTAGTTGTTTTGGTTTGGGAGATCTTGAAGATCTGTCAACACTGTCCTATTTGAACGTATTATTTTTCTGGTCTAAAATGGATGACTCAAAAGTACCTTTCTGTTTTTGTCTGGTCTTTATTTTTGGTTAGATTAGTTCTTGAAATTGGGAAGGTCCTTTTTAGTCATCACTTTTAGCCGTGTTCGATGTTCTCCCTTTCTGTAAGCGGCTGCATGTTATATAGTGATTCACACGCGACAATATTAGGACATTTGCTTACGAATGCTCCTTATTACTTACATGATTATTTAACATGCACCAAGGTAAGAAGTCTGCCTGATTAATCACAGTGTATAAACGTACCGTAATAGTACAATAATATTATAATAATTAATTAATTATTCTAAATTATTTTTTTAGAAAAAATAATTTATTTATTTTTTTAATTTTTTTTTTATAATAACCCCCTGAAACAAGTGTTTCTTAAATGAAAGTTCTTTGTCGCCTTACATGAGAATGGGTATTAGTTTTCTTCTAATCTTTTTAGTTTTAGAGAAATTTATCATATTTTTGGTAAACTGAAGGCCGCCATTTTTGCTCACGTTTGGAGATTTTACATATTCGTAATATTTGGGTCTTACTGAGCAAAATTATAATATATCTTGTCAGCCGAAAATTTCATCTTCATGGAGTTTTTCGCTGTCAAACTTATCGGATGTGATGTCACAAGAGGCATTCCAAACCATTTTTCTTTTGTTACTTGCCACAAAAATGCCTCTTGTGACATCACATGCGATAACTTTAACAGCAAAAAGTCCATGAAGATGAAATTTTCGGCTGAAAAGATATATTATGATTTTGCTCTGGAAAACCCAAATATTACGAATATGTAAAATTCCCAAACGTGAGACAGGCACTCTAATTTTTGATGACGTTGAGTGATACTAGACATTGAGTGACACTAGACAAAATACCCTTCACAATAGCATGACAATAACGTGGTTTTAGATTACAGTGCTTGATATCTATTCACGTTATTGTGAAGGATGTCTTTGTATAACGTTTCTATCACTCAATGACGTCTAAAAGTAATGGGATTACTAGCTGTATTTGACTTGGGTATTTGACTTTATGTCACTAGATTATTAGCTGTATTAGACTTCTCTATTTGATTTCTGTGTAACTAGATTATTTTGTTAAAGGACATTGACTGTCTAATATGAAAGAACTCGTAAATTGATAGAGTCACTCATTAAAATATTAGTTTCATCTTCAAGTTTGTTCCGCCATTTTACTTGAAAATGTGCGTATAATAACTACTCGTGATAATGAACGTTGTAAACTTAGCAATCACTGAGATATAAGACATTTTTTAATGAGTGAAAATTCTCTACCCTGCACATCAAACAAACTGAAATATTTCAAAAACGAAGTAAAAATCGGAAAAGGTGTTACTCTATCGGTTTTACGAGTTCTTTCATATTAGACAAACTTAATATTTGTTGCCAATGTCCTTTAAGGGATCGAGAAGTGCAGCAAATCTACCAATTCAGATATGTATGAAGGTGTAATTTCGTCCAGAGCTTTGAAGGTTATTATGGTCGTAGCTAAAGAAGAGATGACCCAAGCATCATGATCCTAACCCTAAAAAGATTAGATCTAGAAATACAAATCAAATACTCTAAAAGGTCCAGGTCTTACGTTTCGAGCGAAGGCGTTTCACTCCCTAACGAAGGACCCAAACTTTGTGTCCTTCCTTTTAGCTAATCCCGTTTATTATTCCTTATTTTCCGAGCCTTATGGCTGCCTTTCTGACTCGGCTAACCAGACCTTTTCTGTTCGTTTCGTTTAGACCCAAATCCACGACTTAAAACAATCCCAGAGTCCCGCCGGCGCCCAGCTTCGCTCCACCCTGCTCGATCCAGCTGTGAACATTGTGTTTCAAAGAATGAAAAGCGAACTCGATGAGACGAAAGAAAAATTGGAGCAAGCCCAAAATGATTTGAGCGCGTGGAAATTCACCCCAGACAGGTACAACATTGTGGCGGTGGGGGTGGGAGGACTATTGTAGGGTCATTTCTACACCCTGAAAACCTAACTTCACCAAAATCCTAAAATCTATATTGTAATCGAGAACTAGAAAACATTTCTTCCCCTGTTTCTATTTAAATATAATAGAATACGTTTGCCCAGGTCTCTATAACGTGATCAAGACCCTAGTGACGTAATAAAAACACGAGAGAAGTGTAGAGAGAAGCACGAGCCGCCGAGGAGAGTACTTTCCCAACTTCTCGAGTGTTTTTATTACTTCACGAGGGTTTCGATCACGTTATAGAGAGCCAAGCAAACGTATTCTATTATTTTTATCAATTTATTTTTGTGAATATCGTGGGGACGCATGATATTTCTCCAGGGCATTTTACCTCCTCTTCAACCACGGTGGACTTTTTTATCGTAAACGTAAATTCTGGCTGTGAACCGCTTAAAAAATTTGCAGTTTGAAGGCTCACCCAGATAACCCAATGATCCTTAACCTTTTACTGATCGGCGTTAGATCAAATAGTCCGCGTCTTTGGGACGGGGGTAGGAAGACACTTAAGGCGGGGGGTTAGAAAACTCTAAGCGGGGGGGGGGTGGGGGGGGGGGGGGGGGTTTTGGGTTAGAAAAGTCATTAGGTTAATTAGGGCTAGCCCGGGTGTACGCGCCTGTCGAGACTGCACGCAGGCTATGTTCATATAAACAGTCCCTAATATTCAATTAATTCGACTATAGTATAATTTATTCGTCTAAATTCAGATGTTAAGGTGGCTCGATAGTCTAAATCATGAGAAATTGCATTTTTCCCCACAAAAAGTTTTGTAATGCAGATCTGAGCTTTATTTTAGTTCATTGCATAGCACAAGCGGTGGTCTTGATTATTGAAACGTTTCACACTTGTAGCATTTGTATATCTGGAGAAATTGTGTTTATGATAAGCGGCAGATGTTATGCAAATTATTTTTCTGGATTTATTGCAAACACGATTTCTCCACTCAGGTAAACTTTGAGGGTATGAAACTTTTCAGTAAACAAGACCACCACTAGAGCTATGCAATGAACCACGATGAAGCTCAGATCTGCATTACAAACATTTTTATGCGGAAAAATGCAATTTCTCATGATTTAGACTATCAAGCCACCTTAAGAGATTACCTCGCCTTCAAAGAGCAAGTATCAACCGTGACGCATTGCACGTTCGGTCGGCCATTTTTCGAAGCACGACATTCCCTTGGTGAACTCATCCGTAAATATCTTGTCAATCCTTGATATAAATTATTCATTTTGTCTTTTAATTGAAAGAAGATATACCTTAGAAAGTAATTATTTCTGCATCTTTCACAAAATTCAACGTTTTCTTGACTTTCGTTCCGAATTATGTCAGCCTTGACTGACGCGAAACGTGGAAAACCAAGTGACGCGGTTCAAACAAAAAAAATCAGGTTCCGAGTCGACGTATTTGGATTGTGGTTGAATAAGAAAGCTTCTATAGGGTTTTCTGAGAAGACTCGGCGAATTTCCGGAGTGTTTACCACGTCAAGTTGCCAACGAAGCACTTCAAAACACTTCGTTATCGTACGGAAAGATAAACCGAAACGCGCAATGCACGAGACGGTCGACACTCGCATTTTAAACCTCACCGCGAATTACAAACATATGGGTTTTGGTTAATTATCAGGAACTGCATTCGATATCTACTTGTTCATGCATGATATTCATAGAAGATAATCATGGATGGATCATGTATTATGAATTAGTGGCTTTTAGGATAAATGCTGTACGTGACCAAGTAGCTGAATAGTTCTTTTACGGTTTTTGATTTGGTCTATTGGTTTCGAAGATACTTTCTTCCAATATCGCAAGAAATCGCTATTTTGAATATCCCATAAGAAATTTCTGCAAATCGCAAAGAGCCTGGTCATGATGTGACGTAGCTTAAGGAACGTGATTTTCTCAGTGACAGTGTATACAACACTACAACAGAAACCAACACTGTCAGCGAAGCGGAACTAAAAAATGCCAGATAGATGTGTTGTTTTTGGGTGTGCTAACGAATCAGACTTGCCGAAAGGAATTTCACTTCATAACAAAAATTATATCCGACATTACTACAAAAAACACAACCTTGAGCTGATAGGATGCAGCTTTTCGGTGATCAGAGATAAGCGGGACGTCTCGAGCACAGGATAGGCGGTTTACTGCGCATGCACTACTGACGATACTGCTGACCGTTTATGTAGCGTTACTGGGAAAAAGTTGATGGCGAAATGTCGGATGTTGATTCAAGAGAACCAGGAATTGGGGCGGCAGCTTTCTCAAGGACGTGTTGCTCAACTCGAGGCGGAGTTAGCGTTACAAAAGAAGTACAGCGAAGAATTAAAGAGCAGCCAAGATGGTAAGAAAATCACGTTACTTTGCTTGCAATTGTTTTCGTTATTACCATTTGGTTTTATCTGTCATTTCACTTGGAGTAATTTCAAGTATATATCAGCCCTCGCAGTTTTAGATTTCTGTATATAGGACAAGGTTGGAGCACAATTCAGGATCGCGCATGCCAGCAGAATCATGCTAGACATTTTCTATAGCATAGAGTTGAAATATTAAAATAACATACGGTAATCATAGCAGTACATATATCAATCGAACCAGTACATCATTGTAACCTTCGCTCTCCATCCGAGTCTTGGCAGCTCAATGGTTAGAGCGTCTCACCAGCAATCAGAAGGTTACAGGTTCGATTCCTGTCCGGGACTCAGAAACATTTATACCAATGTACATATACAAAATGTCAGGAGATTATTGGAAATCTTCACATTGTGACAATTCCACGAACCTTAACCGAAACCCTTCTCTTCTCATAATTTTAGAATTAAACGAGTTCGTAATTCAGTTGGACGAAGAAGTCGAAGGCATGCAGTCGACAATCCTGGCTTTGCAGAAACAACTGAAAGGTGTCAAGAGTGAGCTTGTTGAAGAGAAACAAAATGGCGACAAACAAGTCGAGCAGATACGGGTCCTGGAACAGAACTTAGACCAAGCGAGAACTCAACCGCCGAGCCCCGTCGAACGCGAAAAGCAAGTGAGCGAAGAACCGATGCAATACGAGCCCGATACGAACGACGCCGAAGACATGGCGGTGGACATCGAAAGACGAGAGAGGAGCACCGAACGTCCGACGAGGGGCACCGAAAGCCCGGGGAAGTACACCGAAAGCCCGGGGAGGGGTATCGAAAGCCCGGGGAGGGGCAGTGAAAGCCCGGGGAGCGAAAGCCCGGTGAAAGAGTACGAAAACACGGAGATTAGGACCGAGGTCGAAAATCACACGAAACCAGGCGTAAACACCGAGCCTAAAGAACCAACCACGTGTATAAAAAAACCACCGACCGGGACACCCCCCTGTCCAACGACTTTTTCAATCAGCCAGATTCTTGGACAGTCGAAAAAGATCTCGGCATCCCCCGTCGTAGAAACTCCTATGCAGTCATCCCCGGGGGGCGATGCTGTAGTGACTAAGATCGCTTACATGGGCGGTTACACTGACCCTAGCGGGGAAACAATGAGGACGGAGGGGTCAACTTTGGTTAACGGGAATCTGACTCTCCCCGAGGACGACACACAGTCCCCCATGGTAACGTAGGGATAGAAGGTGTGGGTTAGGGGTATTTGGGGTTTCCTGCCTTTCTCACACAGACGCTGCCATATGTCGTTTTTCGGGCAGAGGTGATCGGCGGGTTTCTCTTTCCCTAATTTTTTAATTGAACTGGCCAATGATTTGGATTAAAGTGCATTTTACTAAAAGAAAGTGTTGGTCTTTTTGTCATTTTTTAGACTATCCACATTAGAACTCGTAGAATTAATGGTTAGTTCCACCTGGTTCCACATAAGGCTGCGAGTACACGGTACCGGAGTAGCGGACGAATTTGGATCCGGTATGAAATTCGTGTATACCGTCTTTTATTTTGATCAGGTTATTTTTGCGTTTACACGGTACCGACATTTTTACATTAGCTCATGCGCAGAACTCATGCAGAGTAAATTCAAAATGGCTACCTGCGACAACAAAAAAAGGAATTCTGCGAGGGAGAAAGCTTAAATTCACCTTCGTCTTCACCTTTAGTAAGCAGACCTGTTTAACATCATCAGGAGAAACAATCATCTCCATTAATACAAGAATATCAAGGCAACAATACACAATACCAGTCTTCTCATGCTGTTAGTAGTGACAACTTTATTGATTAAAAAGCAATAAAACAACATACAAAAACGAAAACATACTCTTTCTGAACGTATTAGGTAACCTGGCCAAATCTCACTTGGGCTTAATTCTAAAACGTGCCATCGGTACAAAAGTTATCCGGTCGAAAGTGTTTACACGCGTATACCGGACGAATTTGGAACCGGACAGGTACAAAATTAGACCTGTTTTTTGCAGGTATAAAACTAGTCCAGTTACGCGGTACAAAATTAGTCTGGATAGAGCAAATCCTTGTAAACGCAAGGCCTAACTGTACGAATTTCATACCTGTAAACACAGCCTAAGATTCATCTATAATTGTCAATAACTCTCGACTATTTTGGCATCCGCTCACAGGAAACAACAGAAGACTGTCCAGCGACTCTGGACAGTTTTCTGTTGTTTCCTGTGGAGCGGATGCCAAAATAGTTGTTTTTTATTTGATTTATTGGTTTTGGAGATAGAAAGCACTGTTTTGAATTCTCCGCGAGATATTTTCGCAAACCAGCCTTTTAGTGTTTGCATGGTATTCGTATTTTAACAAGTTAATGGTCGTCAGACGTAGTTTGACATTACTCTGGCTTAAAAAAGTTGTTTGAACGTAATTTTAAAAGTTACTTACGGCCCTGTTGAAGACGCTAGAGGAGTGTCGAAACGTTGGGTCATGGCAGTAACTTTTAAAGTAGCATCAAGCTATGTCTGATTTACCACCTGGTTGCGTTGGGAGATTATTTGTTAATGGCGATATTTTGACTTGAGAAGTTCTATTCGTTCTGCTATCTGAATCCAGGTCTCAATGGTTAGAACATCAAGATTCAACTCAGTCTCAAGCTTAAACGCAGAAACACATTTTTTTGAGTTTCCGTTTGAGCTTGACTAGCAAATAATTCACTGAATTGAAATAACCAAGCTGTAAGTCTGCACTAATATTTATCTAATAGAAAAGATATACAGACATATCGAGATTGTACATTTAGTAGCAGTACGTATGTCGCACGTACGAACTAGTACACAACGTAGCCTTCGCTCTGTCATCTGAGTTCTGGTAGCTCAATGGTTAAAGTGTCTAACCGGAGATCATGAAGGTCGCAGGTTCGATTCCCGTCGCCCCAGAAATATTTTTTTTGAGTTTCCGTTTAAGCTTGACTAGCAAACATTTCACTATAATGAAATAACCAAACAGCAAGTCACTAATATTTATTAATATTTATTAATAATATAAAAATACAAAACCTATTCAGTATTATATCCCCCTCGACATACATATAAGCAAATGCTTTTTGCTTCGCGTCTGTTTCCAGCCATATACTATATGCTATGCTATGCTATACTATACTATACTATACTATACTATACTATACTATACTATACTATACTATACTAAAGAACCTGTATAACGCTATCTTGTCCATCACTGTGAAACAGATGTCACTGCTTTACTGGCAATTGCTTTTTATTGAATTGAGCTCTTTGGCGAAGCCTTAAATCGATTCCTTTGTGTATTAGACACAGCAAGTTGCATTATCCAGATGTTAGGTTTAACTTAGGGTTTGTATTTCTGTATTTTACGGTTCGAAATATAATTTTTATTTGGATTATGGTTATAGGATTTTTGATCCTGTAAGCTTCCGAATCCTGAGAAAACAATATTGATGTATCTTTGACGTTGTCTATCCATTGTCCCTCCAATACATGTAAAAAGCAGATGCCTTTAAATCTCCCATCTTTCTCACGACTTGTACATTGCTTTACTATGAATGGTGATTACTCGTGACGACGACCATGGCATTGACGCGCGGTTGCTAAAACGATTAACTCGGTCGTTTATAGCTTAATGAGATTACGTTAAAATGTTCCGACCGCGCGATTTTCGGCCGCCGTTTTTGCAGCTTGTTCTTCTCGGCGTCTCTTTGTTACGTTATTAAACAATTTCTGGTGCACGCGACGCCACTTTTGTGAAAGCTTTGTCACGCTTGCTTGCCGATGAATCCCTTGCTTGGTGTCACATCATCCTATTAAGCGTCAATCAAACGTCTTATCGCGAATGAAATGTCAGATTGATGGTCCCGAAATTGCCTCGAGAAAGAACCCGCTCACTGCGATTTCCTTTTACGATTGTCGGGTAATTTCTGGTTAATGATGCATTGTGCGTGTTTTCTCAGGACTCAGAGGTTTTACGATAACAAAAGCCCAAACCATAAGCCAAATAAAACTAGTGCTAACCGCAAAATAAAGAGATATACCAACCCAACTCCTAAACCTTATTCAATGCTGTGATATTCTTCATGTGTGTGATTCACTGACACAAGCGTGCCTTGTGAGGGACATTAGCGAGAGTTGTATCTCTCGTCTGATCTCTCGGTTGAAAGTTTTTTGAGAGTTATGGCTTGAGAGTCGATTAGAGTTCACGAACTGTCGTCCCCGTTTGACCGGAAGCAAGGAGAGTCGATTAACAGAAATTCTATATGCATCCTACCAGCTCTATAGTCTATACATCCTCGGGTGATCAAGCCTTAAGGCTGAGCTATTTAAAATATTGCACTGAGCCATTTTTTAATGCTCATTTACAGGAATCCAGCATTTGTTGATCAATAAGACTACTCCAGATCCGAGATTGTTTTGACAAGAAAATAAGACTTTTATTCATTTGAATTAGTTTTCGCCCTTCATAATGTAATTAGTGCGGAAAGTAGTGCCATTTTTCAGCAGAATATAACTAGAAAATCACCTTCCAAGTAATCTTAAACAATAAGCATGGCTGGCTCCCAAACGAAGCACTTACAGCGGAGTAGTAAGTCGCTTGCTGCATGGAACAACTACTCTTGCTTCCAAATCGAATCCAGCAAAAGATTGGTGTGCAGCCGAAATACTAATTCTTCGTCGAAAAGCCTGCACGAGCATACACAGTTCTCCATTAAGGCTTCTGTGATTTCCATCTAAATTATTTAACATATCATTTTGAAGTTACTGGTCTTGAAGATGGAAATCGAAGCCCGCGTAGGAGGGACAGTAATTAGTGATAAGGTCAATTTTAGTTATAAATGGATTTTCTCAAATTGACTTAGCAAGGTCGTATACTCCGAACTCTAAATTGCTGTGCAAGGTTACGAAAACCACAATTTCTTCAACACAGCCTTGGTAATTTTAATGTGATAACCGCGTAAACGTTGACTTTTTCGTTTTCAGCGACCTCCGATTCAGTTTATATACTTTCTAATCTTTCTATAGCCTTTTCTAGTTCAGGAGTTGTTTAAAAATATGTTGCTCGAATTTCCATTCCCTACCACATTAAATTTAGTTCGATAAGCGAAAAAGGTTAATGTGCAATACGAGTATTCAATGTGTGTATAGTCTTAAGAAATCGCTTTGTTAAAAATTGTCAAGTTGCACGTTTGAAATTTACAAATTGCTTTCAGACTAACGAGTAAAATTTTGTGAATTATTCAAAAGCTATCTCGCTGAATCTGGAATTTAGATTTGGTTTTGATTTTAAATTAACTTGTTTGTAAATCCTAATTTTTCACTGCTATATTGTCTAATGTTCTCTTGGATGTCGACTTTGTACAAAACGTCGAACTCTTTAGGGTTATGAATAAGAGATTTCCTGTAGAAATGCCCCCTTTTCACTCTTGACAAAACACAAACACTAAGACAGCCTTTTAAGACACCTTAAGTTGTATTTACCTTTTGAACAATGTTATTGATTTGTTCTCAAAACAATTCATCATTGGCGTTGTTTTTTTACAGCCTAGTCAAATCACGACATTTTCGAAATCCTAGCAATTTTAACTTCATGTGGTTTCTTCAGACTGAACAAGTATAACAATAGCAAGCATAACTTTCGTTTAGAACAGGTAGAAATGATTTTACTATTTCGATGCAATCTCTAATTTCAAAACGAAACATTTGTCGTTGAGTTCAATTAAAAGTCGCGCCAATGGTCATTAAAAATTTACACTGCAATTTCGACCGTAAGTTTTGCTTTCTTTTCATGAGAACATGTCGACTTTATTCAGCGGTTTGGTCTGTGTCTACATTTCAAGACAACTCGTATCTTACTCAAACAAAATGATGTAAATAATTGAAAATAAAATACCATGTGTCTACAAGATCGAGAGAATGACTTTTTCTCGTTAGGCAATTTGTTTGGAACCACCTATATTTTTGCTTGGTGTGATTAATATAAAAAAGGTCTTGATATCAATAAAAAAGTTAATATCACTGAATGTGGGGAATGGAAAATACCTCTTACGTAAGACCTATCAGTCTTTTGATCATACACTAAAAGTAAGGTCACTGATAAAGGAAATTGAAAAACTGTCGTTCATATAATCCTCTCAGCATAACCGTCTAATTATTGTATTAACGCAACATGCATCAGGTAGAACAGAAAAAGGACAACTTATTACAAAATTGCCGTTCGCTACTTTCATATTTAAATCTCCTTGAAACATCTGCCATCGGCGAGGCGCCATATTGGAATTTTTGGCGCCAAATTAGTTTTGAGTTTTACTCAACTTGATCTCACTTCTTTAACACACTCAAGATTAAATCTTCGATATTTTCTTCGACGTGCTATCCGTTGCAATTAGGAGGTTTTCTGCATTCTTTTGTCCTCGTGTTTATCTTCTGGTTTGAATTAGCGAAAGCAATAAGTTCGCTAATTGCGTGTGATGAAGTTTAATTATCCGGTGCTAAAAGCGGTTTGGACTTTGTGTGTGCGCCCACACAACCGGTAGACAGGTGGCAAGTACTTTGAACAATGTAGAAGTGACGTTATAAAACGACATAAAACAGCAGTACACAGTTCAGTATAGCCACGAGACCAACGCTGGGAAGAGCGAGTTGAAAGCGCCGGCGTTGTAAAGACTACAGAACCAGGATTTCGTGATTTGGATCTAGGGAAAGCGAGGAAAAACAAAACCCAAGGTATATAACAATCAACACAAACCATTTGCGTTGGTTTTGATTTCTTTCTAAGTGTCTGAAATTATGTACTTGTTATTTTATTAGTTGTAATATCGGTGGGTTAAATGTTTTGAGGCAAACTGAAAATAAATGCCGAGAAATTATGGGGAGAATCTTAGCCTGCATGTCTGTCGTTTTCACGGTCGGGACATTACAGTTGTACTCATGTTTCGGATTCGCTTTTTTTTCCAGGTCATAATGAATTCCGTTTTATTAGTAATGCTGTTTTGCGTCGTACTGAATGGTGCCAGTCCAGCTGCGAAAGCAACGCCGCTCAGCGACGAAACCTTGGCGGTTAGCGCAGAGGTAACCCACGAAAACATCGACAAAGAGCTATTGTACAACGAAGGCGAGATGACAAAAGATGAAGTCGAGAATGGTTTAGAAGCCGATGAATTGGCAGCCGAGAACGCCGATAAAAGTCAAGGGAGATTTGGTCGAACCAACTTGGTCGTCGACCAAGGCCGTTTTGGGCGTGTCGTGGCGAAGGAGGAACGCCAGGGACGATTTGGAAGGGAGTTTGTGATCCACAAGGATGACGACGGCGTGGAAGACGACCGTAGTTTAACACGAGATTCAGACCAAGGTCGTTTTGGAAGAGGTTCAGTAGAGACTTCAATGGATGAGCAAGGACGATTTGGAAGAGGTTCAGTGGAGACTTCAATGGATGAGCAAGGACGATTCGGAAGAGGTTCAGTGGAGACTTCAATGGATGAGCAAGGTCGATTTGGAAGAGGTTCAGTGGAGACTTCAATGGATGAGCAAGGACGATTCGGAAGAGGTTCAGTGGAGACTTCAATGGATGAGCAAGGACGATTCGGAAGAGGTTCAGTGGAGACTTCAATGGATGAGCAAGGACGATTCGGAAGAGGTTCAGTGGAGACTTCAATGGATGAGCAAGGTCGATTTGGAAGAGGTTCAGTGGAGACTTCAATGGATGAGCAAGGACGATTCGGAAGAGGTTCAGTGGAGACTTCAATGGATGAGCAAGGACGATTCGGCCGCGAGTCCATTGAACAAGGAAGGTTTGGACGTGGAAAGGAGGGAGACCAAGGGAGGTTCGGTCGCGAATCGTCCGAAAGCGCAAATCTTGATCGACAAGGTCGCTTCGGCAGAGAGTCTGAAACACAAGGACGTTTTGGCAGAGATTTGATGGAGGATGGTGAAACTGAGCAAGGGAGATTCGGGAGGGATTCCTTGGACAAGAAAGAGCAAGGGAGGTTCGGACGAGATTTCGTGGAAAGTGAAACGCAAGGTAGATTTGGACGAGGATTCTTAGAAAACGAAGAGCAAGGACGATTTGGAAGAGATTTCTCGGAAAGCAAAGCTGACAAAACTCGAGAGTCTGAGGAGAACGAAGACCAGGGAAGGTTCGGTCGGGAATATTCCGAGAAAGATAGCGTTGAACAAGGACGGTTCGGGAGGGAATTGGAAGAACAAGGTCGCTTTGGTCGCTTAATTCGGGGAAACGAGATGAGAAATGATCAAGGACGGTTTGGTAGGAAGTTGGCAGCTGGACGTTTCAGCAAATATCTCATGAATGAAAACCGCGAGAAGTGAAGAGTTGTGGAAACAATGCAGATGCTGCAGAAATGACTGAATTGAATATATACATATATTATATATAATATATATAATATATACATAATAATATATACATAATATATATATATATATATATATATTCAAAAAGAAAATACTTTGGAATTAACAGATCTATTGCAAAATTATATTATAGTTCATTAATCATAGTATAATTTGTATTACACACAAAGCGACATTCAGCAAGTGAAATTTTCAGTATTACGGTTTTCATTAAATGTAAGGTTGGCAAAAAAGGATAGGTTAATAAAGTTGATTTCTTAGTTGGTTTATTTGTTAGAATTCTATTTCAGAATCATCCTCAGGGGCTGTTTACGTGAATCCGGATTGAGTTTCATTCCGAATTGAACTCATACCGGTTCTGTTAAAATCCCTTTAGGTGTTTACATGAATCCAGAATGAGATGCAGCTCAATCCGGATTGAGTTCATTCCGGATTGAATTTCATTGAAATTTCATTCCGGTGTCATGTAAAGACGGTGCAAGATTTCATTCCGGAATGAAAAATACGACCTAGAAGACTGAAACGAACAACACATGCGTGGTTTGCAGCTGGAGACAGGAATTGCGCCGACGTCATATTGTTCAATGTCGACGATAAATTAAAGGTGAATTAAATGATTGTTTACTTGCGACCGCATCGATTATCGTTGCAAGAAATGCTTTCCCCCCTTTTCTTTATGTTTATTCTTCGCCAAATTATCAGTTAGGCACATGTTGAAATATACAAGCGCACAAATCGCTGAAAGAGTATTGAAATCTCAGATTTCGCGCGATTTTCGATCCTGGGATACAATTCCTATGTAAACGCAGTCTTGAATTTAGGTTCAACACTTCAACGGAATGAAACTGAAGAAAAGACAAAGGAAATCATGGCATGACGCATCTTGTATATATGATACAATCACTAGTGGTTGTATCCATAAATTACCACAACATAATTTATGGATACAATCACTAGTGGTTGTATCCATAAATTACCACAAACTTTTCCTTCGATTTTCTCTGCCAAATTGATCGAATCTTCAATATTATCGCTAAACATGAAGTCATGAACGTTTACACGCATTCGTATCACATGCTACTATATTTACATATACTACATGTACTGCCTCGTCTTATATATCCGATACAACACGACTTCCGCTCGTGTTGTAAATAGTACATGTAATATATATCATAAGTGTATATGTATTTGTTAGTTTCCGTAGAAATTGAGCAAAGAGAAACTGCAGATAGTTTTGCGTTTCACTCTGTCGAAAGGCCAGTATTTAATAATAATAATAATAATAAAAGACGTATTAGGAGCATTATACAATAGTCTCAATGCTCTTACAACAATATATTCTTAAAGTTACTTATAAAACTAATTACAGTTTCATTATAAGATAAAGCCTACTACATATATTACCACTATGAACAAAAAACTATTAATTTTAAAAAAGAAAAGTCTTAAGTGCTGACTTAAAACTACTTAACATTTCAAAGCTTCTAATTTCCTGTGGTAATAAATTCTACAGTTTTGGTGCTGCAACCGAGAATGCTCTGTCTCCATGAGTCACCGTATTTAATACTTGTAACAAAGTACTTAATACTTGTCACCGTATTTAATACTTGTAACAAAGTATATCCTACAAGAAAACTGTTTACTTGTGTAAACGAGGTAAAGATGGAAAAAATGGCGACAAACACGGGTTTCGGTAAGTTTTGCATATTTATTCGGAATTTATTAATTTATTAATTCGAAATTGCGGAAAAAGTTCGGCAAAAAAAAAAACGGGGAAAATATTTCGAAAAAAATCTTGAAAAAATCCCAAAATCCCTGAAAATTTGGCAAAAAAATCCCAGAATTCCGAGAAAAATTGCAGGGATTTTTTTATCCCAACGCATCCAGCCGATGTACAGAGCGTGGTAGCTGAGTGTGGGATTTGGTGGCTTTCTGTATTATTTTCCGCGTGTCGACAAATTGCAATTATTCCATCATCCCGATATGCTTTGCGAAACCACGCGGTGTGCTAAAAAATGCGCCATCTTCTTTGGTCGCTATTGCGCGAGTGTTCGCTCAAACTATCCAAAGAAATATAGAAAATTTGTGATAAGATTCATAAGGATATCTTGATCATAACCAAGCGCAAATAGCCTGAGATAAGGTGGCTCGATAGTCTAAATCATGAGAAATTGCATTTGAGACTGAAAAGATTTATACCCTCAATGTTTACCTGAGTGGAGAAATCGTGTTTCCAAAAAATCCAGAAAAATAATTTGCATAAAATCTGTCGCTTATCATAAACACAATTTCTCTAGATATACAAATGCTACAAGTGTGAAACGTTTCAATAATAAAGACCACCGCTAGAGCTATGCAATGAACCAACATAAAGCTCATATTGCATACGAGAGAGAAATATCGATTAAATGAGGAAAACTGAAAGTTGGGCATCATAAAAATGAAAAATCTTGCCCATAAAGATCAGACGCGAATATTTTACTAACTTGTGAAATGAATATTTATACCTACAGTACTCGTCAAATGAATAACAAGCTCTCAAGGGGGAAGCTTATAAGCAAGTAAATAAAGTACAATTACAATGCAAACATATTTCCCATAGGAATTGTAACAGTGATTAAGTTCATGTCATAAATACTTTTTACGAATGATTTGCATGTCGAAGTTGACCACGCTTGGACTGGTGGTCAAGTATGTCGGCTGTACGCTTTCGTGAACGAAAACACGAAGAGGACGAACGCTCGTTCCTCGCACAAGTTACGTCAAAAGCTACTCAGTATACAACACGAAGTGGGCAAGGAAGATTTTCGAGGATTGGCGGCAAAATAGAAGCAACAAGATGTCAAGAACCTGGAGATGGAGTCCGTCGGATATGAGCATGTTAAAAATTTAAGTTCGGTTCAAGACTTAAATAGAAGACTCGAAGAAATGTCAACTTACAGCTTGAACTTTTGGCTGTCTAAATATGTGAGTGAAGCTGCCAAACCGGCCATTGAAAGGTATCCGCCAAAAGTGTTTGTATTTGCTGATGTGTGGGATTAAAGCGACATTTGTTAGACGTGAAACTGAAAGGGGGAGATTCGATCAACATTCTTGGGAAAGGTGAGTGACGAATCTTGCTTCTTTGAAGAATAATATGCTCTTAATATTAAAAAGTAGTGAGTGCTTTCGAAAAGTATTGCTCTAAAATTTGTGATTAGAGTATTTCAAAGAGCTTTATGTATTTTTTTGCTGTTGAAGTTAACGGATGTGATGTCACAAGAAGCATTTTGTGTCAAGTAACAAAAGAAAACTGGTTTGGAATGCCTCTTGTGACACCACATCCGGTAACTTTGACAGCGAAAAACTCCATGAAGATGAAATTTTCGGCTGACAATATATATATTATGATTTTGCTCAGGAAGACACAAATATTACGAATATGTAAAATCCCCAAACGTGAGATAGACACCTTAAATTACGTCTTATCTTTGACGTGACTTAAATATTTATTTTATTTCATCTCGTCTTACTCTGATGAAGGGCTCCGCTCGAAACGTCAGTATCTCGTTGCTAAAAATCTTGGCAGTTTACCACCTTTTCACTTTGCTATATATCCAAAACACTGTCTACGCAGTACTCTACTTTTTTTACTACTCTCGAAAGATCTGTGTTTGTGCTACAAAAGCGAAGGCAACAAAATTAATAAAGAATTTATTATTATATATGGCATTGGTTTATTCTCTTCACTGTTTTTAAATGGACACTCCACCTCGCTTGCTTAAATTAAAGTTCTTTGTCGCCTTTCATGAGAACGGGTATTAGTTTTCTTCTAATCGTTTTAGTTTTAGAGAAATTTGACTTTGTTTATCGTATTTTTGCACAAACTGATATTATTTATACGGGTTTTGCGCGGTCGACGAAATGCTGGTCAAAATAAGTCACAAAATATGACTTTTAAATCTCATATTTTATTTTATGCTTTCTTTTACAACTTTTCCATATTTTACTTCGTTTTTGAAATATTTCAGTTTACAAAAGGTGTTACTCTATCATTTTACGAGTTCTTTCATATTAGACAAACTTAATTTTTGTTGCCAATGTCCTTTAATAAAATCGATTGATTTTCTGTGGTGTGTTCCTGTATCTTTTCGTCATCACGTGTACACGTGAGATTAAAACAATTCACACCTCATACCGAACTCTTTAAAGCGTGTCTATATATAGATAGCGAAAAGATACAGGAACACACCACAGAAGTTTCAATCGATTTTATTAACGTTTAAAGCATATAAAATATGAAGTCATATTTTGTGACTTATTTTGAATAGCATTTCTTGGACCGCGCAAAACCCGTAAGGCCCTGAGAACGAATAATATGACTACTTCATGTTGCTTCAACCTATACTGTTGAAAAATCACGACCCCGCTCAAAAACACCATAAGAAATGCGAATAAAGAAGCAATTTACCATTTCTATTCAAGAAAGTTGAGCTACAATAGGCAATACAAACAGACTACACAATTCACATCGATATTAAAGCTACAATTATCATATTAATTACTATAACTCATTCACGTTTCTTACAAATGCGTTCTAATATTCAAATTAACATCGTAGTAAGGGCTATAAAATATATTTTCTTATTTTCCCATCCCTACACGCACTGTAAACATGTCTCGTATTAACGCTAAGATTGTAAACTGAATCACAATCGGGTCCTGTTAGACTAACTTCATCTTCATGGTCGTCTGTCCACATAAAACAAGATCCATCACCTAAATGGTATAATGTAAAAAAAGCAATAGACGTTACTCATTATGACGTACATATCTATTGGTGACTATCACCACTATAATTCCTTGCGAGATTTCCTTTTTAATGTTTCTAAAACAGTTACTATTAGTTTCAGTGCCTATGCAATGAAAATTTCAGTTGTAAAATAACTCTTTTAACTGTAAAAACTAACCATTTACAACTTTTTCATATCTCACTTCATGACTCTTGTTTAACTCTTTCCTGACAGGCTGAAAAACATCCAAAATTGAACCACCTCTTTGTTCTATTGATATCTCTTGAAATAACGATGAAATCAAATCAAACTTGGCGTGTGAGTGGATCTTATGTTCCTGGCGCTTGTCGAATTTCAATTTTTAATCTTGCGTTACCGTGTGCCGTGTTTTTCGATTGACGACTTTGTGGGTCTTCTACGACCCATTTTGACTGGGCCGGTCAGGAAAGAGTTAATATGTAAATAATCATACTTATGACATTACAATGCATAATCACTTATTAAAAAATTCTGCATATCTTTATTACCACAATAATGGGATCGTTTGATGATTTGCATATTTTATGTCACTGCATACAGTCACGCACATGCACCTGCATTTCAAGTGATTTCATTACATAATCTCAACGATATATAAGCGTTTTCAATAAGTCATGCAGTGTGATGTCATAAGTATGATCATTTACATATTAAACAAATCTTAATATCTCAAAAGTGAAGTGAGATATGAAAAAGTTGTAAAGTGTTTGTCTTTATAGTTTCAAGAGTTCTCTCAAACAAAATAGCTATTTTACAACTGAATTTTTCATTGCACAGGTTCTTTAACGTCACAAAAAGATATCTCGAAAAGGATTCTGGTATAGTAGTAGTCACTAACGGGAGCTGTATTCAGTTTCATTCCAGATTGAACGTGAATTCAAACCGCGTTTCTATCCCAGGATCGAAAATCGCGCGAAATCTGAAATTTCAAGATGGCGATCAAAAACACTATGCGGGTATGTTTCTTTCAGCGATTTCTGCGCTTGTACATTTCAACATGTGCCTTAAACTGATAAATTGGCGAAGAATAAACCATAAAGAAAAAGGGAAAAGCATTGCTAGCAACGATAATCGATGCGGTCGCAAGTAAACAAGCATTTAATTCACCTTTAATTTATAACGTCGTCGACAAAGAGCTATTTATATTGAACAATATGACGTCGGCGCAATTCCTGTCTCTAGCTCGCATGTGTTGTTCGTTTCAGTCTTCTAGGTCGTTATATTTTTCATTCCGGAATGAAATCTCTCACCGCCTTTACATGACACCGGAATGAAATTTCAATGAAACTCAATCCGGAATGAAACTCGATTCGGAATGAGATCCGGATTGAGTAGCTCCATCTCATTCCGGATTCATGTAAACAGTTTAATCCGGAATGAAACTCAATTCAATCCGGTATTTCTTCCGTCATCATACAAAGACTTAAGTTTGTGAATAATATATATGCATTTTAACCAAGAATAGTGGTCTTTTATTGTTACCAACCTGTAGCAACTAAAACGCCTTGATCAAGTTTCACCATGGATAGAATGGATGTACCAGTTCTTTGAACAAACTCAACAGGTGTACTATAAGTAGACAGAATGTATATTAGCAAAGCGAAAAGTCGATGAACTGGCGAGATTTTTAGGAACGAAATACGGATGCATTGCTATATACTTCCTTACAATTTGCGAGCATCTGATAAAAACCTCCACATTCCAACAAATTAGAACGGAGTGTTGTAAGAAAAGTTTTGCCGTAACTGGAGATGGAATACCCTTCCAGGTTCTTTCAAGGGACCAGTCATTATTTATGGTCAAGGTGGGGGGCCGAAGAGAAATAGATTTGGTGTGCTGAAAAAATATTTTAGCCAACCAAATTAAGATCAGAAATTAAACCGTCCCAACCATTTATGAGTAAAGAAAATCTTTCAACCAACACAAGAAGAGAAAAGTTAGATAAAGCCCAATTCCCAGCATATCGTCGATACAAGTTTTAATAAGAAACCCAACTAGATATACAGACAGATCCTACTGTATCTTTCCGAGATTATTATCTCCCCATACAGAGCAGGAATTCAAGGAAAACAAGGAGAGGAACACAATAACAAAAGCTAATGTGCAATGATGACTAAAGAGAACTGATGATGAGATTCCAATTTTAAATGACGAACTCTAATTTTTTGTGTAAAAAGTCATGAAAATTTTGCTACCCAACCGTTCAGAGAAGTGATTTTTTTTACCCAACGATTTAGGTCTTAGAATTTTCAATTACCCAACCATTTTCTCTTCTGCCCCCACCCTCATGGGCAGAAATAATGACGAGTCCCTAAAGGAGTTGCTATCGCTTACAAGTTTTCAGCTAGTTTTTTCGAGGTCGCGGGTTCCCCAGTTCCCAGTCGGAAGGCGCGCATTTGACATCTACAATTCATTCGTTTATTCTGCGTAAATTTACAAACGCTTAGTTATGACGGCTATTACCTTGTATTCCTCACATCATATTTGTACAAGCTACCATCTTGTGTCCCAGCCGTGATGTAAATATCCGTTGTAAAACAACAAGTGTTAAAAGCAGAAGAACTTGTCGCCTCAAACACCTTGAAAGAGTGATGGGAAATATTTGGGATTATGTGTGCACATATACGCACTGTTTCTTTCCCATTGAAGTGACATTATGTCAGACCTGATTGTCTGTGAGATTTTAAGCTTGAAGTTCCGTTATGTAAAACAAGTACATTCAAGGGCTCATACTTCAACCAGACTGTTCATTTCTGGAACACAGTGTGCAAAACAGCTTCACCTACTAGCTTCCTGACATTATCTAGTTTTAAGAACTTTCTTCGTCGCACTTATTCGTCCTTACTTATTTCAGTTTTTTATGTAGACATGCCATGTACTTGGTCTCTTGTTCGTGACTGCCCTTGTCAGAGATATTAATTAGTTTTTCTTATGTCATTGTTTTTTATGTATATTTGTATATAAAGTGGGGTGCCTCGCATGGGCTATTAAGACCCGTTCGCACCTTTCCCGTTTGGGTTGTGTACTTGTATGTAGTTTTAATTCCATTGAGCTACCGATTCTCAAATGGAGAGCGAAGGTTACAATGATGTACTACGTAGTCATTGTCTCCCCCTAACGATCGTATTGCGAAGCAACGGAGGAAAGACGCTATTTATTCCATTCCGTGCAATGACTAAACGTCAGTTTCGTACGCGTTTAAAAGAACACCAAATCGCTGTTTTCTTTTCAAAAAAGAAAAAATCCCCCTTTGTCGGAGCACGCGTGCGTATTACAGTACCAACCACGAGATTGCGTGGAAAAATTCCAAAATTATTACCACTAATCCGCGGTACCATCAGATACGTTGTCTGGAGGCTTGGCATATCAATAGCGCCCACGCCCCATTGAATCGCGATGACGGTGGTTTCTTACCAGAAGCTTATTTGCATCTTGTTAATAGATAACGTCATCATCGGTTCTATGAGGGTATAAATAGGGATCCTAACTATCTGAGAACACCTATAGAATAAGACCTCGATATGAGATACCTTCTGCCTGGTGTAAAGAGCAACTCCTTCAAGTGTGTTGTCTTCTCTGGCGATCACCAACAATTTTCCAGACGTCCCAATCTCTCTTTCACCTTGGCGTATATAATTATTAAACATTTTGAAAACAAAAACTAATATTATTCTAAAACACAGTTATAAAGCGTTTAGAAAATCAAGTATATCTTTGAGATTATTCAACTAAATCACTTGAAACTTTGCACAGTACGACACTTCGTGAAACCTAACATCATTACATTGGAATAGCGATCGCAAATTAATTTACTATTTCTAATGTCTTAATTTTCTAAAAGTGTAGAAATATTTTGACGTCATAGTCTACTCATTTGCATGTCACACAAGACTAAATATCTCAAGAACGACGTGAGATATGAAAGAGCTCTAAATTACCATTCCTAATAATTTTAGGAGTTCATTTAAATAAAACAAACTTAATTTTCATTTCATGGGCACTTATTTTTACACGCAATATCGCGTCTTCTTCAGAACTAGGATTGTAAACAGATTTTAAACTTTGTGAATTTTGGTTGTGTTTTAGATAAGTCATACAGGTAGTTTCTTTATTAGTGTTGTGCTCAGCCACTGCATAGGCAGTGTAGAAATAGAAGGCTCTTCGTCACATAGTGAAACCCTTCCGTTACTCACTTATGTCTTCCTCCCTTGAGCCTTGGGTGACTCCTTCATGAACATGGGCAACAGCACATGCATTCAAAGGACATGAAGATTCTGTTATAACACCGAGACACGACGATGTTCCACAATCCCAGAGTCGAGCTGTGCCATCCCGTGAACATGCTGCAATTATACAAGAATTATATGGAATGTATGAATTATAGGAATTTTTAGTTTAAGGTGGAAATTTAGTTTTAGAATAATACTTGCATAACACGTTTCTTCCTTTTTCTATGATGGCTGTGTCTGCAATACCTTGGAAGGCGTGAATGTGTTAATTCAAAATTACTAGTTCTCTTGGATGATGGGAAGAAAGGATGGATTGTTGGACAGCAGGAGGGAGGAAAGCTGGGAAGGAATGAAGGAAGTAAACTATAGGATGGATGGAAGGCAGGCAAGGAAGAAAGGAAGACAGGCAAAGAAGGAAGACAGGCAATGAAGGAAGACAGGCAACGAAGGAAGACAGGCATGGAAGGCAAGGATGGAAGACAAGGAATGAAGGCAAGGAAGGAAGGCAAGGAAGGAATGCAAGAAAAGAATGGAAAGGCAGGCGAGGAAGGAAGGGAAAGAAAGGGAGGAAGGGAAAGGAAGGGAGGAAGGGAAAGGAAGGGATGAAGGAAGGTGAGGAAAGGAAGGAAAGAAAGGCAAGGAAAAGAAAGGAAGGCAAGGAAAAGGAAGGTGAGGAAGGAAGGAAGGCGAGGAAAGCAAAGAAGGGAAAGGAAAGGAAGGAAGGTGAGGAAGACAGGCTAGAAAGGCAAGGACAAGGATTGAAGGCAAGGAAGGGAGCAAGGAACTTTTGGAAAGGAAGGGAAAAGAAAGGAATGGAAGGAATACAGGCAAGGAAGGGAATGAAAGGAAGGAAGGAAAGGCAAGAAAAGGAAAGAAGGAAGGTGAGAAAGGAAGGAAGGCAGGCAAGAGGGGAAGAAAGGCAAAGGAAACCACCTCTATGTACCTCCTCTATGTCCTCTAAGTGTTACAGGACAGCTGGCATCTTCAGCAGACCAGATCTTGAGCTGCATATCTGAACCACCAGTAAGTATTACAATGCCAGAAGGGAAGAACCTGCATGTTGTAACATCTGTCACATGACCTTGTAGTTCCCGCTTGGTAACCATACAAACAAATGAAGTTGTATCAGTGGTACTACTGATGGTCATCTTCAGAGTTGAGTAAAACGTTTATTAATTATGTCTGGTGTCATTGTTTGTTTGTGTCATAATTAGTGTGAGTGGGTATCGCATCATGACAATAATATATATACAGTTATATCTATTGAAAATATATATTTTAATATTATATTTTTCATGCATTTGGGAAATGACATGGTTATATGCTTGTCAAAGGTAAGTGCTATGTTATTGATGAAGACATTCATAAGTGAAGAGCTTCTCATACACGAACTGTTCCATCTGACGTCTGCCACACATTTAGATCTCCATTTTCACTTGAGGATACACCTAATGACCCTGCAGCTGAGATACTTAGACCATGGATCTAAAATATAGAGGTTACATAGTAGAAATAACATGGAAAGGTAGAATCATTACACACAAACTACGCCTTGGTTTATACATTGTTGATGAAATGTCGGTTACCTTGTCTCCCCAGGGGTGATCAGCACCTAACTTCTCCTAACAATACCAATAGTATTACCAAGCATACAGGTCATGAGAATAAAGGAATTGATCAACAAAGGTAAACTGACATGATTTTAAAACAACTCCCAACTATTACTATAAGAAATGTTTGGAGACCAGGGTTCAAATTAGTTGAATAAAAACGACGTGCATTTTTTCCCTGAAAACACGACATCCAGGCAGGCCGTCTCAATATAAGCAAAATAATGGTGTGCAAGAAATTGCATGCCTAGAGGAATTCTAGGCTAGGCGTGCGATACTTTCGGTTGCTGTTCAGTTGCCCATGTTGGTTTAAGAGATTGGAAAGTTTATAAAATCACTAAAATGCGTGACAGAGATCAAATTCCGGCCACCATTTTGTGTGGGCAGCTCCTGGAAATTGCACGGGACTTTAGAGCAGACACGCAAAAAAAAATGGCGTTGACGTCAATCGATTATGGCTTTTCTTTATAATTTTAATAGTAATTTTTGCGTGGCTGTGGGAAACACACACAATTTTTCCACCTTTGGGAAATAGGTCTACACATTGTTTTGAAAAGTGATGTGCAAATTGCACACCATTAATCGAACCTTGATACTTGGGGCAAGGATTAACAATTAGCATAATTGACACTAATTATTTTGTATTACTTACACTTTTAGTATGAATGTTGGAAAAGATGTTTGATGGAGCCAGAAATTTTGTACAACATTTCCACTCAGGGTAAGAAACAGTTATACTCCTCTAAAGAAATTTAATAGGTAAATTACAAGCTTATTATGGAGAAATACAAATCAAATGTTTAAAAAGTTGGTGTAATGCCAAAATAGCATGTAAGTTGTCTAACGTTTCGAGCGAAGACCCTTTGTCAGAGAGTGAAACAACACATTTTATTGTCGATATTTTTTGGGGGGCAAAGTAATCATGTGACAAAAATAAGCCAATCAGATAAACAATGAAAAATAATTAGTGGGTGAGAAATAATTATCACTAATTATTTTTCATTGTTTATCTGATTGGCTTAATTATTCTTATCTGAAAGGTTAGTCATTTGTTATTTTTAGTGTTGACGTCATTGAGGCAACCCGGGGGGTATAATAGGAAGTGGAAAAATTAAAACCCAAGAAAATAAATTGAGAATGAGTGTCCACTTATTATGATTACCTTATCGAAGCTTTCAATTTCGAAACCATCCGTTGCACGCAATTCTTTTTCTTCTCTTTCTCCGTGTGAAGTAATTTCGCCATAGACTGAAGAACTCCCTGCGTTTAGCAAAAGCAAAAACACGATTATAACAGTGTTTGATCAGAAAATGGGTTCGTATTTTATACTTGAACATACCCTTTTTTGAGCAAGAAACCCATGCTTTTTCACCACCGTGCCTGTGAAAAATAACTTCTCAGCACTCGAATAAACGTTAAAGCATTTCAAGTTCTTTTTTTTACCTTAAAAGCTCAGTCCAGTCACATTGAATATTTAGATGAGGTTTTGGTTTTGCCGCCATTTTTAAAGTCCACTTTCCCGGCACGAGGTACTAATCCCGTGTGGCCTTAATCATCACCGGGTATGAATCGCCGTGTGACGCCTGGCGAAGCAAGCTGTGTTGGCACTGGAATTTAACAAAAGAATAAAAAATTGTGGTTGTTAAGCTCCGATTACGAACATCCAGGTAAGCTGAGAGACTGATAGAAACGTATGTTTGCTTATTCTATTAATTTTCATACATACTTTTGGTCACTTTCCTTCACCAACTAAACTTTTCTAAGTCTTCAAGTTTACATTTCATGTTGATAAATAGCCGACAGCGCTGACAATACACCCGTCTGGACTGGCGCCGCGTTTTATACACACACGTTGTTTAAGTTTTATTTATTGTCTGTTTTATCTTCGTGTGTAATTTTTATAAAAGCTCAAGGCCTTAAATAATACTGTCGGCAGTCGTATAATTCCAGGCTAGCTAAACTAAATAAACAGTGCTTTTCTTAAAAACTACTTTTCTAGCTGAACGAAAACATCTTTGTTTATCATTTTAATATCGTCTGTCATTTATCAAACGTTATCTTAATATATAATCTCTCGCCCCCACAACAGGTTGTGATCCATGCCTGTAGCTTTAAAATCAGTTAGCGAAGAAATCCTACCGCCAAAGTGAAGTGGTTTAAAGGTCGCAGGCAAGGCAGTTTGAATGAAGAAGGATCGGACGACGTCCATGCTGGCCCCCAAGATTTAGATCCAGATTTTCCTGCAGAAGATTTGGAGAATTCTTGGGGGCCCTGCCACGATGGAATGTCTTTTGAACTAAGGTAATCTACAATATTTCCTTTAGATTTAACAAACTTTTTCACGATTTTATTTATACTGGATTGCATATAGAAATTGTTTAGTCATTGCTATTTATAGATTTTAATGTAACAGATAGTATCTATTTGCATATTCTAATTTATAATTATATAATACACAAATTGAACTTCCAAAAAAATGTAGCATTTTGCTTAGTGGAAACAGGCAAAGCCAAGTGTTTTCACACACAAATCCAGTTGAAATCACATCTTTCATGTTTACAGAAACACAAAAGCCATTTTTTATTTTCTTTATAAAATAGCAAGCGTCTTACAACGGAGATGATCTACGGTAATACAAATTGAAAATGTGTAGATATTGAGTACTTGTAGCGACGTTATTAGGCACGTACTGATACAGGTTATTCAGTTCCTGATCATTATAATCTGTTCTGGTTTGTAATATAATTATATGAAAAAAATATGCCAATCAGGTACGAAACACAATAAATAATTAATGAGAATTAAAAGTAGTTGAGTCATATGCTATTTTTAACTTCAATAAGTGTACAGGCCATGCAGAGTGCACTGTACGTTAATAATGGTGGGTCGTGAAATAAAGAAAAAGGCTAAGAAGTGAGTGTTTTAGAGGGATTAGAGTATTATATTTGTACATATTATATTATATATATATATATATATATATATATATATATATATATATATATATATATATATATATATATATATATATATATATATATATATATATATATATATATATATATATATATATATATATATATATATAATTTTAACTTTTATCACTTTTTACTAATGTAAAAATGTCATACAGTATATGTATTTTGCTTCCTCTAGAATATTAGCTGAAGTTAATGTTTTGTGCTCGTCAGACCAAGCAATCCAATGGGTACCACTGATAGACAACCTTATTCCAATAAAACTGACACAACAGAAGGTATAATAAAACCCACGACCAGCCCACAACTTTAAATAATATATAACAGCATTATTCTGAAAAATAATGACATCCTGAAAACCGAAGATTTGAGTCAATAACAAGATGAGACTAATGTGAAAATAAAATTGTAATATTTTGACTTTATTTCAAAGTTATCTTCAGTCAAAGTGATCGCAAGAAAATGGCAAGGTGGGATGGGATGACATCATCGACAAGGAAGAAGAAAGCCTATAGCTACTAATTGCTATGTCATGCCAGTATATATAATAACAGTGGGATGACATCATCGACAAGAAAGAAGAAAGCCTATAGCTACTAATTGCTATGTCATGTCACTGTATATAATAACAGTGGGATGACATATCATCGACAAGAAAGTATATTGATATCTAGGGTTTCTTCTTCGTCATCATTGATGTCATCCCAGTGTTAATATTATAGACTTGTATTGTCTTATATTTTCTTGTATTGTCAAAAATCAAAATATTATAATTTCAGTCTTGTCTTGTTATATTTACTCAAATCTTTCTTCACGATGTTATTATTTTTAAGAATTATATTTTATATTAGAAGGTCATTGATGTATTATCATTGGTTTCATGGAAGAGTATAATATATATGTAGGACAAAATTAAATGTGATTTCTTGCATTACAGGACCCCATTACTGGAGCATCCATTATTCATCTTGGTGCAGATGGTAGTGATGAGACCTCTTTAGACCTGCATATTTTTTTGTCAGGTATTTATTATTATATATTATCTGGCTAAGTAAATTTTAATTTAATTTTAATAGTACTATATAGTACTCAGCGTTCAAATTAGTTGAGTAAAAACGATGTGCATTTTCCCCCCGAAAACATGATGTCCAAGCGAGCCCTCTCAATATAATAAAAATAATGGTTTGCAAAAAATTGAATTCCAAAGGGAATTCTAGGCTGGCATGATATACTTTCGGTTGCCATTGCCCCTGTTGGTTTAAGAGATTGGAAAGTTTTATATAAAGTCACTAAAATGCAGTACGACAAAGATCAAATTTCAGCCGCAATCTTGCGCGGGCAGCTCCTGGAAATTGCACGGGCTTGTGCGGGAAAGTGATTCGTTCCCAGGGCACTTTAGAGCAGACATGCAAAATATGGCGTCGACGTCAATCGATTATGGCCTTTCTTTACAATTTTAATAGCAATTTTTGCATGGCTGCGGGAAATACACACAATTTTTTCACCTTTGGGAAATAGGACTGTTAACTTAACTTATAGTTTGTCAGAACTATTTGTTTGTGTACAATACTGAGACTTTTTTTTCTGCACATCGTTTTGAAAAGTGATGTGCAACTTTTATGTGCAAATTGCACATTACACACCGTTAATTCGACCCCTGTATATACTATAATTATTATGCTAGCTCAGCAATTGTAGTCAAAGGGGCAAATCTCAACCAATCTCAATCCCAAGCTACAGTATCTGCTGTATACTAAGCAAAGCGAAAAGGGAAATGAAATATTGTCGTTCAAAACATCAGTATTTCGTTCGTAAGTCTCGGCAGTTCACCTCCTTGCCTACACAGCACTCTACTTTTTTACTAGTGTATAACTAAGTTTGATTTTGTTTGTATTACAGAAAGCAAGTTAAAAAAATCTTCTGAATGTTTTGTGAGGTGGAAAGATGTTCACAGTGGTAATTTCCAATTCATTTTTAATTCATTTCCAAATGAAATATTATTATTTTTTACTAGTAAATGATAATGATGGCTCTCTCTCCATTCACTAATTTGTGTAGGAAAAGCATGGGGGTTGAACTTCTTATCAGAAGAAGAAGCTCATGAATTTGTGGCTTTCTGTGAGGTCTGAAATCATAATTCATTTCAGTAATTTTTACTTACCTGTAATGGTAAATCATAGTCAATCGAGATATGGTCTGGAAACTTGGCAAACTTCAAAGCGACTATAATGAGCTACGTTTTGATGTTGAACCGTACCTTACACCGTGCACATCCTTTGTTTTAGGTTTATTAATATTTAAACAACACGGTTGAGCGATTAAACCCAAACGATTCTATTGGATGATTGCTCATTATACTAAAATACAATAGGTTCAGTGACCGTGCACCGTTAGAACAAAGACTTTAGCTGAGTTTCCAGACCATATCTCGATTGACTATGGGTAAATTTACCGTATCTATAACTATTATTCATAGGTTATGTATTCTCATACTCTCATGAATACAACTGTACTTTGAGTAAAATTATGAGTAACATAATTAATTTTAATGAAATTAATATTATATAATTAATATAATTAATTATTAATTTCAATAATCATGAGTTACATAATTGGTAAGATAAGTTGGTGTTAGCAGACTCCCACTCATGTTCTGTTCAGGGCACTACCCACAAATTGCACCCACAAATTGTACCCACAAACTGTACCCACAAACTGTACCCAAAAAATAAGCAGTTTGAAAATCTGTTCAGATTGTAATGAATGATTTACCTATTTTCAAGTAAAAGAACTGATCACTTTTGGGATATAAAGGGTTAAAATTAACCAAACTGAGTTAAAAAGGTGTTTTTTTATTTAATTTAATAATCCAGAACCTTTTTCCTGAAATCAAAGTCTGAATGTCTGTCCTTCCATGACCATGTTTTATCATTCATTTTCATATCTGTTTGATTGTGCGTCTATGAGCACACATCACCCCCTAACAGGCGCGGATTTAGAAGTTAGTCGCATAAATTAGACACTTCATGAACAACCCTATTGGTTGTGCTTTTCTTAAGAATAATTCAGAACAAAAACCTATCCAATAGGATTGTTATTCACAGGTATTTTGAATTGCAAATTCTAAATCTAATTTATGCGACTAACTTCTAAATCCGCGCCTGCCCCCTAAGACCAACCATTATCCAAGTGCAATTAACCAAGTGCATTCAGAGGTGAGCTAGGATCAATCCCATTCATTAAGCAGCTTTTCTTTAAACAGGGCTTTCCTGGAAACTATTCATCCAGTGAAAGCAGCAAGTCGTACAACAGAAAATCCTCCCGCACCAGTTCTATGAATTCATCATCCAACCTAAAGGAAATCCCCAAGGACGCTATAGATGTGCCGGCCTCGCCAAGGCGTGTCTCTGAACACGGCAGCTCAATGCCGCAAGCTCAAGCTGTTGCTAATGAGGACTTTCAGGGGTTGCCAAGTGGAAACACAGAATGCGGTGACAGTGGTGTTGGTGAGGATGAAGTCGAGATGCAAAAAAATCAAGATTTCAATTTTACTGAATTTACCTATTTCAAAGATATGGAAATTTTTCATACTGAATCCATCGACCAGTCTGTGAGTAACTTTCATTAAATTGATTACTTATTAAGCAAGTGAGATGTCTGTACTGTAGGAAAGTGTTCGGTACAGACCGAACGACGGAGGATATGGCGGTATTGGTTCTGAGTCTGATGCTATACCGTAACATACAACCTCAAAATGTTTTATTGTCTTGTTTGGAAGAACTTTAAAATGATAAAGTAACTTCTTTTGAAGATTTTCGTTTCTTTGCTTTCTTTTTGAGATATATCAGTTTGTTTGATATGCAAATGTCTGGAATTTCGTCACACATGCATAATGACTTATTGGAGAAATGTGTATATCTCTTTCATTCTCGAACGAAATCCTTTAAAATCAAGAAGTTTGGTGTAGTGGGAGAAACGCACACACGCGTTATTCACACTTTAGTGTTTTTATTTCATGAACGCAAAGATATATAATCTGATAACTCATTATGAATGTGTGACGAAATTCCAGATATTTGCATATCAAACAAACTGATATATCTTAAAAAGAAAGCGAAGAAGTGAAAATCTTCAAAAGAAGTTACTTTATCATTTTAAAAGTTCTTCCAAATAAGACAATAAAAAATTTTGAGGTTAGGGGCACTTTAAGATAAACCGGTATCATGACTATCATCAGTTTATCTTTTTATGTAAACTGCAAGAAAAGTTCACAAATGAGAAACAAACACAATGTGTGTGCACGCGAAATAATATGTAGATTAGATTTTAACTTTAGTTTCACAGAATTGGCAGTCGCTACGCAATTCAGGCAATTTTTATCTGGAAGGGACGGCTGTTTGAAACTTTAACTTGGTTTCAACATGATCCCTAGGATTAGGGTCGCTAAAAAGTAAACTCAGCGACCGCAGCCGATCATATTCTGTATAAACCACGATCGCTAAGGTGGATAATGTTCTGTCTGGTTTCCGTTTGATCGCTGCGATCGCTGAGTTCATTTTAAACTTTTGAGCAATTGTGGCGATCGTATTCATGAAGACCAAGCTTTTGAAGAAGGGCTCCGCTCGAAACGTCAGTATTTCGTCACTAAATTCTTTGCAGTTTATCACCTTTTCACTTTGCTATATATTCGAAACACTGTCTACGCAGCACTCTACTTTTTTACCGTAATTTTACTGATCATTTTTCGAATGTGGAATACCGGTATTGAAATTCCCATACCGCCCAAATTAAGGTTGGATCATATCAGTGGCTAGGATCAAAATTTTGGAGGAGCAATGGAAAATTTGGGGTTGCAGTTAGATTAGAATTATTAAGCATTATATTATGGTGTAGAGTCGCCACGACTAAAGCCATTTAGCCGCGACCAATGTAGAGGGTATGGGGGCAACCTGTTAAACCTGGACCAACAACCTCTGTTAAAGTCTAACAACAAGATAAACTCCTTCAGGCTCACAATATTTGCATTCAATGCAGCAGAGCCTTTCGACAGGCGTCAAGGAGCTGACGCTGGTCAAGTGTGTGACTGTGAACACTGATTCCACTGGTAAGCCTATCTGTCACGATTAGCAACAGAAACACATTTCAAATTTCAAAGAAGCAAAAGTTCTTACTTGAATTTAGCATCAGACATTCAACTGGGAGGGTCAAATGTGTAGATGGGGGGGGGGGGGGGGGGGGGGGGAGTTGCAGGCCTCCCCTTGGCTACGCCGCTGGATCATATACAGTAAAGATATATGGTATACTCTACTTTAGGTTCCAGGAAATTTGGACAGATTCCATATTGAAGGTCACAATGTAAATGAAACTGGGGACCCTGGAGGATTTAAAAAGTCTGGCTGGTTATCGAAGAAACACATTCTGCTGCGTGGCCGGAATGGTCGCGTGGAACAGGTATCTCACAGGAAATGGAGGAACCACTGGGTGATCTTGAAAGGTTGCGAGTTGAACTTGTATCAGTGCGATGAGAAAGATGTCGAGTCGATTGATTTGTACAATCCAAGCAAAGTTGTGAAACTTGATGGTAGCCTAGCGCAAGCTGTGCCAGAGCATGTGAAGTTGGAGAATGTCTTTGGCGTGAGCACAAGCAACGGAGATGCATATTATTTTCAGGTATACATGCAGTAATTACGAAGAAGTCTATAGATGAATTGCGTTCATGCAGTGAAAAATTCAGTTCGAAATTGACTGCCCCAACCGCGAATCGAACCCTGGTCTCCGAATCAACGTTTCGGCGCTCTAACCTTTGAGCTATTGAGACACGGTCAGAACAGTCAGTGATTTCTCCATATACATATTAAATTCGCCGCTTTCACTCGACACCAACAGGCAGACATCGCGTTTAACCATAACGTGGAGCAAGGCCTCTCGAGCGCACTTCCCAAAGTAGCGCAGCGATACACAACTTCTTGTATACAGAGGGCTTTAAGAATAATAATTAATATTAGAGAGAGTTTAATATAGTCAAATACTTATATGGAAAAAGTGACTGCGCTATACAAGAAGTTGTGTAACGCTTCGCTACTTTGGGAAGTGCGTTCGAGAGGCCTTGCTCCACGTTATGGTTGGATGAGACGTTTGCCTGTTGGTGTCGAGTGAAAGCGGCGAATTTAATATGTATATGGAGAAATCACTGACTGTTCTGACAGTGTCTCAATAGCTCAAAGGTTAGAGCGCCGAAACATTGATTCGGAGACCAGGGTTCGATTCCCGGTTGGGCAGTCACTTTTTCCATATATGTACTTGACTATATTAAATCCTCTCTAATATTAATTAAACTCAATTACTTGAATGAACTATGGAAATTATAAAGATTTGCATTTACAATTCTTCCGTATCTCACTTCGTTCTTGACATATTAAGAATGATTTCTTTGAAATGTAAATGATCCTCACTTGTGTACGTTGTACTGCATGACTTACTAAAAAATAGGTACGCAATGCGTACACGTGTCTGCTGACATTTGAGGTACAGAGAAATGTAAGATAAGTAAGTTCATTGGCTTGTGTTTATTCTTTGTGAGAATGTCCGAGGCTATAATTGACTCAACACGTGACAAAGCTTTATGGAACTTATACGACAAGTTACAATAGAAAGTTTTCCCCAAGTAGCTTTATATTCATACACAACTAGCCACGTGTCGAGTCTTTGACGTCACTTCCCCTATTCGTGAGTAATGGCGGCCGTATAATCTCGTATAAAAACAGTCTGAAAAGGCGACTTCCCATGTTCGCAATTGCTTGAAATTTAGCAAGTTAAGTAAGAACACCATGCTCTTTACAAATATGTAAAAATTTGGGATACCAAAAATTTGATCACAGGGACAATAACTAAAATTTTTGTGTCTTCATTTCAATCCCCAGGGTTCAAGCCAGTCGGAAGTGCAAAGTTGGATTGCCTGCATTCATTCTGCAGCCGCTGTACAGTTTGCTGGAGGTCGTGGCAAGGAGCAAACGAAGTGGTTGCTGAGCAAAGGGCTTGAGAAAATTCAAGAAAATATCGACTCTGATTGCAAATTGAAAAAAATGGCCGAGTTACAGTTGACAATTGTCACAGATAGCAAGAATAAACAAGTGTTTACTGATCAGGTGAGTGGTACAACAGACAGACAGACAGACAGACAGACAGACAGACGCACACACATAGACAGACAGACACATACACATAGACAGACAGACACGTACACATAGACAGACAGACAGACAGAAGCACACACAGACAGACAGACGCACACACAGACAGACGCACACAGACAGACGCACACACAGACAGACGCATACACACAGACAGACAGACTCAGACAGACACACAGACAGACAGGCGCGCACACACAGACAGACACACACACAGACAGACACCTCCCAGACAGATACACAGACAGACAGACACCTTCCAGACAGACACCTCCCAGACAGACACCTCCCAGACAGATACCTCCCAGACAGATACACAGACAGACACACACACACACCGACAAACCCTGAACAGACAGGCAGGCAGATACACACACACATACAGTAGACACATAGACAGACAGACGAAGTTGCGAACACACAGAGATACAGACTTACTTGAACATTTATTTCTTAAAAACCGACAATTGATAATCAATGCTTTTTCAAGCCATATCTCATACAATGAACCTTTTTACATAGATTTCGAAGTGGGAACAGAACTTAGAAAAGTTAAATCTGGACATGTTCAAGTCGCGATGCTACTTATCAGCTATCGGTGGATCTTCTCCAAATCCTCAAAACGTTTTGGCGTGCGCGTCGAAACAGACAAAACAGAACATGTCTCGCCTTACAGTCTTCTCCGTCCTGTCTTTTCATTCCTTGGTTTACTGCCGTGAAACTTCGAATATGGACGGACACTCGAAAGCTTCAAGTCACAAGGTGAAGCGCTCGAAGAGCTCGCTGGGTTATTCTCGTTTCAAATCCGCACTCATGGCTTCTCTGAAGATCACGGATTCGTCAACTGCTCAAAATATACGCGAACATCATTCTCCGAAACTTTCCAGGAGAGGGAGTGAGGCATCCTCTGTTATGTCTGGATTGTCAGACTGGAGGATCATGGGGAATTATATGCGTGTGGGGTTGCCAGGCAGCGGTAGCACTGTGGTGCCTCTGACAGAGGATATGACATTTATTGATGTGGTTGTCGCTGTGGCCGGCAAACGAAAATTAGACGCTGATTTGTATTTTGTTATGTTCGGTGTTGAACGTGAATCTCAAATAGGTATGTACAATATAGGGACGACGGTACACAGGGACCGACCAGCGGACGGACGGACGGACGGAAGGACGGAAAGTGATAAACTGACAGACAAATGGAACAAATGAAACTGGGAATGAAGAAATATCAATTATGTATACAAATAAATAAGGTTTCTTTTTTAGAGTACTATACGCCTCAAGAACAAACTTTCGTTGAAGATCAGGTTAATATTTTTCAATGATTTTTATTTAACCATGCGGAAACTAGTACTCTAAAAGTTAAAATGCATAATGAAGATTTAAAATAGGGGGAAATTCCGCTTAATATACGTGCGTGAAAGATATCTTTCTGTTCTTAGCATTTTAATGTCCTCAAATTATGCAAGAAAAGTGAATACAATGTGGAGATGTCGAAGACGAATGACGAATGTGATCCACAGTTTGGTAAGTGGGGTATATTAAAACCATTCATAATAAGTGTATCGAAAGATATACAGTAGTTATTAGATTTATCACCCATTTAGGTGAACGGAATACCCAACAGGCTAGAAGCCCAATTGATAGGGGTTCCGAGGGCCTACGATTTAAGGCCGTTATCCGAGAAGACCCGAAAGTCTTACCATTTGCTGGTATTATTGCAAAGACAGCACTTTCTCCCCAATTATTTTTAAGACCCTGAGTGGTGGTCCGACGCAGGATTTGAACCAGTATCTCCCAGCTCATAGACATGTGGTAACCACTAGACAACTACAGCTGGTTAAAAGTGTTGGTAGTACAAGTGTTGCATCGTTATCTTATTGTTTTTTGTTTTAGGTTTATCTGTCAAAATCGAGAATGAACACGTCATTGTAAGCCATGTGAAAGATGGTAGTGAAAGTGAAATGAGAGGTAGGCAGGTAGCCGGTGTTCGGCCGAGGAATCTCTTCTTTTTGCTGTGTTTTTGTAACTAGGGTTTTCTTTATGGAATGGGTTATGGTAAAAATGAGTTTATGTTTTCCCAGGTGTTCTTGAGGGTGACGAAATTTTATCGGTGAATAATCAAGAAATCACAGAACCAGAGAATGGTTTGAAAGAAGTCCTCAATGCTCTTACAGGTGCTCTACTCTACTCTACTCTTCTCTACATGTACTCTGCTCTGCTCTACTCTACTCTACTCTACCCTACCCTACCCTACCCTACCCTACTCTACTCTACCCAACCTACTCCACTCTACCCAACCTACTCCACTCTACCCAACCTACTCTACTCTACTCTACTCTCTACTCTACTCTACTCTACTCTACTCTACTCTACTCTACTCTACTGTGAAGTTGTAGTATATTTTACTGGTTTACTTTATTTTCTTTTATTATATCTCTACATTTAGAGTCGTTTATAAGTTTCAAGTTACGTTCTATGAGAGAAGAGATTCCCGAGCAGGTCCGCATAACAACAGAATGTATTATCAGTACGTTGGTGTGTCCTCCGCCACCAAGAACAAGGTAGATATTAATGGCCGAGGTATTTTATTAAGAATACAGCATCTCTCGAACACCTTTCGAACACTTCTCGAATTCCTTTCGAACACTTCTCGAACACCTCTCGAACACTTGTCGAACACCTTTCGAACACCTTTCGAACACTTCTCGAACACCTTTCGAACACACCTCTCGAACACTCCTTTCGAACACTCCTTTCGAACACACCTTTCGAACACCTTTCGAACACACCCCATACACCTCTCCAATCCCTCTTACACACTTCTCCAATCCCTTTCGAACATCTCTCGAACACTTCTCAAACACCTTTCGAACACTTCTCGAACACCTCTCGAACACCTTTCGAACACCTCTCGGACACATCTCGAACACCTCTCGAACACTCCTTTCGAACACTCCTTTCGAACACACCTTTCGAACACCTTTCGAACACACCCCATACACCTCTCCAATCCCTCTTACACACTTCTCCAATCCCTCTCGAACCCGTCTTAAACATCTCTCTAACACCTTTCCAACCCCACTCGAATACTTCTTCAACACATTGCTTTTATTGTTACTAAGCTGGTGTCATTAAGTTAATTCTTACGTTATTTTTAGCACCTCCGAATATCTAAATGTAGCTGAATTGATTGTTCCTCCACCAGTATTAAGTAAGTGAATGAACAACATAATATAAGTTGCTTGTATTCAACTGCACGATTATATTTCCTGATATATGGCCTTGAATGTCCTTGAAAAGTAAACTAACCTGTACGAATCCTGTCTAAGGAAACTTACTTTAAATACAAATGCATCTAAATCACCATTTTTACAGACTATTTTTGGTAATAGACCAAATATATGGTAATCCTATATAATAAATACTTTAGGTGACCTAAATGGAATGGGTGAAATTCAAGAGCGTACGTCCGTTGTTGGAGTAGCTAGTGAAGAAGATGTAGCATCGGTGGATGTACTTTTACAGGTATAAAATTGATTTTTTTAACATCAACCTATCAAAGTTTGACGCTATACTGTATACCGGTATTTTTAGTTATTCACGATATTCAGTTGATACCGGTATCAGTTGATACCGGTATCAGTTGATACCGGTATCAGTTGATACCGGTATCAGTTGATACCGGTGTTGTAATGGTATACAGTAAGATAAACTGCAGGTATCATGACTATCATCCGTTTATCTTTTTATTGAAACTGCAAGAAAAGTTCACAAATGAGAAACAAACACAATGTGTGTGTCCGAAATAATATATAGATTAGATTTTAACTTTTCAACGATTGCTAAGATGGATAATATTCTGTCTCGGCGATCGCGACAATTGCGTTTGTGGTTTCCGTTTGATCGCTGAGTTTAAATGATCTAAAATTTATCCATCTAATTTTAGATCATTTAACGAAACAAACTCTCGAACTTTTTTCCATTTTTCCTTGAATGTTGGGGGGGGGGGGGGGGGGTTGTCAACTGTACTTCCTGTAGATCACACATTTACTAAAAAATTGTAACGCTATACCGGTATTTTTGGAATATCGAATACCGGTATTGAAATTCCCATACCGCCCAACTCTAGATTGATATTAGTGTGAGAATCGTTTGTATTTGTTTTGGGGCCGCAGCCGCCGCAGTAATTGTCATCACACAGTGTAGCTATTGCGGTCACCCAGCGGCCAGCCTGTTGTCTTAATGTCTGTAAATCATGTTTTTAATATGCATATAACATGATAAAGCTAATAAATTATAATTGGTTATATTCTATGATATTTTTATAGAGTTCAGAAGAGGTTACATTCCTCTGCCGTCAACATGAGTCTTTCCATGACATTGAAAAGCAAACAGAATTGTCTGATGCTGAAAAACTTCGAAAGATCATTTTTGAGTTACTTGATACTGAAAAGAGCTATCTAAAGGTACGTATAGGCTACACGATACGGCGTCTCGTTAGTGTTTAACGATATAAAAATGACGAGCTCTCCCCAAAAGTATGAGTAATATTACGATTAACATTACAAAGTGTAGAACAGAGGCTTTACGGAAGCCGAAAGTTTGGAACATGACAGCCAATAATCTACATTGTTTATTTGCGTTGGAATAACTGCTTCATGTAGTTTATCTCTGAATTGATTGATATTCTTTAACATTTTATTAGGATGTGCTAACTTTGCTGAAAAGATACTTGGAACCTTTGATACACGAGACGTTTGTACCAACCGAAGAGGTTCGTTTCTATGCTTGTTTGCCATTGAAACCTTTAGTCAAATTCTGAAACAAATTAGCCCTACTTTACACTTTGTTTTCCACATTAAGCACTCCACATCCCTTAACACTCCCCTCTGTACTTCACATCACTCGATACCTCCACACTTCCCCTCAACACCCCTCCGGAACACTGCGTGCAACACTCCACCCCTCCCTCCCTCCACATTCCTCGACACTCCTCTCATCCATACCACGCAACACTCCACCCCTCTAACCTTATTCCTCGACACTTCTCTCCAAACTGTGCAACACTCCACCCCTCCCTCCATATTATTCGACACTCCTCTTCTTACACTACTCAACACTCCACTCCTCCCTCCACATTCCTCTCACTCCTCTCCTTACACTACTCAACAGTCCACCCCTCCCTCCATATTCCCCCATCCATTCCTCTCTCATTCGGCAACAATACTCTCACATTCTATTTCAGAATCATCCTCAGGGTAACATGAAAACATATCGACATTATTATTTATTAAATTACAAAAAATGTATCGACATGATTATTGTACACCACAGAGTACAACAGCCGGCCTGAATCCCGAAGTTGCGAGTTTAAATCTCGCTCAACGATTCTCCGTCCACTCAGTAGTGTAGATTAATAATATCATGTCGATAAATGTTTATATTCTTACATATTTTCAGTATATGTAACTCTCGCTCTCTCCATGTAAGCTTTGTACATTAGATAGATAGATAGATAGAATCTTTATTTAACGAGGGTAAACACGAAATAGCTAATAAACTTGTGGCCCTCAAACTAACTAAATTTACAATGTCAATAGAAAAAAATTGTTTAAAAATAGTAAAAAACCAATACCCAATTATATATTTACAAACATGATACTTATATTTACGAATATAAAATTAAACAGTAAAATGATTTAAAAGTTTTTGATGCTCAAAAATGCTGTTCCACATTTTGTTTTTAAAAACTTTCAAAGAAACATTTTTTCTCAGTTCCTACTAATGGCAGTGTCTTTTGAAACACACAGGTGAAATCCCTCGCAGAAAACGTCGCTCAGATTATAGAATTTCAAAATGGTTTTTGCAGTGAGATACAGGAGCTGCTTGATTACGAAGATGATTTTAAAAACATCAGTGAAATTGGATTGTTTCAGGTAACTTTTTTGATGTTCAGGTAACCTTTTTTGATGTTCAGGTAACCTTTTTGATGTTCAGGTAACCTTTTTTGATGTTCAGGTAACCTTTTTTGATGTTCAGGTAACCTTTTTGATGTTGATATTATGGCCATGACCTTTTTACGAAACGAGAGAGCTAACAGGCTAAAAGGAATGACTCAAAACGAATACTCAAGCCTAATCCTAACCTTGATACCCTAACCTAACCCTAACCGTAGCTAACCCTAACCTAACGAAAAATTCTGTGTCGTAGTGCTACATTTTAAGGTCCTGAAAAATTAGAATTTTCTCTTTTTTGTCTAGAATGTCATTTATGGAATTGGAGAAGCGTTTTTACAGTACGCTGATAAATTTAAACTGTACAGTTCGTTTTGTGTCACCCATGCAAGGGTTATTCATATGCTTCATCCAGGTAATATAGCTTTCTTAATAAGCTTAGTAACCCTCTCGCGTGAAGCAAGGTCACACATCTTGTCAGGGTGCGATAGAATCTCAGGTTGGCTTCTTGTATTTAGGCGAACCGATTTTTGGCATCCAAAAATGTGGCCAAAACCCGCGAATTTAGCCCAAAGAACCTTAACTTTTTGACGATTTTCGTCCATTTTTAAATTGTTAAAATCAGCTTAAAATATGAAAATTTAGCCAAAATAATGTGCTATATGTTAATCTGAGAAGAAACTAGCGTAAAATTCGGTCATTTTTGACATCCAAAAGTTTGGCATGGACATAGACATAGTAAGACATAGACATAGACATAGACATAGACATAGACATAGACATAGACATAGACATAGACATAGACATAGACATAGACATAGACATAATCCATGGGCAACTTGAGGGTGAATTAGCGATAACCAAATTTATGCGTGGTTAAAAAGGTTTCGAAAGGAATATCACATCCATAATGTTCAATGAAAACATTTAATTCCTTTTCTTTTTTCTTCGTAAATTATTCATTATTATCTATACTCTACTGCTATAGGTTCAAATATCGCCTTGGAAGAATTCTTGGATGCGAGAAACCCTAAACAACAACATTCCAGTAAACTAGAGTCCTACTTAATCAAACCAATACAGGTATATATATATAATATAATATACCGTTCATACGACAAACGGTGTAGATGTGAAGTTTATGTGAAATGTTGTCCTAAACAACCCACCTTTTCATTTATATTTCAGCGCATCTTAAAGTACCCATTACTTCTAAATGGCATGTCAAAGTTTCTTGATGAGAAGAGTGATGAATATCATTGCCTTAATGGTAGGACAACTGAGATATTTCTGTTATTAGAGCGCTTTAACTCTTTCCTGTCCGGCCCAGTCAAAAGGGGTCATAGAAGACCCCGAAGTCGTCAATCGAAAAACACGGCGCACGGTAACGCAAGATTAAAAATTGAAATTCGACAAGCGCCAGGGACATGAGATCCACTCACGCGCCAAATTTGATTTGATTTCATAAACGACTCTGCGATTGGTGGCATTTTGATTTTTCATGATGCTATACGCGGGCGTGCAAGATGGGCTTTTCGAGAAAAATGGAAGTTTTTCAACCTGATTTATGATAATTATGCTAATTTATATTAAGATAATGTGTCTTGTTCGGAAAATTCAAAAGCATTGGTAACAGCCGGTTTATCGGGCTTTCAGAAAAGGTATAGGTTTCGCAACAGTTATGGATATTTCCAGAGATATCAATAGAACAAAGAGGTAGTTCAATTTTGGATGTTTTCCAGCCGGACAGGAAAGAGTTAAAGTACCTATCTCACGTTTAGAGATTTTACATATCCGTAATACTTGGGTTTTCCTGAGCAAAATCATAATATATATTGTCAGCCGAAAATTTCATCTTCATGGAGGTTTTCGCTGTCAAAGTTACCGAATGTGATGTCACAAGAGGCTTCCCAAAGTGAATCTTGCGTTCCGAAGTGTTCACATGTGAATACAATCACCGGGATACGACCCCCCGTACGCGGTATACGATTGCGTATTACTTGCGGGGCCTAAAATAACGTATTGGATTTTTTAGAAGCCATACATGCGATCGAAAACGTGGCTGAACACATCAACGAAATGCAAAGCATTACAGAAGAATTTCTTCAAATCTTTCAAGAGTTAGCAAGCGCGAACGGAGGTTTAAAGGTAATGTAAAATAGCTCCCACATTTACTACACTACAGTGTTTATTATATAGCTACTAGTAGGATATGAGCTATCTTGCAATTTGTACTGGGCTATCACCTCGTATCCTAGCAGTAGAGAAAAAACAAGTTGGCGGCATGTATTTTAGGCCGAAAAAAGCTGCCAAAATTTTAAATGGGGCTGCCAAAAAAAAAATCAGGGCAAGCGTTGCTAAATTTAATGTTTTTTCCCAATTATATTGATACGACTATAGAGGCTAGGAGAGAAGCTACTTAAAGGACATTGGCAACAAAAATTAAGTTTGTCTAATATGAAAGAACTCGTAAAATGATAGAGTAACACCTTTTACAACTTTTCCGTATTTTACTTCATTTTTGAAATATTTCAGTTTGTTTGAAACACCTGACGTCAGACACCATCTCATTTACATGGGGTGGAGAATTTTCACTCATTAAAATATTAGTTACATCTTCAAGTTTGTTCCACAAATTTACTTGACAATGTGCGTATAACAACTCCCCATGATAATGAACGTTGTAAACTTAGCAATCACTGAGATATAATACATTTTTTAATTAGTGAAAATTCTCTACCCCACACCTGACGTTAGAGACCATCTCATTTACATATCAAACAAACTGAGATATTTCAAAAACGAAGTAAAATACGGGGAAGTTGTAAAAGGTGTTACTCTATCATTTTACGAGTTCTTTCATATTAGACAAACTTAATTTTTGTTGCCAATGTCCTTTAAGGTAATCTACCTACGGGCTATCTGCCTTTACAAATGGGTGTAGCCAACCCCTAAACCCTTGCCACGTGAGCATGTTATCTGTTGGATTGGTTCCCAGACCTTTCTGTCAGTACTATACCTGCAAATAATGGCGTCACCTGGTAAGAGACATCAGGCAACTCTGTAGAATTAGACGAAAACGTTTGCTCAAATTGCTGCAAATTGTCTTTCCGAGCTTCTAGATTTCAAAATTTTCCGGGGGAGGACCCCTCAAACCCCCCTTGTTGATGATCTACGGTCAATGCGGTCAACGAACATCAACTTCAACCCTTCCCCCCCGCCCCCTCCCCAACTTTAAATCCGTTCCTACGCCTCTGCTTCGACCTGTTATTACCTCCAGCCTATATGCATTATCTTCTACCTATAAAGCTATCATATTGCATCGTTACAGGTATCCGATGTGGATATCGAGAAACTGCTTCATCATAAGAAGGTGACGTGGTTAAATTCACCGGAAACCATGAAAGCCACCAGTCTCCGCTGGAGTCCATCGCCGCTGCGGAGAACGAAAAGCGAATCAAGCATGAGGTGCTTTGGTATGTGCGTTGTTTTTTCCTTTGGTTTGGTCTTGGCGAAATGGAGAGAGTAAAGCTATTGTATTTTTCGCAAACTCGGTCGGTTGAATTCCGCCACATAAACTCTTAAAGGACAGTCCACCCCAAATACAAGTGTTTCTTAAATGAAAGTTCTTTGTCACCTCACACGAGAATGGGTATTAGTTTTCTACTAATCGTTTTAGTTTTAGAAAAATTTGGCTTTGTTTATCGTATTTTTGGTAAATCGAAGACCGCCATTTTTGTTCTGATTGCGGGCGAATGCGGTCACTCGCATTAATTTTTGACGTCATTGAGTAATTGAAATATCTGTCTATACTAAGACTCATTTTACAAACTTGGTAAAATAGGCATCGCAATTTTTCATCACAATTTTTTAATTATCCATGATCTTACATAGGGAAAAATAAAGCTATATAATATAACATTAATGATAGCAGCTAGCCGCTCGTTGATATTATATGCATATTGTAAAATCAATGTTTTGGTTTGTGTTTCCAAGTCTTTCCCAAGGCAGTCATTCTCATTCAATTGGAAAAAAGACACAAGAAGAAAGATAAGGTAAGCCAAAGTAAAGTTTGTTTGACTGTGTCATCGTCAATCACTCGTAAAGCCCTATCGGCAACGACCTCCGTCGCTCAGCGGTTTGGTCTTAAAATGTATATATTCTAGCACTCGAAATTTTCCTTCACCTTAAATCGTTACAACATGCAGTTTAATCGAGTGAAATGCCAAATATTACTTGTCTCATAATTTATCTACTAATTCGTCTACTAATTCTCGTTCGTATTTGATCTAGTCTTTGCTAATTGATCATATCTCAGGATTATCATATTTTTAAAACATTTAGTCTTCCAGAAGAGGGTCGCAGAAAGTTTCCGAAGAGATCAATTTCAAGACGTTGATCCCGGTGTCATCTTTGGTTTTGCACGATAATTCCTGGAGTGATCAAGGTATTGTCAAACTTGCCTCATTTACAGGCGCAGATAGCGTGGTTAGTTGTATGATTATACCTTGTGCTTTAATTGGTTGTATTGTGTTTTGATTGGTTGTACGTTGATTGGTTGTCATGCGTTGATAGGTTGCGCGTTGATTGCAGGTTGCGCTTTGATTACAGGTTGCGCATTGATTGCAGGTTGCGTACGTATTGAGTGGTTGTCGTGCGTTGTTGGTTGCGCGTCGATTGTAGGTTGCGCGTTGATTACAGGTTGCGCGTTGATTGCAGGTTGCGCATTGATTGGTTGTCATGCGTTGTTGGTTGCGTGTCGATTGTAGGTTGCGCGTTGATTGAGGTATTGATTGCAGTTGTATTGTATTGTATTTCTTAATTATAAACCCTTTTCTAGATCTTTTCAATGCTTGGGAACTGGTTGATATGTCCAAAAACAATGGCCACTGCGATCAGCCGGAATCAGTTTATCTGATATTAAGCAGGTAGAGATATGATAATGCACTTAGTTTTATTGAGAAGAATTGTAAAATATCTTGTCGTGCGAAAATTTCATCTTCATACCTTTTCCCCTGCTAAAGTGATTTACTATTCACAGGAAATGGCGTCAAAGTAGGGACACGCAAAAACATTGCACACTTATTCGGCAGTGAAATACAAAGAAAGTTGGGGAATTGAGCGAATTTTGTCTAAACAGCTGTGTTTAAAGTCCAGAGCCAAACTTTCATTGTATTTCACTGTAGAATTAGTGTGCAATGACTTCGCGTGTCCCTGCATTGACGTCATTTCCTGTGAATAGTAAATCAACTTTCTCCTGGTTCCTTACTTCCTTCATTGCAATGATTTTGACTGATAGAGATAACGCATCAAATTGTCGTTGTTGCCTTTTCAATAAAACAATTGTGTTTTTTTATGCATCTAGGAATTCCGATGAGAGAAACGAAACTGTTAAAAAAATCAAAGAAGCTATACGAAAAAGCATGATTGAAGACAGTCATTCTCTTAGAAAACCTTCAGCAGGAAAACTTTTGTCCACCACAAGTTCCGTACACTTGACCGTGTTTGGTGGACCAGGCCACCTTCGCCGATCTTTCAGCTGTGAATCAGGAAGAGCGGGAAGCAAGCATAGTCTAGGAAATTATTCGTCCGGTGATGTTGAAACAAATTCACCGTCACAACACAGAAGGTGACATTACTGTGGTAGGTGTGAAGGTAGAGATGGTGTGTGGAGGGGATGTGTCCAGTGCTGCTGCTCTGTGAGCTGGAAATGTATGCTGGTCATTCGAATCCGATAACAGGGCTTGGAATTTGCAGCTGTATGAAAGTGGGGTACCAGAATGTCAATATCCTATACGTACCATTACTTTCACATGGCACATGTAGAACTCCTCAAATACAAAGAAATAGATTTTCTTTGTGTAGGTAGAATGACCAATGACTAAGATGTAAGATGTTGATTCTTGGTATCCCATTCACATTTGGGATGCTGAGCAATTCCAAAACTAAAATCTAGTATATCCTGTCATACCCACTGAGTGGATATCAATCAATATAAGATCCATCCATCCCCTTCAATTGATTGTCAGTTAGCCCTTTTTGGGACTACTGAACACGCTCTATTGGAGATGGTTGGGTAACTGTATCGTTTTACAAAAACTGCAAGTAAATTCTTACCAATGGAAGATGAGCTTTAATGGTAAAGCAACACCGAACATTGATTAGTCAAACAAAGCGCACACATTTCATTCATATTTCTGGATGATAGAACAATGGCAAGATTATGTACGTGTGTTAGCTTGGATATACAAATTACTAAGGGGCTATTTACACCGGATTGAGTTTCATTCCGGATTGAACTCTCACCGGTTCTGTTAAAATGCCTTTAGGTGTTTACATGAATCCGGAGTGAGATGCAGCTCAATCCGGACTGAGTTCATTCCGGTTCTCATTCCGGATTGAGTTTCATTCTGTGTTGAGTTTCATTGAAATTTCATTCTGCTGTCATGTAAAGGCGGTGCGAGATTTCATTCCGGAATGAAAAATACAACCTAGAAGACTGAAACGAACAACACATGCGTGCTTTTAACATTTATAGACGAGAATTTGCAGTTAGAGACAGGAAATTGCGCCGACGTCATATTGTTCAATATAAATAGCTCTTTGTCGACGACGTTATACATTAAAGGTGAATTAAATGCTTGTTTACTTGCGACCGCATCGATTATCGTTGCCATTCAATGCTTTTTCCCTTTTCTTTACGTTTATTCTTCGCCAAATTATCAATTTATGGCACATGTTGAAGTGTACAAGCGCAAAAATCGCTGAAAGAAACATACCCGCTATAATGTTATTGATCGCCATTTTGAAATTTCAGATTTCGCGCGATTTTCGATCCTGGGATAGAATTCTTATGTAAACGCGGTTTGAATTCGCGTTCAATCGGGAATGAAACTCAATCTGTATTCATGTAAACAGCTCCTAAACATCGAAGTCAGAGGGTTATTCTAGATTCCAATGAGGTGAGGTCCCTTGGAACTAGACTTGCCACAAATCGACCCCTCACAACTTTTGCGCACGCGATAGAGCGTATACAATGACTTTGGAAAGCCTGCCCTGTAACAGGGAATTAATACATTCTCACTGTTCTTTTTTTGAATTCACGAACAAGGCATATAAACTGTATAGTTAAAATGAGAAATTACAGTATCTCGTATCCTAGATTGATGACTAGCATCTTTTAACATTCGTTTTATTTTTTCTGCCGCATACACACTGCATGAAACAGTTGCTGTAAAAAATAGTCACTCTAAATTATATAATTATATTTTGTAATCATATAATATTAGTTGTTCTTATTTATGGTCGTTGTAAAAACAATTATAGTAATTCTATATGTATACATAGTTATAAACGTGTACATTTAAATAGTAGAATATTGTAGACAATTTATATTTAAAAATAATAAAATGGAACAACATAATGATCTTGATGTTGCATTTTTCGCAACTGGTCTTTATTGGATAACAACTTGCCATGAAAAAGACAACAACAAGAGATCCAAAAGGGAAAGACGCTTAGGTGTCCAGGTGCCCGGCCAATCTATATAAAAAGTAGAAACAACTATACTAGATAGTATGTCTCTTACAAAGTTCTTAAATGACATATAACTGGTGAAACTATACTTGCATTGGCTAATTTACAGACAAAGTTCCATAATTTGACTACGCGGTTAAAATACGAGGCTTGGAAAGTTCTTGTTTTACAAAGTGGAGTTTTAAGGTTGGCAAAGTTTTGGCTCAGCCTGGTGCGGCCTTGAGAAACAAACGTAACAAATTCGTGGACATTTAAGTCAGTATGCCCATGTAGCGACTTGAAGAAGAAAACTAGGTCTTTGAGTTCTCTATCGTAGCACAATGGAAGTAGGTCCAGGTTTGGTCTTAAAATGTGCAGTATTGCAACACTCGAAGTTTTCATTCACCATAAATCCTTATAGATCTTCCAGTTTCATCGAGTGAAATGCCAAATATTACTTGTAATATACCTTACTTAAATAGTTTTTCTTTTGATAAGATTTCTAGTGTCCCGTATATATTTACCTAACTGATATATACATATTAAGGTGAAAAAACCCGATGCCGGTTTTTCGAAACAGATTTTATGTGCCATCGAGTGAAAAACCGGAAAACCGAAAAAAACAAAAAATCCGACGAAGATCGGCATTTCCACAATAACAAGCATGTTATCTTCGCGAAAACGGAACCGCATCGAACCGCTTCAAAAAACATCAGAGCTTCACGAACTTGCCATTGCCTTTGCAAAAAACCCAACTCAGTTTGGCGCGTTAACGAGTTTAAAAACAGCGGCGAAGACGTCGGCAGTTTCTCCGTGTGGCGTGATCGTCTGTCCAAAGAGTTTGAATTTTATGCTGCGGCATTCCCCTAGTGTCATCGATGGAGATGGTGACCATTGCGCGAGTTGTGTGTTTTCTAGCTGTGATTTGTAATAGGTAAAAAGATTACTAGGTTTTTCCGACGCGTTTCTGTTTTCAGTTGTTTTAATAGAAACTCGTCGTGTTCGTTATTTCTTCAAATTTTTTTCCAAAAACTTGGCCTTGCGTCACTTGATATATATTGCCCATTGGACAGCCATTTACCATAGCCAATTAGATTGAAGTATTTGCATTAGACTCTATTGCACGTTTGGGGATTTTACATATTTGTAATATTTGGATCTTCCTGAGCAAAATCATAATAATATATGTTGTCAGCCGAAAACTTCATCTTCATGGAGTTTTTCCCTGTCAAAGTTACCAGATGTGATGTCACAAGAGGCATTCCAAACCAGTTTTATTTTGTTACTTGGCATGTTATCCCTGGAAAATTTCGAAATATAGAGTCTCAGAAATGCCATTTCCTGCATTTTGAGGTGATATCTTAAAGAACTCTGAAGATTTTACACAGTCAAAAGACAACATAATTATTTCAAATATTTGAATATATTCAATGTTTTTATTTCAAAGCTACGAGTGAAATAATTTTAAATATTAATTTCAAAAATGTTTATTTAAATTATTTTATTGCTATTTTATGAATATCAGATTTACATGCATAAATCAGAATAAATTAAAGTGAAAATAGATTTGTCAATGGCATATTTTTACTTCAACAATATTTTAATACAGATATATTTTGTAGTTTTGAATATTTTCCCTTCGATAAATATTTTCGTTTCATACTTCATAGGCACTCTAAACAACATCTTGCAAATAAGAGAAAATTGAATTTATGATGCCAACCTTCCCAAATGTCTTTGCAAGCTGCTCAATATTAAAGAATTATTGGATGAGGCTGAGCATGATATCAAGAATTATCCAGAGTAAGGTTATAATGTTATCTGCCGGAGGCTGAGGCGGACAACATTGACAGAGGTCTGGATAAATATTATTTGATATCATGTGTAAGCCGAATCCAATAATTGTTTTATTATACAAAAATCATAAAATGTAGAAGCCACGCAAAGACAATTACGTTACCACTCACCTACAGACAATTTTTGATATTTTGTAGGTGGCAAGACATCAATAATTGTCGGTAGGTTTTTAGCCAATCACAATTGAGATTGTACTTATCATATATAATATATAATATTATGAATTATATTTGTTAATATTATTGTAAAGTTGTGTGGGAATATTGCAATGTAGCATGCATTTCTAAGGTTCCATTCACATGATACTGGATTCACTTTCTATCAAATTACTTTTCGTACCAGATAGGCGTTCTGTTCACACGGCTCCAGAGTAATCCGATATGTTGTGTATCATTTTTGCAGAGTGATTTCACTTCGCTTTGAAGGGGTATGAAAACGAATAAGATTACTTTTGTGCTCGTGTGAACGAACGAATCCGATACGCTTTGCCCGAAAGAGAAATATAAAAGATGGTGGGAGACACATTAGTGAAAGTTTTCCTTTCGATGATGACAGCATTTACAAACATGATCCAATTGCAAGTTCACACGATAGTGGATTAGTTTACAATCCGTTACAAAGTGAATCTGGTATCGTGGCCTAAATAAGCTCAATATAAAAAGATATTTTCTTATAATGCTAGTTGCATATTACTAGTTTGGTTTTGTGTCTGGTTTTCTTGTTTGAACCATATGTCTTGGCAAATGCTTTAGCGGGCGATCTTTGTGGATTGTTGTTTCATCATCTGCACACCAATGGACCATAATGCTTGGGTGACTCTGTGAAGGTGGATGGGCTTCATACGGTATGTCTGGTTGTAGTTGTGCTATCGCAGCTATCACATCATGGCTAATAATAGGTGAGGCTTCTGTGATGGGTGTCCAGCCAATAGGTGGTGATGCAGGAGGAGAGATCAAGAATTGTTTCACTGGAGGGGGAGGCAAGAGGCTAGTTGATTGTGATAATTCAGAAATATCCGGTATCTGTAAAGAAAACAGTGATACAAAATACAATTTAAGCTACCACCTCCGCAGGCTCAATTCTTAATCGGGAGTGTGCAGGTGGGGTGGCACAACCTAGCAATAATTTGAGACAAGTGTACAGTCATTTTACATCTGAGTATTTTACACGTCAGTATTTCCATCATTTATAACTAAACTTTATTTTCACAAACAGAACCCCTTCACAACAAATTACCATTAATGATAATTACAAAATAATCTTTATACAAAAATGACAAAAATTTGTTTTGCCTTTGGTGATCATTTTCGTTATTCTCATTACCTCTATACTTGGTTAACCATTGATGATGTTGGGAGAAGTTAAATGTTGATCACTTATGGGCATAAAGGTTAAAGCATGATTAATTTTCAAACTGAAATAGTAATCTTACTTGGGTAAAATAAACTCCAAGTTGATTCTCTTGAAATAAGCAGCTGTGGAGATTAGCCTTCGCCTCGCTAGCCTCTCCTTCGCTCTTGTATATTACTCGAGCACGACAGAAACTTTTCAGGTAGATTACCGAAATTTCTCCATATTCTCTGAAGATCTCTTCGAATAATTCCTGAAAAGTCAATTCCCACACATGTCAGGAGGGAGACCATTACACAAGCACCCAAAGGGTACACTGTACAAGTATATACCTTTAATTTTTCCCTCAACAAAAACATCCACTGGGATTTGTGTGACTGTTAAACAACAACTTCTGTCATCGTGTTTTGGGTCATTCTTGTGGTTCACATCATCAACAACATTATCTTCTGTTGAGCTTTCTTCAAAGCTGAACAACATTTGATTTGACAGAACGCTTTATTCCTGTACATTTAAGAAACAGAAAATTTTTAAAATGCAAATTTTGTTTATCTCGAAAATTAAATCAAAATGGTTCTCTCCCCAGACTTCGCACATGCTTATCATAATTTCTTGTAAACCGGATGGGAGATTAATAATTATGAGAATTCAGTGTAATTAATTTTTGAAACCAGAGCCTCTGGTACCTCCAATACTTTTTATTGTCAGGACGAAATAAGAAACACAAGGCATCCAAGAACACAAATTCAAAGCTAAAACAGGAACTTTTGCTAGCTTACCCAATTTCTTTCCACCATCTAGCTTCTTCGTGACCACACGCAAAATGGACACAACTATGTCTATGTCATACACATCTAGGTTATTTTCTCGGAATTCAGAAGCTTTACAAGAACAAAAACCCTAACCACAACCCAAATAAAAACTCTAGTCCTAACCCTAACATAAAGGAATACTACCTACACAAAGTAGCAGTGCCACTGTTTGCTGTGATAAATGTCTGTAGAAGGCTAATTAAGCTATATGCAGTTCTGAGTTATTAATATATTTGATTAACTATTATGACTGACATACAGATGCTCCCTTTGTATATTTTTTACATATACTTTTACATATTTTAGAAATGGATTGGTGCCCTATTTTGGCTATTTCCTCGTGTACGGGGGAGACATGAATAGACACAGACTACGTCATAGACAAAACAACCCCTATTTTGCACAATACTTGTAGAAATTACCGAAGCATTGAAAAATTCACAATTTTCTGGGAGAGCATGCCCCCAGAGCCTTGTAAACTGTGAACGTACACTACAATTTTCTGACAACTTGCATGCTATATAACTTAACACCGGATCTGCCATTGTCCAGGGTAAAGTCAGTAATACACTTAATAAAATAATAATCTGCATATATTATAATAATTATTACACAAGATAAGACATTTCACATCCAGAAATCATAAGACTACCAGTGACTTATTTTTCATTAGTTTAAAGCCCTTCATTGCCAAGACCAATTTATACTGAACATCGTACTAACTGCAGTTCATATAATTACAGGTTCATATGCTAGAGAAGCTATCAAATCTCCAATATGATAATATTTGTATATGCTTGTTCTTTTGTTCATTATTTTATACTTGATTCTGTGTTAATCTTATGCACACCAGTTATAGAAATAAGTTCTTTGCCATGATGGCAAGTATTCCAAAAACGGCCTTATCACAACTGAAATAAATGGAACATTTTTCGAAAGACTATTCAAGACAGTTATCACCTTTATTTTCGTAAATCGATCATAAAATGGTGATCGTAACAAGTAGAACATCATCAAAAGCATTCTTCGAGATATTTCGGTCTTTTCCAAAGATGTCAAACTGTGGTTAGACTTTGCATGAAGAGATAAGCTTGCTCCATCGGCAAGGCAAGCAAGGACCCATGGCTTCCACGAGTTCTCGCCAGAAACGAACATGCCTGGAATGTGGAGAAGTGGACGGATCACGTACAGAACTTCGGCATAAAACTGGCCCTGATTCAGTTCGGAAGGAGTTTCGTCACTTGAAGATGACTGCGGGAGCTTCCATGAACGAAAACCATTGGGTGGCGATGCCGCCAAAGAACGGATAAAACGACCAGACCGTTTTCCCTTCCAGACATGCTGTTCTTCGACTTCTTCAGCTATAACTTCACTTTCCTCCTGTTCTTCTTCTTGGCCACTTTCATGTGTTTTATCATTCTGCATCCTCTCATCCCGATTCCTGACTTCTTGTGATACAAATTGACGGTTAAGTAACGGAATTAGCGGGTACTTCTGCAGTTTAGGTTTATCCCTGCACAGTAGCACCATCCGGAGAGCTACTTTACTGAGCTGTATCACGACCACGACAAGCCATTTGCCAATTTCCCCCCAAAGTCGTCCAGCTGCCATCTCCACGAACACCTCGATACTCTCGATCACAGACAGGTACAACAACAACTGATTCTCTTCGTCACCACCGCCAGGATACTTTCGCAACTTAAGACTATTTCGAAAGATACGATCATGCAACAATGCCGTCAGATTTGACAAGCCATACAACAGTTCCCCAAGTTCCTTCGAAGCGACGAAGCGTCCGGGCAGGACATAGGATGAAATGCGAAGTATCGCCTCAACACGCGTCGAAACTGAGGGATCTTTGAGCAGTAAGCTTGAATACGCTTTCCAAACTTTTTGATACTGCGTATGAAACATCTTAAGCATATTCTCAGGCAAATTTCTCACGCTGCTAAAGTCATCCATGCTGGAATTTTATCAACAATGGCGGAAATGTCAAAGTTTCGCAATATCGCCGTTTTTTGGATAAAATCTACCGGTGTTTTATTTCGCGCAAATTTTATCCGGTAGTCATTTGGTTGTCAACGGAGTATCAATTTTGTTTTTGAAATGAATTCTAGTGCTAAAAGGTGCTTTTACCCTGCTCAAGTCTATGCACAGTTTACTTCAAGTAAGAGCAAAGATCTTGACCAGCAAAAAATGGCGAATCAAACGACAAATTTGCCTCCTGACTTGATTCAAATTTCCGAGTCTGGAGAGGTGACACTCAGCCCGGATCTCGCTAAAGTCCACATGATTTGCTCGAGTACAAAGGTAATTTTTATCAGTACATTCTCTCATTTCGTATGATTATATACATGACATCATACAGTGGCGTCACCACGGGGTGGACTGGGGTGGACTTGTCCACCCCAATTATCATCAGGACCGATTTTTTAGTTTGTTCAAATCCGTGGAGAAAATTGTTGGGGGGGGGGGTAATGAATATTGTGACTTGTGACAATGTATGTTATACATACCCCCGGTCCCCCTAGACTTCCTCATGCTTTTGTCCACCCCACTCTAGCAGGCCTGGCGACGCCGCTGACATCATACAATTCATACAACTGCTATACCCCAAAACAACTTAGGTCCTAACCCCCCCGGCTTAAGTGTCTTCCTAACCCCCCGGCTGTATTTGGGTCGTCATTTTATCCCAGGCATTTTGTGCCCCCCTCCCATAAAATGTGAGATTGTATTGATTACACTGTATTTGATCATGGTATGGTTAGTGACTGTCCCTGTCATAGAGCCTCCATGACATAGAACTAATTTTACATGTATATATTTTAATCTAAGAGGGCGGCGCCTCGCATGGGACTTTTAGTCCCGTTCGCGTTTTTCTTTTGGTTCTCTTGTTGTTGTCTTTTTCATGGCAACAATTGTTATCCAATAAATTAAATTAAAATAAAAATTAAAAAAAAAAAATCAATCTGAATTTTTATACGTTTCTTTTTTAGGACTCGGCAGACGAAGTTAAAACTAGTGTAAACAAAAGGGTGGATTACATCTTACAGACATTTCGATCCCACCATATTGCAAAGGACTGCTATAGCGTCGACAGATGTTTGAAAAGAAAAGACTTGAAGTATAATTTTAGTGCCGAAATATCCGTCCATTTTACTGATTTTACAAAGTGTCAAGAAGTTACCAATTTTTTGGTTGAGAAATTGGGCACGTCTGTGGAAATTGACACTCCAACCTTTTCATTACTCGCCCAGAAATCTGGAAAGTTTAAGGTAAGGTGATAAAAATCAAAACTCATGACCAGCAATAATAATGAGGTATAATAGTTGTCAAAAACTGGTCTTCAACCATGCAGACCAACCACGGAAGTACCAACCAAATCCCCAAAACAAACCCCAACTAAAAACCCCGCCCAGGGTGCGAATTAACGTTTCAAAAGTGCATCGCAATAATATTTTGTCCCCCCCCCCGGATTTTCTGGGTGGCCATCATGTGGCGGGGGCACTGGGGAGAGACAATCCCTCTTGGATACTTTAACATTTCTGGTATTAAAATACAGCACATTTGAAAAGTTTTAATTACAATCTTTACTTTCTCAACTAAAGTTTTATTCTACCTCCTCTTATTAAAATTAATCATTCGCAGTTCAGTGAAGTAGAGTCTATCAACGGTAGTCCTGTATTTAAATTAGTACGAACAACAGCAATGCATGAACTGTACATTTCTTACACAAATCCAAAAATTACATGTAAATATACATAATACAAAGTATTTAAAATGGATTAATCAATTTAAAGGTTACTGTAAGAATTAAAAAGTTATTTGCTAGGTTTCATCGTCAGATTCCAGATCATCATTTTCCAAATGTATTAACATAGTCAGATACGGTGATGTCGATCACGCCATATTTGGACGAGGTTGTTTTCGGTTGATGCTGTTTTTACTGGCTTAAGAGGAAATTTAATTACTAATTACCCTCGCATCATTGTATTACTGTACATGTACTTATAATGTAGTTCACTTTGTACATGAGATTTGGCTTAATTTTCTTAGTTGATTTATTTTTGTCCTTTTTAAAACATGAAGAAGACAAGCTTGTGTCCTTGCAGTCCGCAATGCTAAAGTAAAAGCACTTGAGATCACAAACTCTCTAAACCAGACATTGGGCAAAGCAAGACAAATTCAAGAGGAGTCTACAAAAGAGTACACAGGGACTGGAAAAGACATTACGGAGCACGAGAATAATGGTGGAACGTATCAACAGCTTCTTAAGTTGGCCACTGTCACAGTGGTAACTAAGGTTTCTGTGTGTTTCGAATTAAAAGGGAAAACAAAAAATAAGAAATAAATGGGCAAACGGCAACTTTTTTTAGACATTCTATCCCAGATAATGTTTGCACCATTTAACATGAAGAATTATAATAATTTATATCATGTAAATATGTATTTATTGATCGTAATTGGAAGAGAGATATCAAAATCAATGTAAGAATTACAAAAAGGTTGGTGTACTGCCGAAATAGCAAACGTTTTGAGCGAAGACCGTTCATCAGAGTCTGAGTTGCATTTCACTCTCTGACGAAGGGCCTTCGCTCGAAACGTTAGACTACTTACAAGCTATTTCGGCAGTATGTAACCAATCTTTTAGATATTAAGATATATTTCTAGATTTATTTGTATTTCTACACTGTCTATGCAGCACATCACATTTCATGTAAGAATTGTTGGGTTGTGACATCAAAAAGCCATGACTTAAGTCCACAGTAAAGCAGCATAAAATTTGTAACAAAACTAATTATCAGAATAATTAAGCAGGAATTTTCAAACTTCTCAAACGGGCAACCCATTTGATGACATTTTGAAATGCAAATTGAATACCGTGTAACAGAAGCAAGGGAGTGTGAGATAAAATTCTTAATGGGCCATCAGACAGCAATAATATTTATTAGCTTGATCTTCCAGCAAAGTATTCTTTCCTATTTTAACCTAGTTTACACCAAGTTTGTGTACTTGAATTTTCTCAATATCACAAGGTCTTCTTTTCTCCCTTTGACGTCCAGGCATCAATCAACTTGATTGCAAAATAAAGTCCAGTTATTTGCATTTGCACCAGCAATGCAATCACCGCTAACTTGATTGAAAGTCCTCGCATGTCAAAGGAGCTTTCTTGATCTTGCTGTAGATTCTCCAGCACTGACATAACATACTTTGCTGCACCATAAATCAACGAACCAAAACCAAAAGCCACTGATCCAACGACATAAATATACATTTGGTTGTGTTTGTTTTTTGGTAGACTGGTCAGTCCAAATAAAACAGGCACTATTGTACAAAGCCAGAACATTTGCCAATCTTGTGGTTGATATTGTAGAATTCTGTAACAATTTAAATACAAAGGTAAGTTAATAATGAATTATAGCTAGGCCTGGCATACATGGGTGGTCGTCGAGGGTTACAGGTTCAATCCCGGTCTCATTTTCTGAGGATTTGAGCTTGACGATCGTCCATGTATCATCTGTGTACTCTTTAAGCCCCAGGGCCAGGAGTGATCAACATCTAACTTCTCCTAATAATATCAATGGTTAACCAAGCATAGAGGTAATGAGAATAAAGAAAATGATCACCAAAGATAGACAAGTTTTAAAACAAATTCTCACAACTTGTATGTGCCCCCTAATACGATGTCAAAGCAAAGCACAAGTTTTCCGCTGCCAGTTAGGACAGACGTATGGTGCAGAGGAATATCCGATCTTTACATCCGACCTTGGTAATTTCTTCGCTACAATTCTAGCTAGAAAATCAAATAAGCAATTACTGCTGATGCCTCAGATTGCACCATAATTAAGCTCGAAGCATATAGATTTCAAAAAAATTGCCTGGGTGGGTGACCAGTTCAACCATATCCAGGGCGATTCTCCCGTCACACGCGTGACAGCTTCACTTAGTGTGAAGCCCAAAGGAATAGCAATGTCACATGTGTGACGGGAGAATCGCCCTGCAATTAGTTTCCAGAAACTAGTCAGATATTGACGAAGGAAGTAAAGACTAAAATTATGCTGTTTATGATCATAATATTTGGTTGTAAAACTGACCTCAAAATTAAGGAAATCATGTTTCAGAAGAAAATCAAAATTTTTCACTGGAGGGTTCTTGTGCCTTTGGTGCTCGACAAACCTCCCTAAAACAATACATCTTCCTGCGGCCTTCTTGGGGGGGTACCGTACTACCCTGGGGCCTTTGTGGCATTGCCATAAAATCACTGACTATAAACTAATAAATCACATTTATTGTGCATTTTATTCTTTTTTTGGCTACATGCCAACTTACTTTAAATAATACAAACCAATCCACAGGGCTCCAAGAATTATCAAAATCAAATGTAGTGATAAGTTTAATTTCAGTTTGCTTTTCCATTTCACACCATCTACATAATGAGAAGCAACTCGTTCTCGGTGACTGTAATCTGAACCATCTGTGCCGCTTGCTCTGGGTCCAGCTTGGGAAGGCATTTTGAATTATTTTTAAAATTCGTCACGTTTCGGATGTACTTCGGAGATTGTCGGAGATTGCTAGTCGGTTTCCTCGTGTATTTGAAATCAAATTGTATTACTTATTACAAAATACTGTAATTTTGGTGGTTTTAAAGTTGCCCGGAGTGTACAGCGAAAGAAGAAATGACTTGGTAATCGAACATATTTATTTCGGGTTGAAGTTACAAGAGGGAAGACTCTGCCATGGCGATGAAAAGCGAAGATGACACAGACGAGGAAGACAAATCGTCGAGCGATGGCGAAGAAACAGGGAAACAGAAAGATAGTTCATCGACTCCGTCGCGGAGTAAGCACAGGAGATCAAAGCATTCGAAGAAAAAGACAAAGAAACGGTCTAAGAAATCCGAAAAGTCGCGAAAAAGACACAGGGATAGATCAAGTTCCAGAGATAGATCTGTAGAAAGGCTAGAAAGCTCTCCAGGTCAGCCACCATTTCGGAATGCTTTGTCTACACAATCAGATCTCAAGACAATACAAGAGAGCGAACAGACTGATTCTATAAAACAACCTAGGGAAGCATCAATAGATGAAGAATTACAATCCAAGGTTCCTAGTGAGTCTCAATATAATCTCAGTTCTTCACTTGGTTACAAAGACAAGCATACGGATGTTTCAGCAAAGCCAAAGGAAAAAAGTGATGAGAGTAAAAGTGCAAGAAGATCAGAAAGGTCGAACAAGGGGTTGAAATCAGAGCGATCAAGGTCAAAGGAAAGGTTGAAAGAAAGTTCAAGGTCAAAAGCGAGGTCAAGGTCAAATGAGAGGTCAAGATCAAAAGAGAAATCAAAGTTAAAAGAGAGGTCAAGGTCAAGAAAGAAACCAAGGTCAAAAGAGAGATCAAGATCGAAGGAAAGGTCAAAAGAGAGATCAAAATCAAAGGAGATATCTAGACCAATATCATCCAAAAGGAAAAGGTCAAGGTCTAGGGAACAGTCACAGGAGATATCGAAGTTCAAAAATAGGTCAAAGGAGACATCAAGAAAAGTTTCAAAAGAGAGATCAAGGTCAAGAGGAAGGTCAAGTGGGAAGTCAAGGTCAAAAGTGAAATCAAGGTCAAAAGATAAATCAAGGTCAAAAGAGAAATCAATGTCAAAAGAGAAATCAAGGTCAAAAGAGAGGTCAAGGTCAAAAGAGAGGTCAATGTCAAAAGAAAGGTTAATGTCAAAAGAGAGATCAATGTCAAAAGAGAGGTCAAAGCCAAAAGAGAGGTCAAAGCCAAGAAGGTCAAAAGAGCGATCAAGGTCAAAAGAGAGATCAAGGTCAAAAGAGAGGTCAATGTCAAAAGAGTTATCAAGGCCAAAAGAGAGGTCAAAGCCAAGAAGGTCAAAAGAGAGATCAAGGTCAAAAGAGCAATTGAGGTCAAGAAGGTCAAACGAGAGGTCAAAGCAAAGGTCGAAATCAAGAGACAGGGTATACCAGAGATCAAGAAGGGGGTCAAGAGAAAGATGGACTGAAAGTGAGAGGTATAAAGGGTTACATTCGAGACAAAGGTTGAGAGAGAGAAGGTCGCGATCAAGGGAGCGAAGGTACAGTCCACCAAGATACAGTAATTACAGAAGGTACAGATCAAGATCTGCTGATAGACGTCGTCGTTCGAACTCGAGGACACACAATCACTCAGATCATGAGAAACGCACCAAAAGATCTCGGTCAAGATCAGAAGCTGTTGCAGCTTCCATTCCTGTAAACCTTACAATTGTCCTGGCAAAATCAACGACGTCAGTGACAACTACTGTTGCTAAGCCACCAGCTCCAGTTGTCGAAACAAAAAGCATCGCAGATTTTACTGCACTTTGCATGAAGCTAACGGAATCTGATGAGGAAGATTTTGGACAAACGAAACCTGTTGCAGAAGAAGTCTTCCATCCATTCGCTGTGAAGCCAGCCAAGGAAATTGTTATACCACGTGTCATTTTTCCAGTAAGGATTTTATCAATTTAATTTTTTATCAAGTTAATCTCATTACAGCTTCTTCCTATCCACTTTTCTCTGCATATCCCAGTCATTGCAACTGTGATTAGAACATTTTCCCTCGTGTTAATTGTTTTATTGATGTATACATTATGGTGTGGAGGTTAGTTTTCTTATTGTGTGTTTGTGTTTTCTAGGTTGCACCACCAAAGCCAGCGAATGATCCGAACAAGCCACTAGAACAAGCCTTTCCTGTGTCCAGTGGAAACCAACACAAAACAAAAGAAGACAGCAATGAATCTTCAGTTGTGGAAGGGGTTGATGGGAGTGTAGCTGCTGCAGAGAAAGTATTCCAAACTACATCTCAGCAAGAGGTGATGATTCATTCATGATTGATTATGCGTATTAATTGATTATGAGCCTGTGCAAATTATACAGTTGTTCATTTTTGACCGGTCATGCTGACCGCCGAACTTGCCAGCATTATTTCGAGCACTGTCATTCTATTTGCATGTTCTGTATGTACCACCATAAAGGTTGCTTGATGTTTTAGGATGTTCAACAATTTAAAATATAATTCTTGACTAATAGTGATAATTATGACATGAATCCTAGCTTCACAAAGTGAACTCGATAAAACTATAGTGTACTCAGAACTGTTAGAGAGCACTGTGAGAATTAACTGTCATTATTAGTTTTTATGTAGTGTATGTTCTTGAATATTGAATAATATTTTAGAAACTGGATGTAAGTGGTCTTATTGTGAAGCGTTTAGAAGCCCAAAATCGTCTTCTTTCCGATCCGAACGATTTTGAAGCCCAGTTGGTGTTGCAAGAAGTGCAGATGAAAATTCAAAATTGGGCATCTGTCAACTTAAAGCCTGGTCAATTTACAGGAGAAAGTTTGGCACATAACCTGATGCCAAAAGAGAGCATTAACAGTGGATACCAAGCCTGGGTTAAGAAGGTAAAGGATGTTTGACGCTTAGTAAGAAATTGGTGGCACATGGTGGTTCCTATAACCAGACCAACCCAATTTTTATGGACCGTAAGATTTTTCTGACAATTCTGGACTTGAGAAGTTTTTTTAAAAAACTTTAACATGTTTTCAAACATGACATTTTTATAACTTGGATTTTTAAATATCTTTAAAGTGCCCATAACCTCAAAATGTTTTATTGTCTTGTTTGGTAGAACGTTTAAAATGATAAAGTAACTTCTTTCGAAGATTTTCGTTTCTTTGCTTTCTTTTTGAGATATATCAGTTTGTTTGATATGCAAATGTCTGGAATTTTGTCACACATGCATAATGACTTATTGGAGAAATGTGTATATCTCTTTCATTCTCTAACGAAATCCTTTAAAATCAAGAAGTTTGGTGTTGTGGGAGAAACGCACACACGTGTTATTCACACTTTAGTGTTTTTATTTCATGAACGCAAAGATATATAACATTCTCTGATAACTCATTGTGCATGTGTGACGAAATTCTAAATATTTGCATATCAAACAAACTGATATATCTCGCAAAGAAAGCGAAGAAGTGAAAATCTTCAAAAGAAGTTACTTTATCATTTTAAAAGTTCTTCCAAATAAGACAATACAAAATTTTGAGGTGAGGGGCACTTTAATGCCATGGGTTATTGGTGTGATATAACATAGTTTGGTATGTTATGGCAGAGTTTACAATAGAAGCCGGCGGAAAACCGCCGGTTGTACCACCGTCCATTTTGAGGAATTTTTCAATGAATACTAGTTTTATATATTGTTATTGGCAACCTTGTTATGGTATTTTGGTATTGTGTAGATCAGATGGTGTGAAATGATGTAGGGTAGTTTACCATGTTTCCTTTTAAATTTGTTCTTTGCCAACAGGATATGTTCCACAATTTAGCGCCAATAAAAGGTGGAATAGGTATGAGATTATTAGAGAAGATGGGTTGGAAACCTGGCCAGGTTATTGGAAAAAGAGGCCAAGGAAATCTCGAACCAATTGCATTGAGCGTGAAGATGGATCGAAAAGGTTTGGTATCTTGCGAGGAAACTGGTAAAGGAAAGAAAGGCGGTAATCGTAATGTAGCCACACTTGGTGTACAAGGTGAGTTGTTTCTAGACAAGATCATCATTTTGATGGTATCAAAAATACTACGGTAAAGAAAATGACTTTCCATGTTTATATTATATTAATATTATATTATAATAATAACAGGATGTTGCGAGAGTTGCAAGAGAAGCGTAACAAAAACGCAAGTCCTGAGGTGACTGTTTTTTTTTGCTTTTCAAAAGTCTTGCAACATCCCAAGTGTATATTGCAATAATAATTAGACATAATTTTTTTTTAATATTTCTTTGATAAAGTAATTATGGCCACGGCCAACCAGAGCTTGTATAAGAAGCCCCATATCAGTTAATATTTTTATAATGTATAATAAATAATATTACATGTATTTTAGGGCTATTATTTACAAGTGCAATGATAGGATTACAGTATAAATACGTACCTAAAATGAACAGGTTTTGCGATTGGCTATATGGAACAAAAGTGGTTAGGTTAGGACATTGGTTTCTTTGTGGTTGATTCTATTGTTTTATTGTTTTAATCAACCAATCACAAAACTTGATAGTATAGGTAGGTGATGACCCTAGGATTAGGAAGTAACAATAATTGTTGTTGAAGTGTCTATCCCGGGTTTGGAGATTTTACATATTTGTAATCTTTGGGTTCTACCTAGGAGAAATGTGATATCTTGTCGTTTGAAAATTTCATCTTCATGCCTTTTTCCCTGCTAAAGTTGTTTTACTATTCACAGGAAATGACGTCAAAGCAGGGGACACACAAAGTCATTGCGCACTGATTCAACAGTGAAATACAAAGAAAGTTTGGCTCTGAACTTTAAACACACCTGTTTAGACAAAATTTGCTCAATTCCCAAACTTTCTTAAAATGTATTTCACTGCCGAATCACTGTGCAATGTATTTGCGTGTTCCTAATTTGATGTCATTTCCTGTGGTAATGGTAAATCGACTTTATTAGGGTTAATGTACATGTACCTAGGAATATCATAAATAGTGTGAAGGTGATCGCCCAGGCTGTAGTTACTAGTTGTGAGAAATACAGCTGTTATGTTGACAGCATAACCTTGACTTGTGGGTGATCACCTTCAAACTTGAAAGATAAAAATTCATCTTCTTTTGTTTTCAGGTTCACTAATTTGTTCTTATAGTTATCGTGAGGTCGAGTAGCCTATTTATATTTGTCATGAATGGTTGTATCAGAATAAATTGATAGAATAAGATGTGAATAACTTATGGTAGTCCAAAATCTGTTTCCAGCTGACAATTTGAAAAGATAAAATGGGATGAATTAGGTTAGCTGTGTTATGTAAACATTCACTATAACGATGTAGCCACATATGAAATTGGAAACCTTCAATGATTCAGTACAGTTCATTAAAGGACATTGGCAACAAAAATTAAGTTTGCCTAATATGAAAGAACTCATAAAATGAGAGTAACACCTTTTACAACTTTTCCGTATTTTACTTCGTTTTTCAAATATTTCAGTTTGTTTGATATGTCAATGAGATGGTCTCTGACGTCAGGTGCAGGGTAGAGAATTTTCACTCATTAAAATATTAGTTACATCTTCACAAATTTACTTGAAAATGTGCGTATAACTCCTCATAATAATGAACATTGTAAACTTAGCAATCACTGAGATATAAGACATTTTTTAATGAGTGAAAATTCTCTACCCTGCACTTGACGTCAGAGAACATCTCATTTACATATCAAACAAACTGAAATATTTCAAAAACGAAGTAAAATACGGAAAAGTTGTAAAAGCTGTTACTCTATCTTTTTATGAGTTCTTTCATATTAGACAAACTTAATTTTTGTTGCCAATGTCCTTTAATCAAAATTCTGATGCAAACATTCATGATGCTCATGGAAGCCCTGGTAGACCTTTTTCATCAAGATGGTGGCCAGCACGGAAATGAGATTTGTGGGTCGAAACAAACAACTTGGAAAATGGAAAACATTTATATTGCAACTTACAAACATTTCTGAAAAGCAAAAATCATTCGACTTCCTGTGTCCTTTCCTATTCATTTGTCATTTCAAATTGAACAGCCAGAACATTAATTATATCTGTATCCAAACACAGTTTCCTTGCCAGTAGCCATGTAAGTTTTCCATAAGTCAGTTTGTTTTGACCCATAAACCTTGTTTCCATGCTGGCCACCATATTTATGCATAAGGTCTACACACAAAGGGTCAGGGTTAAAGGTATGGATGATAGGGCGATGTACTGCAGTAGGTTTCAAGATGGCAACCATCCTGACTATGAATTGTAATTTTACAGAAACGTTCTGATTTGTAATTGGTTCCTAAAATTAACCCAATACTAACCTGAAGTAAATGGTTTGAACCTAGGTGTATTGTTGTATTCTTGAGAAAGACAACCGGTATTGTTGGTGACTGACGTTTCTATGGCCTCAGCAGTGGTCATCTTCAGAGTCAAGTAAAGTGTGTTTGCCTTATATATATGTCAAACACACTTTACTTGACTCTGAAGATGACCACCACTGAGGCCATTGAAACGTCAGTCACCAACAATAGTCTTTTTCAAGACTACAACAACAGTATTTACTTGTAATCTGAAGTATTTTTATAATTGTAACACATCCAGCCGCTTCAGAAAGTGCGATGTTGTTTATTGCATGTGCACATGATTGGCAACTGTTATCTTGGTCAGTTGGTGTCATTCCTCACAAAAGCTTCAGTTGCCACTGTCAGACATTCCTTGGCAAATAGCAATTCAAGTACTGTACTTGCCTAGTTTTGATTTGTGTTGTATTGGAGGCCATACTTTTACTTAAGTATAAACCGAGCGTTGCTTCTTACTTTTACTTAAGTACAAAATATAAGTAATACATTGCCAAACACTCCCTAATACTAACCATAACATACACCGTAAACCTTAATATTGGAATTGCCATCTTGAAATCTACCGGTATCTCTCATCCATGCCCTTTAGCCATTACCCTGTAACAATATGAGCAAAATGGGCTATTTGACCTTTTGAATTTTTACCTGTAGAGAAAGTAGTGCAACTTATAAGGGTGACTGCCAGAACATTGTTCAGCCAAATCACATTGCAGCATGTTGAAGTATTTTAAATGAACATGATCACCATTGGACCTAAGCTTCTTGGGATATGATGCCCAAGGGTGTACAAACTGGTGAGTATCAGGGATCAGTTCATTGATTCACATTTCAAAGTATCAAGTGAATATATGGGAATCAATGAACTGATCTTTAAAAAGCTGTAGTCCTTAATAATTGGCCTCCCTTCATCTCAGACTCTAGGGCCCCTCTCTTCAATAAGTAAAAGTTATTTTTCAAGATTCAGAAACTTAACAGGAACTAACCATAACCCAAATAAAAACTAGTCCTATAACCCTAAGAAATAATAACCCTACTTCTAACCAAACATTTCAATGCTGTGACATTCTGTGTTCCAGTACATTGGAGTATAACCCCATTTTGGCAGTATACTTACCTTTTTTAAAGTGCCTATAACATCTGTGGGGATTTAACATATTTGTTATCTATGGATTCTCCTGAGATAAATTGTAATATATCTTGTCAGCTGAAAATTTCATCTTCATAGACTTTTTTGCTGTTAAAATTGACGGAAATGACATTGCGGGCATCTGTAAAGAGGTTTTCATGTAAATAAATGCCCGCTATGACTTCACTTCCGTCAACTTTAACAGCATAGCTATCTATGAAGATGAAATTTTCAGCTGACAAGATATATTACAATTTATCTCAGGAGAATCCATAGATTACAAATATGTTAAATCCCCACAGATATTATTTCCAGACTTTGTGATTTTTTGCCAATGTTAATTTGAATCAAGTACATAATTGTAAATAATTATAAAATTGTTACAGAAATTTTAACATTACTCCCACATTAGATTAATCATTATTATTTTATACGCCATTATGATAATTTTATACATTTTGACACCTTTTGAAATTTGTATACACCTCTTGCTAATACATTTTAACAATTCACTATTTTTAATATCATTACTTCACCCACATTATAATATCATGTGCATTGCTCTCATTATCCATCTGAACCCAAGTATTATTTTGGCCAAGTATCAAGGACTATAACTTTTGATAAATGTGTATTGGTTTTTCTTTATTCTATATAGAATATACTGGTTTAAAACTATATTGGAACACTAGATATTATATTACATAGAAAAGCTGATACATTTCTTAAATATATTATATTCAGGTAAGCATCCAGTGTCTGCTTTGGCTGAACTTTGTACAAAGAAGAGATGGCAACCACCAGTTTACAATGTTGTTCATGAAAGTGGTCCTGACCACAAGAAGGATTTTCTTTATCAAGTTGTTGTGAATGGATGCTTGTACCAATTTAACATTTCCAGTAACAATAAGAAGCTTGCCAAAGCCCAAGCAGCTTTCGCTGCACTCCAAGGACTTGGTGTGGTACCTGCGAATGCTACCATGTAAAAGTGCAAGAGGCTATGAGTAGCAAAAATATCCCTTTCCATGTGCATCTCAACCAAACCAAAGTTGTAAGAACTAGTGAATCATACAAAGTACTGTACCACTTCAATTGGTTGTGTGACAGTCATGGGAAATTAGATAGATGTACCTGTTGAATTTGGCTACGTTATCAACTAAATGGCATTACATCTATACATTACTATCTATGGCATTGACAGGATAAATAGTAGCTGGTAGTCTAACCAGCTAGCTAGTCAGGATGGTTAAGACCTAGAGAAGGATAAACTATTTTATGGATATCATGTTGTTATTTGTTGTGTTTAAAACTAAGGTTTCTTGCTTTGTGTGCTGTTGCTTATTTTAGGAAAGCATCCAATTATTATTTAAAGTGCCAATGAATCGAAAATTAAGTTTGTCTTTTATTTGAAAGAACTCTTAAAACAATGAGGAATAACAATTTACAGCTCTTCCATATTTAACTTACTTCTTAAGATATTTAGACTTAGGTGCTATTCAAATGAGATAATCTATGACGTAGCAAGTTGTACACAACATTGGAAAATCTTGTACAGTATATCTTAAAGCTTATTGAACGAAATCACTTGAAGCTTGTCTTTAATGTTTTGTTTCATGAGCTGTAGCAATTACAAAGTTTTGAGTGATTTCTTTTAATAAAATTGGAAAGATATACATGATTTTCTAATGTTGTGTACAACTTGCTACTGCATGTCACAGATCAGCTCATTTAAATATCACATAAGTCTAAATACCTCAAGAACTGAGAGAAATATGGAAGAGCTGTAAGTTGTTATTCCTCATTGTTTTAAGAGTTTTTTCAAATTAGATAAACTTAATTTTCGATTCATTTCCACTAAGGCTTTCTGCTTCATTTCCCCTTACTCCAGTATCAAAATACATGGGACTGATGGGAGAAGTTGTTTTTCACTGCCCAAAGCTTGTGGTATTGATGCAAGTTGTAGTAAAGATGACAACATTATTCAGGTGAGTTAAAAATTTAATTGAAATTAATCTGTGATATCTTTTATACTTCTGTACTTTGACAATTTTCTGTGTAATTGATTTCTAGTTAAAAACATAGTTGTACAATTTGGTGGATGAATTTCCTAAGTCCAACAAATCAGCAGCATTTTCTGCATTCAGTTGACTCCTCGAGAAGGTCTACCGAGGGTATACGATTGAAACCAATGAGTTCTGCCGGCTGAGTTGACACCTTTTTGATTCCATCCCAGTCTTCTCTCATTTCAAGTTGTCCTCGTTCAAGTCTTTTAAAAATTTCATTGGCCACCAACATAAAGGCTTCCTCAACATTACAAAGGATTTTAGCAGAGGTTTCCATGAAAAGCATGTCGTGTGCATCAGCAAAACGTTCACCATCCTCCGTGGAAACCTCGCGTTCCGATTCCCTATCAACTTTATGTCCGACCAACATGAACACGCACTCCTCTTCGTTCACGTTCTGTTTTGCTTCCTTGTGCCACTCGAGGACATTAAGAAACGAGTCTCTGTTGGTAATATCGTAGGTTATTAGACAGCCTACCGCATCACGGTAGTAGGAATACGTGATAGAACGGAAGCGTTCTTGACCAGCTGTGTCCCATATTTGTATCTTGACTTTGACATCTTCTATGTAAAGGAAGATAAAACAAAGTTTGGCTAAAAGTGAATGAAACTGGAGTTTTGTGAGGTCTCTGTGAAGAGGGATGGAAATGCTAGTGGCGGATCCAGGGTTGTTCGAAGGGGGGGAGGGTGCTCAGGAAGAGTCAACATTGTGGTGTATGTTCATGGTGTCGAACCCAGCAGGGGCATCCCCCAGAAAATTTTTAATTTTCTAAAGCTCAGAAGTGCTTTTCCAGCAATTTCTGATAAGCATTTTTGCGAAATTAGGGCACCATGCCATTGCTAAAAATGCACGATTACAACCCATGTTAAAATATCTACTGTATGAGTGCATGCAAACTGGCTTTTGCAATGAAAATTGGATAAGCTACCAAAACATTGTGTTTATAATCGGTCATATAATATTGCGTTTTATCACTTCGACTTCTTCATCTTGACATGGTAAAAAACAGAAAACACTTGTTTGCGGGATTTTAAAGGGGGGGCGATTAAAGGGGGGCGCGTGCCGCCTGCTCACTGGATCTGCCACTGATGTTACGCAATCAACCAGCCTTTCTTGCTGTGATGAAATTGGTAGTTTGGCCAGCATTCAGTAACAACCATCCTGTGGTTATAGTCTATATTCCCTGCTTTAAATAAAGCTACATCAGTGTGTTATGAACAATAGGGTCACTGAATGCCTGGGATAAATTCGCTTCCAATGAAATCCATGATATTAATTAGTTCTTTCTCACATTTTGAATCTTGAACAGAATTACCACTGGGTTAAAATTTATCTCGCTCAAGTGTCGAGTGCTTGGAGATTTAGAAGACAGGTTTGGTGGCCATGTTAAATTGTGCCACAAACAAAAGAAGTTGATATGTTTTACGGGCCGTCACATATGTAAATGAATCGGGATAAAATCGTGTTCATGAAAGCGTAATGGGAGGATAACATACGCTGGATTATATTCAAGATCAAATTGACAATGAATCATTGAATGAGTATTAATGTTACCCAATTGAATACCTAAACATTTGTCATTGAAAAGCAAAAGTGCCTTGCTAATATTAGTTTGTCATTATTGAATCTTTTTTGTTCTTTATTATTTAAAATCAATACAGTACGTAGGTTTATAAACAAATGCCACGGGACAAATCAGTAATGTAGCTTTCTAAGCTTTAATATCATCTTGTTATTCGCAAAAAATACATTTTGATAGGTTTGTAACGACACCACCAACGCCTCGCAAGAGAGAACCAGAAAATTGAAACGGAAACAGATAAGCTCGCACATCCTCATTAAGTACACTGTACAAGCTTTGATTGTTTTATGTTATTATAATACTTCAAATAAGCCTACCGGTAATCTCGATGATTCGAACGTGAAAATCCACTCCAACAGTTGGGTCTGCTGGAAAGGTGTCGACAAAATTCCCTTCCGTAAATTGTCGAATCAACGAAGACTTCCCAACAGTACTATCGCCGATCAAAATAATCCGGAACTGGTAAAAGTATTTCGGGGTTCGTTGGTAATGGTTGGACGAAACACGGTTTCTCTCGCTCATCTCCGATACAAAAGCGAAAATCCTGAACCTTTCACAATGTGTCAAAGACGTCCAATTTTGACAAATAGACTAAATTGCTGTCACTTTAAGATCCAGTTTGACGATCCGTCCTGCACGAAAACGACGTGTATTGAGTTGATTCGTATGCGTTTGATAAATCGCGGTAGAAATATGAGAACTATGTGTGAAAATTCAATAAAATACACATTGTTTTTGTTTGCAACCACGGCTGCATGTCTCAGCATATTTACCATATATGGGCATCGTCGGCTTCGATTCTCTCGTAGTCTGCTCGGATTTTGTTGCGCAATGTATTCGCAATTTTATTGTAATTAATTTGCAATTTCTGAACAGATTGAACGGATGGTTTGGCCATTTATTCAAGAGGATTTCCATGGTTAAAACGTATGTTATATGTATTGTATTAATAGTAATATGTTTAGTGAATACCATCTGTCTCGTGTGATCTCAAACATGTCACTCGTGTGAAATCACCATCCGAAAGGAACAGGTGATTATAACCAGTACTACACTGGCATTATTATACATTACTCATACAATCTCGATTGTGATTGGCGAAATAATCTACAGACAATTCCCTACAAAATAACAAAAATTGTCTGTAGGTGTCTTGGATATCCAGGGGGAGGTGGTCCCTAGACCAGTAATATCCAAGGGGGACACCAAGGTATTTCCAAGGGGGGTGAAATGAAGACAAGCAAAAATCATAGGTACTGTAAATACAAATATTAAAATAATAAAGAGAGTGTAAATATGATATCAAGAATTATCCAGGCCTCTATTAATGTTATCCACCTCATGCAGCCTTTGGCTTCAGCAGACAACAATACATTGACCTCGGTCTGGATAATTCTTGATATCATGCTCAGCCTCCTCCAATGATTGTTTATTATCAATACATAATAGTGATTTTGAGTTAGGTTGAGAAAACATGTGTGAGTGATTGGTCGTGCTGCATGTTCGGTTGTGTGAAGTCAGATAATTATATAGAAAAAATAAGGTAATTTTACATGTACACATAAAAAGAATAGGAATTGGCCACCATCTTTTTGAATTCAATGTATTTGTGTTGTGATAATAATACTTTGGGACAAGTATATTAGTTGGCAAACACCTAATTCACTTTAGTGCCATCAGCCGATTCAGTGTTATTGTCACATAGTTTTAGTGTAAAATTGGAGATAGGTCAATGGCGACTGGAGGTCAGTATTGCGACACTGGATCTTTAGGTTCAATGGCTATTAGATTCGAACATTGGCTTAACACATGCGCGATACATCATAGAGCTGCTAACCCCCACCTAATGAGTTTTCTAACCAGTAGCCCCCTGCCTTAAGTGTCTTCCTAACCGGCTGTATTTTCCCTAGCCCCCACCACATCCACTCCCCTACTTGAGGTGCTAAATTAGTAGACTAGTGAGAGAGATTAACATTGTTGGACGTCTAGTAATATTGAGTGTTACACACATGCGCTTGTATGATGTATACCAATGTCTGATCTTAGTAGCCATCGAACGTAAAGATCCAGTGTCGGAACTATAACCACAGCATGTTAAATATTGTGTGCATTTATTTAATTTTTCTTTGTATTCTTTACGACTTTTTATAGGGACGTTCTGCAGGAATGCCAAGTTAAAATGTCCACATTTTGCCATTAACATTACAGTCTACTGTCCTTGGTATATATATAAATAATATATAATATATATAATTTATATATATATATATATATAACATTAGTCATCGTCAGTAATCAAACATCGACTTTGAACACTTCTATGTCGAAGATTAAAGCTGATAAGTGTGCCAAATTCATAAGGAGAAGGGAAGATTATGGAATCTTGCCTTAAACTACGATTGTTCTTCAAACAACATGTTGTCCAACACTTATCAAGGTAAATATTATTTCTAAACTTACTTGTGAAATTATCACATGCACTCAGAGGCATAGGAACCAGGGGGCTGGGGGGCTTCAGTCCCCCAAATTTTTTAATGGGGGGCCTCAAAAAATCAGGACATTAGCATTGCTAAATTTAATGGGTTTTTTCACCAATTGTATTAGTACGACTATAGAGGCTAGGAGAGAAGCTACTTAAGGCAATCTACCTACGGGCTTCATCTACACAAGATTTTACAAACGGGTGTAGCCTGAAGTGTTAGCCACCCTAAAACCTTGCCACACAAGTGTTAGATTGGTTCCCAGACCCATCTGTCTTTAAGAGGCAGAAGACAAGCTTGGATATATTTGAACTTATGCCTGCTGTAGAATTATATAGATTCCTATGCCTCTGCGTGCACTGGTTTCTAAGCAAAATAATATATATCACTCTTTTTTATTTCTCTTAGGCATTTGTTTGTGACCCTGTTGCTTGGCCAGTGTCTTTCTCTTCTCCTTTGTGCCATCGGAACAATCAATCAAACACTTGTGATCAACTTCGACATCAAAGTTGCGGCATTTCAAGGATTCCTGAGTTATTCCCTCCTTACTGCTATTTTTACAACCAAGCTTGCTTATGATTGGCAAGAATTTCTGAAAATTTTGAAGCAGCGGTGGTGGAAATATATATTACTTGCATGTATCGATGTCGAAGCAAACTACATGGTCTACACCGCATATCATTACACCAGTTTAACAAGTGTGCAAGTAAGATTTATTTTCAAGTACACTGTATTGCATTAGTGGACTGTAAGTGAATTGCTATTCACAATTATGATTTTGATATTCAAACAACTGAAAAATTTCTGTTTAAAAATAGTAAATTACTAGTTTATCAGTTTCTAATAATATTACATGTCCAGTTATCTGTTGAAGTTTGAAAATCCCTTGTAAGTCCTCAGTCAATGAGCAACTCCATACTGAGCTTCCTGCTCACAGTGGATTTGGACTGTCTCTGGTCCAAATGTGCTAGGAGATTTTCAGGACTCCCCAGTCCAAATCCACTAGCAAATTTGGACTTCCTCTTGCTGATTTGGATCCCCAACACCACTTAACAAGTTAATAAAAAAGTATATTAGGTACTACTGTAGCTGCGAAAGCATATTATATGTCAATCACCTCTTACGAAAATTCCACATGAACAATGACATGTGATCACATGTGATTTTGAAACACGTTCATGTGGAATTTTTGTAAGGGACCATCTAGCATTTGCTTGAAAATGAGAGAAAACATGTACAGTCAGTACTTTTACACTTTCTTTTCGAAACATATAGCACGCTTGAAAAATCCACTAACGATGCCAGAAACTTTATTGCTTTAAGAAAGCAATAATATATGTACGGATACATGTGTTGATATTTTGCATTCTACGTGTATATCGTCTTGCTTTTAATAAATTAAAATTACTGTATCTTTTGTAAAACAAAGATGTTCCATTCAAATCAGGGTCCAAATCTGCAAGAGAGGCGGTCCAAATCTACTAGTATTGTAGATGTGGTCCGGACGGTCGGGCCGTTCAAATGTCGTCACAGATATGGACTGGAGGGTTAAAATCTGCTGTAACCGACAAGGTTGTGGCTAGATAGAATATGCACAGCAAGGTTAGTATTAGAAAACCATTAGGTGGGGGGTTAGAAAACCCATTAGACGGGGGGTTAGAATCTAAGTTGTTTTGGGGTTAGCAGTTCTATGGTGTATTTCATCATACAGGCATATCCAATCGTGTGATAGCAGTACAATCTCTCATTTCCTCCAACCTCTCGCGGATACTAAAAAGATCGTCCAGAAGGCGACTCAGACCTAGCACCTCACTGTCACCTCAACAGCGAGTATTCCATCTTAGAGCCACGACCCTGTGACAATGGCATTTCACATAATGTCACAATACAATCTCACAATTCTTCTCTTGCTTTTAGCTTTTAGATTGTCTTAGTATACCAGTTGTGGTTATCTTATCAATCGTGGTCCTGAAAGCTAGATACAAACCAATTCACTTTTTTGGAATTTTCGTATGCGTAGCTGGGATGGGATTTTTAGTTTGGGCAGATATTTTTGGATCTCGTAATCAAGGACCTAATGCAGGTACAGGTATAGTTAAGTTAACATTTATGCCCCTATAAGTGGTTGGCCTAGGATGTTGTCTGAAAATGCCAATGGTGAATTGAAAATAATTGAAGAAAAATAAAAAGTAGAGTGCTGCGTAGACACTGTTTTGGATATACAGTATAGCAAAGTGAAAAGGTGGTGAACTGCCAAGATTTTTAGTGACGAAATACTGACGTTTCGAGCGGAGTCCTTCATCAGAGTAAGACGAGATGAAATAAAATAAATAGGGCTTATATATATATATATATATATATATATATATATTATATGCCAAAAGGGTGTCACAAGTAGAAAGGATCTGGTTTTTTACTATTTTTATTGAGATTTTTTATCTGTTTACATAGGTGATCGTCGTAGTGAATTTATTGGAGACTTTCTAGTGATTGGTGGCGCAGTTTTATATGGCACATCAAATGTTGCTCAAGAATTTATTGTTAAAACATCTAGTATGACAGAATTTCTTGGGATGATGCCATTCTTTGCTATTTTTATCTCAGGAGCTAATGTGTGAGTTGGTTTTTATGTTAGAAATTTTTCTGGGCAATGGAACTTATTCAACGCTGATGACACACGTACATGGAAGACAGTCTGTGTCATGTGTTGGTCCTCTCTTCTTTTTGTTTTTAAACTACACTGTCCTTGGTCTTCGTGTGTTTCTTTGTGTAATTGTCTGTTTGATTAGTTGCTTGTTTGTTTGTTTGTTTGTTTGTTTGTCTGTCTGTCTGTCTGTCTGTCTGTCTGTCTGTCTGTCTGTCTGTCTGTATGTTTGTTTCTGTTTTCTTTTCATTCTACTCATTTCTTTTTCCTGTTCAGTTTTTTGTCCCTCGTTCAAAATATTGTAATAATGGATCCGCAGTAATTGGCCTTCAGCTGTTGTGGTTTTCCCGCCTTCTAACTTGTATTTGTATGAATGTATTGACATATTATTGTAATCATGTAAGGCAAAGTTTAATAAAAACAAACTTACATTCGTTCATTGACATAAAGCAATTGAAAATCTTATATATTGATCTATTTGTCTGGTATGTTTTTTTTTAGAATTGCTTTGGAAAACCATGCCCTGGCTAGTATTGTTTGGAACTACAAAGTTGGTAAGTACTTGGTGAATATTTTTAAGACTAACAGCTTTTAGTATCAACCAATTAGTGGTCTATTACAAATTCGGCATTCTGATTGGCTGAGCTACTAGTGGTCTATTGGTGCCATAAACCACTAGTAGCGTTATCCTATCACAAACTTTCTTATACCTGGAATATTCCTACAGTATCCTAACCAATCAGAAGCCGCGACGTATTCACGCTGCAAGCAAATCACCGCTGTATCACCGCTACTGTATCACCGCTACTGTATCACCGCTACTGTATCACCGCTACTGTATCACCGCTACTGTATCACCGCTACTGTATCACCGCTGCTGTATCACCGCTTCTGTATCACCGTATCACCGCTACTGTATCACCGCTACTGTATCACCGCTATACTGTATCACCGCTACTGTATCACCGCTATACTGTATCACCGCTATACTGTATCACCGCTATACTGTATCACCGCTACTGTATCACCGCTACTGTATCACCGCTACTGTATCACCGCTACTGTATCACCGCTACTGTATCACCGCTACTGTATCATGCACCGCTACTGTATCACCGCTACTGTATCACCGCTACTGTATCACCGCTACTGTACCACCGCTACTGTATCACCGCTACCGTATCACCGCTACCGTATCACCGCTACTGTATCACCGCTACTGTATCACCGCTACTGTATCACCGCTACTGTATCGCCGCTATACTGTATCACCGCTACCGTATCACCGCTGCCGTATCACCGCTGCCGTATTACCGCTACCGTATCACCGCTGCTGTATCACCGCTTCTGTATCACCGCTGCTGTATCACCGCTATACTGTATCGCCGCTATACTGTATCACCGCTACTGTATCACCACCGCTACTGTATCACCACCGCTACTGTATCACCTCCGCTACTGTATCACCTTGTGCTTGTGCTGCGCCACCTTGTGCTTGTGCTGCGCCACCTTGTGCTTGTGCTGCGCCAAACAAGGTTATACAGTATAGTGGTGAAAACAAAGAATTCTTCATGCGAAACAAAGAGAATGAATAACTTGTAGTCCCAAGAGTATTCTCAACACCGTCCTCGTTCAGTTTACAACACAACTCTGAGCATTTTCACGTCTTCAGGACGACGTGAACTCGCTGAGAGGTAAGAGCTGTTCCTTAATGTTGACTTCAGCTCAAACACTACAATCGTTTTAGCAGAACTGGAGCGTTTTCCAGGTCATAAAACAAGCTTCAAACATCAAATACGGTAGTCAATTACCATGGCTTCTTTCAAATGCTTAAATTCACACTGCTTGTTAAGTTTTGAGGGCCACATCGTCGAGCTTGTCGCGTCGTAGATCTTAAAGTCCATAGTAAAAAAATAACTGTTTTTATCTCTTTCCTTTCTTGTCTGTAGTACTGCTATTTGCCTTCAACGCTCTAGCCATGTTTGCCTTTTATCTTTTGATGTGTCTATTAATCAGACGTAACAGTGCTACCCTGGTAAATCTAACATTGCTCACTGCAGACCTGTATTCCTTGTTTGTTGGACTCTACCTTTTTAACTACACGGTAAGTTTTTAGAAAATGATAACTGGAATACTACGCTGCGCGCGCTGTGATTGGCCAGTTACCGCGTTCGCGTCACCAATCCCATTCAGGGTCACATTTGTTCTCAGATTGCTTCAGTTAATCTCTCACGTTTGTGGATTTTACATATTCGTGATATTTGGGTCTTCCTGAGCAAAATCTTCATGGAGTTTTTCGGGTCTTCAAGAGGCATTCCAAACTTGCAATTCAAGAGGCAAACCAGTTACTTGCCGCAAAAATGCCTCTTGTGACATCACATACGATAACTTTAACAGCGAAAAACTTCATGAAGATGAAATTTTCGGCTGACAAGATATATTATGATTTTGCTCAGGAAGACCCAAATATTACGAATATGTAAATTCCCCAAACGTGAGATAGGCAGTTTAAAGTTGTAAAGGTTTTGCTGTGCAAGCTGTGTTAAGTTTTCAATACTTATAACAACTCTGAGCTCCAGACAGGACTCGAACACGCAACCTTCTGAATGCTAGACAGACACGCTCTAACCATTGAGGCACTAAAACTCAGAGGACAGGCCAAGGCTAATTATGGTATTTAAACCTGGGACGAGTCGCGCCGTGTGTTAAAGGGGCAGCGTCATGACTTGCGTATGCGCTCTGGTATATATCGTTTCGGTCAAGTAGATACTTTTATGGGAATCGTTCCATCTTTTCTTGGCTTCTTTACATTGATCCTGTAACTTCTTCTTGCGACCGGAGTTCTCTCGCGGGTATGGACGCCATTACGAATCGTAAGCCAACTTGAAAAATTCAGGTTTGGAAGAACTTTTAAAATGATAAAATAACTTCTTTTGAAGATTTTCGTTTCTTTGCTTTCTTTTTGAGATATATCAGTTTGTTTGATATGCAAATGTCTGGAATTTCCTCACACATTCATAATGACTTATTGGAGAACTGTGTATATCTCTTTCATTCTCGAACGAAATCCTTTAAAATAAAGAAGTTTGGTGTTGTGGGAGAAACGCACACACGTGTCATCACACTTTAGTGTTTTTATTTCATGAACGCAAAGATATATAACATTCTCTGATAACTCATTACGCATGTGTGACGAAATTACAGATATTTGCATATCAAACAAACTGATCTATCTCAAAAAGAAAGCGAAGAAGTGAAAATCTTCAAAAGAAGTTACTTTATTATTTTAAAAGTTCTTCCAAATAAGACAATAAAATTTTTTGAGGTTAGGGGCACTTTAAGTAAGTATAGTTACTAGCTGTAACGTATTCAAAACTAACAAGAGGCAGGAAAAGTGAATGAACTGGTGGCTAAGCTCACGTGCATAAGCTTCTGTAGCTCAGTCGGTTTATAGTGCTGGTCTAGAAATCTAGGGTCTGTGGGTTCAATTCCCAACCTGAAGGCCTTGAAGTTGCATTTTTCGCAACTGGTCCTGGTTCGACACTGATATGGCATATTATTTTCTTTTCAGTTCTCTCATCTGTATATCTTGTCGTTCGTCGTCATTGTGGTTGGTGTTATAATCTTTAAAGTCTTCCCAACTCCTTCACGTGTCGGAAACGTGTCACCAGAGAACACTGTCGTGAACCACTCATACGATGAAGAAGAAGAACTTCTAGAAGAATCAACATATTCAGTGAATTGATCAGTGATCGAGTGTTGTCTCAATATCACAACAATAGACATTTTTATCCAGTCTTACGCTGATAAGTGGGCGAGGCAACCTCGTCCCCAGGGCCATATGTGAGTGTCTGCGCCACTGATCTCTAAACTATTACAACTACATGGTCATCACATGCATCGCAGGATCCGGGTTCAATTCCAGTCGGAAGGCCTTGAAGTTGCATTTTTCGAAACTGGTCCCGGTTTGGTCTTAAAATATATTTCGCGGCGGCCATCTTGTTGGGACCACGTTATATAGTTTTACCGTAGGCGACAGAGACTCTCTGATCTTTTAAGTATTGTTTAATAAACGAGCAGCAGTGTTTTATCAGATTAAAAACACGAGGGCGCAAATATGTACATTAAATCTAAGGTAAAAATCAAAATATAAGGTATAAAATCCCGAGGCGCAGCCGAGGGATTTTATACCTGATAAAACACGTGCTACGAGTGTTTTGAATAGCTTAAAATACTCATTAATATTCAATAGACGTTTTGACCAATCGAGATGGAGAAAACATGAAAGTTTAGTTCATCTGGGACTCGAGACAATAAAAGTGAATTACAACGCGTAATTAATTACAATGTGTAACATGAAGAATTTTTGTTGACGTGAAATCAGTTTAGTCCTTCAAGTGCTCGAAAGTGAATAACAACATGCCTCCAAAGCGGCGGTTCAGGCCACCGAAGTCCGAACAAGAATGTATCCGTAAGTCTACACGAAGCTGTACAAAGTGGGCTTTCAAACTCTTTTCCGAATGGCAAATTGAATATCCCTGTATAGAGCAGCGCTCGTTTAAAATTGACATCGATAAAGTGCAGACATTGGATACGAATATCGCCAATATGAGTGTCGAGGCCTTAAACTTTTGGCTGACAAAATGTGCCCAAGAAGTGGTGAAGGTTAACGGAGAGAGGTATCCGGGGAGAAGTTTGTACATGATTGCTAAATCAAGACGAAGCAAGGTTAGTTAAAAGCGAGTATTTTAAAATGTCTTGCATTTTGTGGCTTAATAGGATCTCGTATCTTTAATTTTGGCAAATCATTTGTGTGTAAATACTACCGTTGTGTTCCTGAGTTAAAATAAAATATTGGTGTGTTTTCGTTTGATTTGATATGAAATGCAATTGAACATGAAAGATTATATAATGCCACATGTGCCATTATATAATGCCATTGTTCTTCTATTGTACCGCACTATTTTCCTGGGCGCGATTTCAAATCCCCTCCCTTAGAAGCCTACTCACGTGTGTAAAGAAGGTCATCCGATTGGTCAGAACGTCTATTGAATATTAATGAGTATTTTAAGATGTTAAATTAAAGTGCTTATAAACCCAAAATGGTTTTTTTGTGATTCGGATAGACCATAAAAATTTAGTTAATAAGTTCTGGATTAGTTTTTGCGTTAAACTTTTAGTTTCGGAGATATAACGGCTCAAACATGCAAATTGTGCCATTTTTTGGAAAAAAGTAGCGCCACCAAAATAACACACAGGGACCTGGATCCGAGGAACCCATCTTCAACAACAACTAGGCTTTTGTATAGGAGAAGACAGCTATCTTAAGAGTTTTTATTGAAAAATGCCCAAACGATGTGTCTTTACGATGTTACCTTGTCTACTCGAATTGTAATATATTTTTATAAGTATTGAAACATAACACGTTCCTCGGATCCAGTCTCCCTGCCTGCGCTACTTTTTTTCACAAATTGTGACTTTGAGCCCTTATATCTCCGAAACTAAAAGTTTAACGCAAACACTAATCCAGAACTTATTAACTAACTTTTTATGCTCTATCCGCATCGCCAAAAACCCATTTTGGGTTTATAAGCACTTTAAGTTTTACCGTAATTTAGAACACAAACTACGGCTCCATAACAGTAACTATGAATCCGGGATTAACGCATGGCGGGCCGCCACACGCTAATTCCGGCTTCATAGTTACTGTTATGGAGCCGTAGTTTGTGTTCTATATTGTGGGGAAACGTTGGAAGGTTAGTATGAGGGGGTTAATATTAGGGCGAGGTTAGTGTAAAGGTTTGAAACAAACCCTAACCCAAATTCAAACCCTTGTACTATAAACCTTCGTACTAACCCTGGATCAAAACATTTTCCGTGTATCCCTAGAGTTATAGAAACACGAGTGGAAGTTTGGCAGTGGGCACTGGGTTTCCACGCTATTTCGAGTTCTCCCAAACCTTCACGAATGTTTCTAGAAACAACAACACTGAGGAAATAAGTAATAAGACTCTTTTATTAAAATGATGAAAATATACATTCTCCTTACGCACGCTAGACAGGGTCGTCGGCTGCTCAAATGAACATAAACGTTATGCTAAGAAAATCATCCAATCTTCTCGTTTTTCTTCTTGTTGGCTGGCACAGAACATATTTAATGTGCACTTTTAAGTGTGCGTTACGCATACCTGATACAAAAATGGTAAAAAACAAGGGACTGGTCTAACAATTAAAAATTAATTACAACTGAACTATGAACTACGAAATAATCACAACTGAACTATGAAAAATCACAACTGAACTGTGAAAAATCACAACTGAACTGTGGAAAAGAATATTTAATTTGAGTTCCGGCTCGGCAAAACATGGGGTAAGCCAGCTGGCAGCTGACTTCGATAAAATATGGAATGCAACTTCTTCCGAGCAATGCTCAAATCATCCTTGGATGGGCATACACACGTATATTCTCAGAGCAGCACTAAATACTCCCAACAATAAGGCAGCACTGCGCATCAAAATGACGTGTTCTGCGTCGGGGTAAAACTTGGGGACCATGCAAAAATTACCAAAAGGCTGGGCCGGTGGAAAACATGGCAGGGCTATGATTTTTGTTTTGGTCACGCGAAAGGCAGGGACATTAGTTTTTTTATAATAACTAATATCAGGGCACCTACTTTTTCTGTTATTAAAACATTGACTTAATAACACCTCGAAAGAGTATAATCTTACGAATAATATATCTAAGAATATATTATATATTTTAAAATAATATACAAAATGCTATAAACAATATAATATATACAGTAAGTATCTGTATAACATCTGCCTCATACCGCTTTAGAAATGCTTGCATAATTTAGCGCTATATAAATTCTTCTATTATTATTATTATTATTATTTAGCGTGGATACAGTGTGCAAAAAGCAATGGGGATAGGGTGCGGTGCATCCCCCCTTCTTCTTCTTCTCATTAACTCGTCCACTGGTCTCTCATATCTATATCCTCCGCTGTAATAGCACTTCACACATTCAAAGATTGACCCAGCTTAACATATAACAATATTATTATTATGATTGCCAATGTTTGCCCTTGGAAACTCTCGAACACGTCAAGGCCGACTAGTCAGACCACCAACACATTTCCTTGATTTTTATTAAGATGAAGACACAACGGCAGGGCATTGACTTTTTACCCTAAAGGTTGATAGCAGGGCAAAGACTTTTTTACCTTGAAAGCAAGGAGGGCAAGAACGTTTTTTTTGTACAATTTCTTTTTTCCACCGGCCCAACCTTTTGGTAATTTTTGCATGGTCCTTTATTTCAATTCATAACATCAGACCAGAATATACATTTGCATTTCTATTTGCACTTGCAAATTCGTTATACTGAATTCCCAGCGTGATGTTAACTTAATTATGACTTATGAATTGCAATAAGTTTTACTGATCCCGACGCAGAACACGTTATTTGATTCGCAGTCGTCGACATTACGAACTGGCTTATTATAGAACAACATATAAGTGACCTCTTTAGTCACAATGGCACCCAAATTAAATATTCTTTTATATTCATTTGAATTAGCCTTTCTGACCTCGTTCGTGTGTCTGTAATTCCAAAGAATCTTTGCTTTGTAACGAGGCCAGAAAGGCTAATTTACATGCATATAAAAGAATATTTATACTGGCCGCCATTATGAAAGAGGTCTATACAGCGAATATCAGACGACAATACGAGTAAGAAGATTTTGCTGGGCCCTGTTGGCGTAGCAGGTAAGAGCTTGCGAGCGCCCTTTACTCCCTATGGAAACCAAAACATAGAAGAACATCGGTAGGTCGTCCCACTTCAGCATACGGCATTGACCAGCTAGAAGAGGACACAGGATTCATGCCTTCTGGAAGCTAAGGACAGAGTCAAACGAATCCAACCAAATAATGACGTTGTTCTGGGTTTAGGTTCTTATATTATCACAGGCATACGTACATGTACAAAACATTCTTTGAAGTCAATTGAAGAGTCAAATGATACTGGAGCATGTACTATTTACATGAGTGGCCGTGTTGTATCGAATATGCAAGCTCGAGCCGAAGAGGAGAGATTGTATATTCGATACAACGGACGCGAATGTTGTAAATAGCAAGTGATGCGAATACGTGTAAACGTTATATATTCATCGAAAATCCTAAAGATATTAAATGATTTTCGCTGAGAAAATCGAACGAAAAGTTTATTTAAATGATGACTTGCACATTACGTCTCGGCACCATGTTGGTGGAACTTAAACAAAAGATTATCATTAAACTTCTTTTGTTTGTGGTGGTGCCACATGGCCACCAAACCTTTGTCTTCGGAGTCTCAAGGGATTGGTTGCAAGTCAAGAATACAACTACTAATATGAGGCATTCATTTCTTTTGTCTTTTCTTCTGTGTTGACGTAATGTCTCTGGGGGGCGAGCCAGCCCGCTTGGTGGGGCTAGCCCTCTTTGCCAAGATCCCGCATGTCAGTAAAACCTTTGTAAACCTGAGCCCCCCAAAAATCAGGCCAAGCGTTGCTAAATTTAATGTTTGTTCCAATTGTATTAGTACGACTATAGAGGCTTACCGGGCTTCATCTACGCGAGATTTTACAAACGGGTGTAACCTGAATAGCCTGAAGTGTTAGCCAACCCTAAACCTTTGCCAAGCGAGTGTTAGATTGGTTCCCAAACCCTTCTGTCAGTACTAGGCGCAACTTTGTATTAAAGAGGCAGCAGGAGAGCTTGGATTCATTTGAACTATGCTCGCTGTAGAATTAGATGAAAAAGTTCCCTCAAATTGCTGCAAATTGTCTTTCCGAGCTTCTAGATTTCAAAATATTCCGTGGGTCACTGATTACTTGCTTGTCGACTTCAATCCCCCAATTTTAAATCCGTTCCTACACCTCTTGTAGTACCGTTGCCATTTATGATAAAAATCATGTCCAACAATTTCTCTCTGAGTGTATTAATCTCGGTTACAACACTATTTCTTCAAACTTAATGCACATTTGCATTTTTTTTTCTTCGCGTGGATTTCAACCTACCGTAATTATACTTAACCAATACCAAATGTTGCCCAAACCAAACACTTCCAAATCCTACAGCTTTGATTCTTTTTCTCAATTATTGAAGGAAGAGAAACACTCGCCATCATGGAATTGGCAACAATGATATAACAAAAAGTAAAATGCATTTTGACCAACATTGGTGAGTACCTGATTACGAAATAATTTATTAAGTTAAACTTAGAGGATTTTGTTCAGTTCCTTCACACGATCATATTCGACATTTATACAAATTAGCCTATATGTACAAATTTTGAGCGATCATTATTTTGAGCTTTTAAATAAGTTTGTGCATTATCATCAGGGTGATTCAGTTTATCCGATTTCGGCTACGCCACTGCACGCTCAACCGCTGTCACGTCTTCCCTTTCATTATCAAACTGCTTCCGAGTGGTTCTTTATATTGCATGATAACGTAATTGAATTATATACGTGTTCGTATTTTTAACCAAGGGTCTACAACAAGGGGTCGTCTTGTGGACCCGTGCGTAAAGGTAGTTCCCGTCTCGTCAACGGCACAGCCGTGTGTGTGGATAGCCAACCATTACTTTTCATTTCCACCTCTACTCTGCTCCATGTGACTCCTTTATCTTCTTATATTAGGTCGTACGTTTTAAGCAGTTTCATTAGCTTACGGATCTTCTTGTCTTTGCTGTCTTTTTTCCCAGCATTTTGATGACGAGGGACATTCTTAGACTTAGTCTGTTTTAAAAAAAGAGAGCTAAAATTACTTAAAGATTACTATTAACGTATAGGCCAAAGTGACCTTGTATATGCAGGTCTGCGCGTTTTCAGCTAGATCTAGCACGCCTCTTTTGGAAGCTGAACTGAGAAGTTACGGTGTGCCTATAGGCGTTTTTTTGTACCATCTCAGCCTCTCGGTCTGTGAATGAGTACATACCGCATACGTCGAATTGTCATCGGCGATTTCGCGATGTTTTCTCGCGAACATTTTAGCGCGTATATAGAGTAGTAAACAGCCAAAAGCTAGCGTTTGGCGATTGCCTGCGATACAGATTCTCCTTTTCTCAATATCTGAACAATTTGCGCAAACGCGTCGCGCAGACTCGCTACCAAAAACGCAACAAAACATCTCGCTTGCGCCGCACGATAAAACATGTGGTTTTGAAAAAAGAAAGTTTTAACGTTATGTCTGTGCAGTGTAAAAAGAAATGAGAGATAAGCGGATCAGACACGGGGATCATCAAAATATTATGTACATAGAAAGCCGCAAAACTGATTCAGTTTTGGCTATATATTTTGGTGAAGGCCGATGTTTTGCCTCATAGACATAACAGTTTAGCAATTGTAAAACAAAGTCCAGCTGTCTTACGCTCCTTTTCACTTGGCATTTAACTCGAATAAATAAAACAAATATAGCTTACTAAACGATGTACTCCCTTTTAGCAAACGAAATGAGGATTTTCTGCTCAGTAAACCCGTGTGAAATATCGCTTTTTGAGAAGCACCTCTGCCCTTTGATATGTCTTTAATTCTCACTACAGGCAACCTGTCGACTCTACTAGTACTATAGTCTACTTTTCTGCTATTGTCAGTTTGGTTCTCTAATGTCTAATGACCGTGTTCCAGTACTGTGTTTTTTTTCACCGTACCACGTCCACGGTAAACCGATACGTAAAAAAGTCAATGAATATGGTTCGAGGGAATGCGTATACGCTTCGATGCACCAGTATGAGAGCTTTTCGATATAGTAACAACGCAAGAAATAAAAACCTAAATGCTAAACCTTAAACTAACCATACGATAGTGGCCTTAATCATAGTTAATACCTTAGTACTTATACCCTAAATACTAACCTCTAAATCATGAGATTGTATTTTCCGCATAAAAATGTTTGTAATGTAAATCTGAGGTTCTTCGTGGTTCATTGCGTAGCTCAGTGGTGGTATTGTTTACTGAAACGTTTTATACCCTCAATGTTTACCTGAGTGGAGAAATCTTGTTTCCAATATATCCAGAAAACTAATTTGCAGAAAATCTACCGCTTATCATAAACACAGATTCTCTAGATATACAAATGCTATTTTCAAGTGTGAAACGTTTCAACAATCAAGACCACCGCTAGAGCTATATGCCGAATGAACCAAAATAAAGATCAGATCTGCATTACAAAAATTACCAGCTGTTGTGGTCTAGTGGTTACCACACATGTTTATGAGCTGGGAGACTCGGGTTCAAATCCTGGGTTGGACCACCACTCAGGGTCTTAAAATAATTGAGAAGGTGCTGCCTTTGCAACAACACTGCAGCAAATAGTAAGACGTTCGGGTCTTCTCGGAAAACGACCTTAAATCGTAGGTCCTTCCCTATCAGTTGGGTTTTCTGTTCACCTAAGAGTGATAAAGTGAATTGTCGAGCGCTTAAAACATGAGCCTCTGGATCGGATAAATAGGGCTACCTTATCCTGCTTGATCGACTCTAAATAAATCATACTTATACTCACCATATATATACTTAATATACTAACCATAAAAATATAAAGGTTTGATACTTTAGCACGTTGCCATTTTCGGTGCCTTGTTCATATATAGTTGAGAAAACGCCCATATATGTGGATGTGCGCATTGGAAAAACTCAGCACTGGAACTCAACCCCTTATGCTAGAGACGAGTATATTATAGTATATCATTGTATTGTAATATTGTATTTACCCTCTTGTTGCATCTGAATCTGAAGCGGTACGCGCAACCTGCAGCTGCGGAACTTTGCGCTTTTATTTTTGTACTTCTCTTGAAGAGTCTCGGTTCAGTTTGTGAATCTTGAGGTTTCCACGTCAGTTCCACAACCGTTAGGGCCGCGAAGACCATGCTCACTACTATCACAATGCTGCACTTCATCATGCCCCGTTTTCCAGTGGCCGTGCGGTTTCCCTTTGGTCTGGCTCGGTTGTCTCACGAGGCTGGTTCTTTTATGCGCAATTTGCGTCCAGGTTGTCTATGTCAGGTGAACGCAGTGACACTTTTAGTATCGTGAGCCCTCCAAGCGCCCTTTGGCGGCAGCTGAGGCTGACTCCGAAAATAGACTCGGTTCGGTATGGTTAAATATATCTGGAATGTGACACGTGCATTTCAAATTAAACAGACGCGCGACATATTGTAGTGCGAGGAGTTATTTTGAGTTAACCACGATAGCTATCAGAAGATCCTTCAAGGGCTAATAAAGGCTTTATTATGAGGACCATGTGATTACAGGGACCTTCTATATGTAGCCTTAACGCTAGTGGCTACTCGTGAGTTTCTAAACGACAAAATCCTGGGTGGTAGTCTACCGCACTTGACTACACATTAGGGATTACACTTATACACTAATATTGATAACACTACACCAATATATTGTGTGAATTTACGCTGACCTCATTGGCAAAGAATAGGTTATCTTTGAATGTCGAATGTTTGAGAAAGCTTTTTACATTTCGGGTTTATCTCTGACTGCGAAGATTTAATCGGGCACACTTTGGCGCGCACATGATTGCGCGCACACATGCAAGATAGGATGGCTCGACGAAGTGCCGCTTGCGCGTGATGCTGTCTGTGACCCGTGCGTCATTTTCAGGGCTCCTTTTAACAAAAAAAAAACTATTAACAAAAAGTCATTGTTTGAAAACGCGAATAATAGACGTCATATAGTTGTTGATTTACACAAAAAATTGATGACGCACTATAAACCTAGTATCTAATATTAACACTCACTTATTTTTAAGTATTATAGTTTACATATTTGACAAATTGTTTTGGTTCTGATGACCCACGAACATGGAAAACAGTCTGTCCCAAATGGAACGCGTTCTCGCTCCTTTATATACCCACTCTATCATTTGTTGTTCTAGTTGAAACGGACTTGAAATACACATTTTACTTTGAGGAAGGGTCCGCTCCAAACGTCAGCGGTATTTCGTTACTAAAAATCTTGGCAGTTTACCACCTTTTCACTTTGTCTTTGCTATATTATTTTATGTCTTTTTAATATTTGGGCCCGCAGTAATTTGCTGTTGCGGTTACCATGCCACAATGTTTGAGCGCGTGTATGTTATTTTGTTTGCATACTTCTCACTTGCAAACTTAGCGAGCGCCGAGCGCCGTATTTCTCATGCGCGTGTTGCGACTTGCGATTCTTATCATGTTTTCGTTCAAGTCACATTGATTTGCCTTTTAACAAGAGACGGGCGCCCTTGATAACACATGACGCCTTTGCGGCTTTATCGCTTGCCATTCCAATTACTCTAGTAGCCATCGCGATAACGACTTGCTAGAGTATATAACTATGGAGTGTTTCATCATAAGTTGACATGCCAAAAAATTTTCGGCGGGTCATTTCCTAGTTCAAAACATGTCAAAGTTGATCAAATGCAGCGACTCCTCAGTGAGGTCCACATGAGTTTATGTAGTATAGCCTGAAAATGTGTTGTCGCTGTGTAATTGGCAATTTAGAAATAAAAATCGAAAACTCTAAAAGGTTGGTGTACTACAGAAATAGTGTGTAGGAGGTCTCGAGCAAAGGCCCTTCTGGATCCGCAGCTGAGAGTGCCGAAAGGCGAAGTGAAGCCATTATGTAACATCGTATCAAATATGATTTATTTAGATTCGATCACGCAGGATAAGGTTGCCCTATTTATCCAAGCCAGAGCCGCTCATGTTTTAAGCGCTCTACTTGATTCAGTTTATCACTCTTAGGTGAACGGCCAACCCAACTGATAGGGGTTCCGAGGGCCTACGATTTAAGGTCGTTATCCGAGAAGACCCGAAATACCATTTGCATGGTGGTCTGACTAAGGATTGAACCGGATTGAACCCAGGTCTCCCATGAGCTATAGACATGTGTGGTAACTCGCTAGACCAATGTGAAATTCGGAATTCCCCAATATATAGTTTTGAACGAGTATTTCCAATGTTATTTTCCAAAGTATCATTTGGTATTTTTTGGCTGAAGTGCCTGTAGTTTAGTTTAGTTTAGTTTATTATATGTTTATCACTCTGAGGGCCTACGATTTCAGGTCGTTATCCGAGAAAACCCGAACATCCATTTGCACGTATATTATTGCAAAGGCATGAGCACTTTCTCCTCAATTATTTTAATTGAGTGCAGGTGGTCCGACTCCAGATTTGAACCTGTGTCTCCCAGCTCATATATAGAATGCACGTTTGCAGTAACCACTATAAGACCACAAGTCACAACAGCTGGTAGTCAAGTCGCGATGCCAATGCCAACGCCAATTCCTTTCCCCCATTTTTTCTGGAGATAGTCTAATTGGCGCGGGTCGCGGGTCGCGGGTAAATTGTCGCGGGTCGCGGGTTATTGTCGCGGGTCGCGGGTAGTTGTCGCGGGTCGCGGGTAATTGTCGCGGGTCGCGGGTAATTAGCGCGCGTCGCGGGTAATTGTTCCGGCTTTATTTTCTCCTGGTGTTTTTCCTCCGATTCGTTTACCGGGGGTAGACCATGGTTAGACCATGGTTATTACAAATAAGTCAAAATGTAAATGCGATAATCTTAATTAGAGGTGCGTATGTTTCAGTCGTTCACGCACAGGGAATGAACCGTGAAGTACCACGCGTAAATGCCTTTTAAACGCTGTGACAAGTATATTTCTTCGACAAAGTCTCTATCATTATATAAGCCTGTCTGGAGCTCCGATTTGAGCTAGACACTCAAGATTTGATTTTAGCCTACCGACATTCATCGATTCTCATTTCGAATTATATTTATCCATGGCTATGCTATAATCGAACCTTTATTTGTATAAGTAAAGCGTTTTAAAAGCGCCTTATATAATTAAACACATTTGTAGTTGAGACAACAAGCAACGTTATGCTTTATAACGTAACACCAAATTCTGATTGTCTCTTTTGACCAAGGGTTAAACGCGCGCAGAAAATTCTTGCAAAGCTAGCCGTGTTATGGTGCGAGATAAAAACCTGCACAGTCAATATATGCCGTGATCACTGGCAGGTCTTTAATTTTAACGATACTCGACACAATATTGAATCTGCCTTCAAAACGTTTCTGTAGCATCTGGCGTCATATCAGTGCGATGTTAATAGAAAGAGAGACATGGTTTGGAAGGCTGAAGTGAACTATTTCGATCTTAACAGTTTTTGGTCAGACGATACATGGACGATCGTCAAGCTCGTATCCTCAGAAAAATGATTCTGAGCCCCGGACAGGAATCGAACCTGTAACCTGTAAGTTTTTGGTCCGTTGAAAGATATAGTAACAACAAGTTTATCTGCAAATTTCAACATCGCTGCTTTCTATACTTATTGAGATTTGGGCGATAAAACTTTCATATCACTAAGGGCCAAAACTAAAGATTAAGGCAGAAGGACAATGAATTTGTGTTTGCTCTCCTACAGTGAGTCTTGACAGAATTTACACCTTGAGATGGGTGTCAATTGATATGCCGAATTCATGTGGTCATTTTGCGCTTTTTTCACGCTCGCCACTTCCAACTAGCACTTGGACGTTTGACAAATTATACGAAGCACACCAAATATAACTATTATCTCGATTCTTCTTCTTCAATGTTCTGCCTTCCGAAACCTCATTGCCAGTTATAGAATGGTTTATTTGGGTATCGATTATTTTGAAGACTTTCAATTGATCGCCATGTATTTCACCCTATTCGGCCCTCGCGCACTAGCAGGCTGCAGGCTGATACGGGAGTTAGATTTGGGGACTATGGGCAGATTCAATATTGTGTCGAGTATCGTTAAAATTAAAGACCTGCCAGTGATCACATATATTGACTGTGCAGGTTTTTATCTCGCACCATAACACGGCTAGCTTTGCAAGAATTTTCTGCGCGCGTTTAACCCTTGGTCAAAACATGGTCAAAAGCGACAATCAGAATTTGGCGTTATGTTATAAAGCATAACGTTGCTTGTTGTCTCATCTACAAATGTGTTTAATTATATAAGGCGCTTTTAAAACGCTTTACTTATACAAATAAAGGTTCGATATATTATTCGAAATGAGAATCGATGAATGTCGGTAGGCCAGAATGAAATCTTGAGTGTCTAGCTCAAATCGGAGCTCCAGACAGGCTTATATAAATGATAGAGACTTTGTCAAAGAAATATACTTGTCACAGCGTTTAAAACTATTTACGCGTGCTACTTCACGGTTCATTCCCTGTGCGTGAACGACTGAAACATACGCACCTCTAATTAAGATTATTGCATTCACATTTTGACTTATTTGTAATAACCATGGTCTAACCATGGTCTACCCCCGGTAAACGAATCGGAGGAAAAACACCAGGAGAAAATAAAGCCGGAACAATTACCCGCGACGCGCGCTAATTACCCGCGACCCGCGACAATTACCCGCGACCCGCGACAATTACCCGCGACCCGTGACAATTACCCGCGACCCGTGACAATTACCCGCGACCCGCGACCCGCGCCAATTAGACTATCTCTTTTTTCTGATACGTGTTGGGCAAGCCAGGGTTTTCTCTATGCATGCTTATTTTTTCGGGCCCAAGTACCTCGCTTGACTGAAATGGAAACTGGTGCAACCCAACGGAGAATCAACGCAATGGTTATCATCACAAGTGTCCTTGTGTAGCCTTTGTTTCGGCGGCAATATATATAGTGCCGTGGTGAACGGTAAACTGCGTCGAAATTATGACAGTTACATAGTACAAATAACTCTCTGTGTTGACATGACTCTTAAAATGCAGATATAGTTTTTCTTCTGGAAAAAACAGAGTCTTGTTGGAAAAAGCTGTGCGCCGTTTGTCAAATTTAATTGATTGTGAAATCTTGAAGAGTATTTAACTAACTGTCTTATCCTTCAGGAAACATCCAAGTTAATCTGATCGTCAAATGTAAAGAGCATGTAATCTGCTTATATTAAAAACTCGGCAACGGTGGCTATTTTTAGTCTTATGCAGTTGCATCCTGATGTTTCGATAGGAGAGAACGTACGATTTTGACTTGAGTCATTGAGAGAGTGTATAGACCTAAATTTCAGTCTGGTCAATCTGGCCGAAATATCTCATGCAACGCTCAAAATGCCTTTAACCCGAGCTTAATGCAGCGGAGCCCTAATATAGGACTGTTTTTCATCCCGACTAACCTATACAGCCACAGGCTCGATATGTATTGTTGAATGTTGTCATTCAGCCCCCAAGAAAGCTGTTTTACTCTACAGAGTATATATATATATACACCGTAGAACTATGTGTTTAAAACCAACGTCCATTTTTCCGATATATAAGTGTATTTTCGAACTAAAGTTTCTTTGGGAGGAGGGCCAGCCCTTTTGGTATAGGTCTGGCCGAAAAGTAAAAGGGATGGATTTCACCTCGCGTGGGAATATAGCTAAGCCGAAAAGGTGGAGTAAACTGCCAAGATTTTTAGTAACGAAATACTGACGTTTCGAGCGGAGCCCTTCATTTACCATGCACCTTTTCACTTTCAGGTCTATATGTCTATACTCCAAGCTTTCCAACATTCACTACAGCAGTGTATATATTTATTATACAACACATTCAATCAATTTACATCAACACATCCAAGCATTGCCGATATATACTAGTGACTGCTTCATAGGCAGTGACATATATCAATCGAACCGGCAGTGCATCATTGTAACCTTTTCTCTCCATCTGACGGTCTTTTTCTCTCCATCTGACGGTAGCTCAATGGTTTAATATAGAACGTCTTGCCGGCAATCAGAAGCCAGAAGGTGCATGCAGGTTCGATTCCTGTCCGGGACATTTTTCTGAGGATTTATCGCCTGTCTATACTCCAAGCTCTCCACATTCACTGCGGTAGTGCATATATTAACACATATATTATACAGTATTCAGTATATATTTTCGCTGTTAAGACAAATTGTGTATTATTTATGAAATAATATATCGGCTATCGATCTATCTGCTTTGACTCGGATATATTGATTTCACGAAGTTTAAACCTCGAGTATTTTATACGACTTGCATGCTCATGTAGGTCGACTTCTTCTCCAACTTGTCTACGTATGTGTATAGGTGGTCTTAGTCGCCATTCACAATGGTTCCGGAATTAGAATTAAACTTGATACAAGTCACTTCGTATGCAGCATGCTCACGAGTAAAAAACGTGGCGTTTTTTCCACGATTCCTTCGGTAATTTTGGACAAACCCGAGTATATAGTTACTTCGACATTTACTGTCATGTTGTATCCAGCTGATTTAGAGCCGTTCGCATAGTCTGCTATGAAATCTGGTGTTTGATAAACAACATGAAAAAAAATACCTAAAATTACCACAAGTATATAATAATAATTACACCATTCGCTCTCGTTGAATATGAGCTCATAACCAACTGGACATTTTCATCTGCCTTCGCTATAAATAACCGACCATGCTGTCCGCTGACAAATCATGATATTTTGCTCGCTACCTCATCCAATATAGTTGTGACTTATTGCGAAAAATATTTTGCGACCTAGCAGGCTAGTAATAATAGGATTATCCTCTGTAAAAAATACGTCGTTTAGATTTAAATTTAAAAAAGCTTTTCATGTCTAGCGCTGTTGTAACGCTTTATTAAATGTATCAATTAAATGTATTAATAAGCTGTATCAATTATGTGTATCAATTGTTCCGGAAACCGCGGATTAATAACAATGATCGCCTGCTGGTACTATAAATATAGAATAGGGCAAATAATATTTACAAACAAATAGTATAAATATAACTTTATTAGCTATACTTAGAAACAGGAAATCCGCTTACTTACCTTATCAATGTTTTCCTTGTTAAATACAATACAGTTAACACTTAACAAAACTAGCCTGTGATAGGTTATTGCATAGTCAATCGAGATATGGTCTGGAAACTCAGCTGAAGTCTTTGTTCTATCTTTTTGTTCATCTTTATGCAATTTGGTGCACGGTGCACGGTCACTGAACCTATTGTATTTTAGTATAATGAAGCAATCATGCAATAGAATCGTTTGGGTTTAATCGCTCAACCGTGTTGTTTAAATATTAATAAACCTAAAACAAAGGATGTGCACGGTGTAAGGTACGGTTCAACATCAAAACGTAGCTCATTATAGTCGCTTTGAAGTTTGCCGAGTTTCCAGACCATATTTCGATTGACTATGGTTATTGTTTGATATCTAATGAAAAATCACGGGATATATTTGGTTTCTTAAAAAGGTTTCGTATAAACACACGAGCAAAACCTGCCACAGGCTTAAAACGTGTATTTGAAACTGTACAGATACTGTAGCGATTTATGTGATATAAATGTACTGAAGCTAAATTTTGTGAACTAAACGTACTGTACAGTAAGTTTGTAAAAGCAAAATGTTATTTGAACGCACGCAATGGCGCAATTTAGACTTTATTTCTTGTAGTTTTCGTTCAAACTTTTCTCAAATGCGAATAACAAGGTTGTTCCGCTAAAACTCTCAAACGTGTAACGTGGAAAATGTCAACAGTGTTTTTATAATAAAAGTTCTAACAGCAATATAACAGTATACCTCAGCTAAATTTATAACAAAGAAGTGAAATATTTTAGTAGTTATTGTCCGTAGCATACTATGGCCACTATGACACTATGCTAAATTATTATCAGAGTTATTACAATACAGATTGCCACACTTCCAGCCCATAGCTAGCCCGACTTAACGCCTAGCGGGCGTCTTGATCTTGTAGTTTTCGTTGTATATGAATATGATGATTTCAGCATCTGAATAGCAGAAACTAATACAATGATTACTACTGGCTATAAGTGATAAATATCGTATTACAAATTTAACGAGAGTCCATCTTCAAAAGCAGAGCCCGCAATCCTGCAAAAGCTGGTCAGTAAATGAGTACTGGGATTTCATGTTACTCCATCACCAAATGAATCGAGGTATATAATCGTCATGAAATAACCGTTAACTCCAAAACAACTTAGATCCTAACCCTAACCCCCCACCTAATAAGTTTTCTAACCCTAACCCCCCGCCTTCAGTGTCTTCCTAACCCTCCCACCTCGATTCCCTTGATGTTATCCGGTGATGTTTATATTGGTGATGGAGTAACATGAAAGGTTATCCGAGAGCGAGCGAGAGCGAAACGTCTTCGACTCAGAGAGTGAAAATACAGTTAAATACAAGTTTAACCTGTTTTAGTAAGTGGCGTGTGCAAGTGTGCCAAAGTGGTTATTGTCATCACTCATTCAGTTGAGCTGAAAATACCATAGGGGTGGTCACGACCCAGACTTGGCAGCACATTCCACCATTGAGAGGGATGAAAATTAGTGAGTTTCTACAGATTAAGATTATGATAACATAGTGACATCTATATACAGGTGTCTAGAAGCGTCGCGGTGTACCAGGTTTTAGCCTACTCCTGCAGTCACTCAGACGGAAATAGAAAATAGTATACTGTATACATAGGCCATAAATATTAACTATACTTTGAGATGCTGCACTCAGTTTTGACGTATTATTCATTATTTTGATTCAATCATAACTGGGTCCATGGGTAGAGAAACCTGTTTATTATACAGTCGTCAAGTTCACAGAGTAGCCATACACTGTAGGGTGGACATACATCGATAAAACCGACAAAACAATTGTTCCTTTTCCCCAAATTTTTTAGTCTTTTGTTTACAAGTTGAAGCACCGTATTCATTTTGTGTCTATCAAGTGAAAAATTCGCAAGCATTTTTTTACTCTAACGAACAAAGTAGCACGGCAGGATCGTTCACTGAAAATTTCAAGTGAATCTGCTGCATAGTCTTCGAGCTATCAACTCTCAAAGTTTGTCCATTGGCATAGTTTCACGTTACAAAATAGGGAAAGACTGGGATTGAATATATATGGTATATGACGTATGCAGGTGGATCATTAATGTTCAAATCCATTGTTCTTTATATGCATAGTACATCTGCATACGTCACAAGACAATGAACCGCGCGTTTCAGATTTCACCAAAAACATTTAGCCATGCCAAACTTTGAGAGTTGATAACTCGAAGACTATGTAGCAGATTCACTTGAAATTTTCAGTGTACGCTCCTGCCGTGCTACTTTGTCCGTTAAAGCAAAAACAAATGCTAGCGAATTTTTCACTTCATAGACACTTTAAGGTCGCAAAGCATTCTGGTAAAATGTACAACCGCCATCTTTTTCGGTTAATGGCCCCTGCAGTCTTATATATGATCTCTATGGTGGCGCCACCATAACATGTCTATAATTCTACCCTACAGAAGAGACCCACATTTGAACTGGTCAAAGTTGGAACATGTCTTGTCACAAAATGAAATATTCATCATCATAATCATCGTAAGATCATATCATGAAACCAACGCACAAAAGGATTATTTTGGAAAGGAAATGCATTGCCAATTTACAACTGCCATTCTTCCGTCCACCTTGTGCCGTCGCGAAACTATTAACAGACGAGGGAAAAACTTTAGAATTTTCAATCTTTCGTGGATTTCCCTGAAATCTTGAACACGTTTTCTTGATTGCGGTTGGCCGCGGGCTCGTTGTGAAGACTGAGACGAACGTTGTGCCCCAGTCTTTTTTTAAACTCGGTCGTCTTGTTGCGGTAAATTGAAATCTGTGTACTTCTCTTGTCGAAGTCGAAGGCTGGACCACTTCTTGGATGGAATTATTTGTTGAAACAAATGCGGACGACACCGTGTTGGAGGAGAATGAAGGCACGATTTTCAAAGTTTTCGACTTCTCTTCGTCTTTAATTACTTCTAGGATGGTTGGTTTGGGTGGTTGTTTGTTCTTATCGTCTCTTATACATGACTCCATGTTTGTTGAATTGGGACTTGACTTCACTAAAAAAGATTGCGAATATTTTGAAGCGCTGATTGTAGCGCAAATAAGCGCAAATACGCTTGCTATCAACCCAAGACGCAGGCTCTCATCCGCCGGCTTGTTGATTATTAAACAGGGATGTTAGTGACGTCACACCTGGGATAAATAATAATAATAATAATAATAATAAAGACGTATTAGGTACATTATACAATAGTCTCAATGCTCTTACAACAATATATTCTTAATGTTACTTATAAAACTAATAATTAAACTGATGAAACTACTCTGTAGGTCGCCGAATTTGCGCCGAATTTGCGCGGATGCTTTTTAAAATGGTTCAATTGAAAAAGGAAGACATTCACAAATTTATAAAGACACGAGGATGGTTAGATAAAAATTTCGCTTTACCTTGGTTGTGACGTCACACGCATATCGAAAATACATCCAACGGTTCAGTGGAGCGCGGTGATGCCTGCGAAGGAGGCTAGCTTTATGTGTATTTTTACAATCTCAAGCTACTATATTCTGGCTTTTTAAGTTACATACTCGGATCAAAAGTACTTATTTTTTATAGCCAATGTCCTTTTAAATTCGTAACAAGACACTATTTTTATGATGGTGGCTCCTCATAGAGATCATAAATAAAACAGTTTTATTTATGATCTCTATTCTGAGATAAAGGGACTGGGTACAAACCCGCGAAAATAACACGCGCGTAAAAATTTAAATACCTTGGAAAAATCCCGCGCGGGAATAAACAAATATGGCTGTGGTTTTCGATGTAAAATAAAATAATATCAAGAAATACGATAGACTCTGAGATTCAGTCATTACTTACCACATTTGTACATCACCTTGATATATTTAAATGCTCCTTCACAATGATCACCCATAGCTTTACTTGACACAAGAAATGTGCAGTTTATCTTTTGACATTGCTGAAGTACATACCCAAGCATGTCTTTGTTGTCGCATGTTGTGTTTATCTTGCCTCTTGCACCGGACGAACACAACATATTGTTATCGCTGTCTATCCAAAACGTGACCGGGCCAAAGCAGATGATTGGATGAAGGGAGTCACAGCTGAAAGTGAGGTTGTGGTTTTCACAGCCAATTTTAAATTTTTTTGGTGTTGTAGCTAAAGTTGGAAGGATTTTGGAATGTGTTAAATGTTGGTTGATAAAGGAAGGAAGGAAGGGAAGGAAAAAGAAACAAAGAAGGAAGGAAGGAAGGAAAAAAGAAACAAAGAAGGAAGGAAAGAAAAAAGAAACAAAGAAGGAAGGAAGGAAGTAAAAACAAAGAAGGAAGGAAGAAACAAACAAAGAAGGAGGGAAGGAAGGAAAGAAGGAAGGAAGGAAGGAAAGAAGGAAGGAAGGAAGGAAGGAAGAAGGAAGGAAAAAACAAAGAAGGAAGGAAGAAACAAACAAAGGAGAAAGGAAGAAAGGAAGGGAGGGAGGAAGGAAGGAAGGGAGGGAGGAAGGAAGGAAGGAAGGAAGGAAGGGAGGGAGGGAGGGAGGGAGGGAGGGAGGGAGGGAGGGAGGAAGGGAGGAAGGAAAAAACAAAGAAGGAAGGAAGGACCTTCACATTTTCTAGAGCTCCTAATCCTAACCATAATCTCAATCCTAACCTAAAACCTAACCGTAGCTAACCCTAAACTAACGAAAAATAAAGACCAGACAAAAACAGAAAGGTCGTTTTGAATCATCCTTTTTAGCCAGATATATAACAAAGTGAAAAGGTGGTAAACTGCCAAGATTTTTAGTGACAAAATTCTGACGTTTCTTACTCTGATGAAGGTCTCTGCTCGAAACGTCAGTATTTCGTTACTAAAAATATCGGCAGTTCACCACCTTATCACTTTGCTAGATTGATGTACAGTTGTATAATTTATTTATGTATTACCTTCATTGTTTAAAGTGCCCCTAACCTCAACATTTTTATTGTTTTATTTGGAAGAACTTTTAAAATGATAAAGTAACTTCTTTTGAAGATTTTCACTTCTTCGCTTTCTTTTTGAGATATATCAGTTTGTTTGATATGTAAATATCTGGAATTTCGTCACACATGCATAATGAGTTATCAGAGAATGTTATATATCTTTGCGTTCATCAAATAAAAACACTAAAGTGTGAATAACACGTGTGCGTGTTTCGCCCACAACACCAAACTTCTTGATTTTAAAGGATTTCGTTCGAGAATGAAAGAGATATACACATTTCTCCAATAAGTCATTATGCATGTGTGACGAAATTCCAGACATTTGCATATCAAACAAACTGTATATCTCAGAAAGAAAGCAAAGAAACGAAAATCTTCAAAAGAAGTTACTTTATCATTTTGAAAGTTCTTCCAAACAAGACAATAAAACATTTTGAGGTTATGGGCACTTTAATTATGTATTACCTTTTTATAAAGTTGGTGTGCGAGGCTACATTAAAACATGAGATATGCAATGTAAACGCTTATTTGATAGACATATTGTGGTGAAACGTATATGAACTATTCTGCGATCTGATAAAAATGGCGGATTCTTTTGCTAAAGTGGATGAAAACGAAATCATGTATTTGCTTGATAAAATAAAAAACGACTTAAAACTACCACAAGTGTCTATATTATAAAACAATTATACCATTCGCTGTCGTCGGCTATGTAATAATAATAATGTGTTAATATATACACTGCTGTAGTGAATGTGGGAGAGCTTGGAGTAGACAGACGATACATGGACGATCGTCAAGCTCATATCCTCAGAAAAATGATTCTGAGTCCCGGACAGATTAATAATATAAAAAATCTGAGTGCCCCAACCGCGAATCGAACCCCAATGTCTCCGAATCAACGCATCCGAATCAACGTATCGGCGCTCTGACCACTGAGCTATATATATGCGCTATATTACAAGTAATATTTGGCATTTCACTCGATTAAACTGCATATTCTAAGGATTTATGGTGAAGGAAAATTTCGAGTGTTGGAGTATATACATTTGTTTAAGTCAAGACTGGGACCAGTTGCGAAAAATGGAACATAAAGGCTTTCCGGCTGAAATTGAACCCGCGACCCTGCGATGCTTGTGCAGTGCTCGGACCACTGAGCTACGGAGGTCGTTGCCGAGAGCCTATAGTCACGAGTTCTACGTCTTTTATTATTATTATTATTATATATATATATTAGGAGCATTATACAATAGTCTCAATGCTCTTACAACAATATAGTCTTAATTTTACTTATAAAACTAATTACAGTTTCATTTAAGTGCTGACTTAAAATTACTTAACATATCAAAGCTTCTAATTTCCTGTGGTATAATGAATTACACAGTTTTGGTGCTACAACCGAGAATGTTCTGTCTCCATGAGTCACCGTTTTGGATTTTGGTTCAAGTAGCAGATTTCGGTCAGATGATCTCGAACCACGAGTAGGTTTATATTTAGTTAGCAAATCAGTAATATAAACAGGCGCCTGGCCACGCAAAGCCTTGAAAGTAATTATTAGTATCTTAAAAACAATCCTTGATCTCACCGGCAACCAGTGAAGATTACGAAGCATATGCTCCGATTTTTTAACCCCTGCAACAAGTCTAGCAGCTGTATTTTGAATTCGCTGTAACTTGCTCAATTCAGCTTCTGGTAAGCCATATAGGATGCTATTACAGCTGTCAAGTTTTGATGTTATGAATGCATGCACCAACTTCTCACAGTCCTTTTTACTCAAATCAATTTCCTGATCTTGCCGATATTTCTGATAGCCATTAAAGTGGCCGATTTACAAATGTTATTTACATGAGTATTTAATATATATGTCGGGTGGTAATGCCGACTGAGAAGAGTTGGGTATATTACAAGTAATATTTGGCGTGTGAGCTTGCAGTAGACAGACGATACATGGACGATCGTCAAGCTCATATCCTCAGAAAATGATTCTGAGTCCTGGACAGGAATCGAACCTGTAACCTTCTGATTGCCAGTGACACGCTCTAACCATTGAGCTACCGAGACTCTCTGCACGAGTCGAGTTTTTTCCGTTTAAAACCACTGTTGAAAATTGTCCCCGTTGAACAGTCCTAATTATATATTATATACTATTATATACTTTCCAAAAAGATTTTTTACCCACCGTTCACCAGAACCAGGATAATGTCAGCCAGGCCAATGAACAGCAACAGCAAAATAGCGACACGGCTACGAATGTCTGTCGCGCTCATCCTATAAACGGCGATAGATATTTAGCGCGGTAAGCTGTCCTCCCTTGTTCTTGCGTCTCGTACGAAAACGCGCAAATACGTTAAAAAAAGCACGTAAAATGTTTTAAACCGATCGCCTTTTCAGATAAAGCTGTGTTGAATAATGTATTCCTAAAGGCGTGCGATATACTACTCACCACAGCGAAGCGAAATATAATGAAATTAATGCATAGCAGTTTGGGCGTGTTTTTTTCCTGAAGAAGTAGTCTCGCGACGCTGCAATATAAAGCAAACTTTGTATAGTGTATAAAAAAATATATCCTCACTCAAAGACAAGATGCTGTATCATTTTATTATCGAGAACCAGAACATTAAGCAGATAATGTTTATTATTAAGTTTACTCATTAATTACGTCTCCGACACTGACAAAGTTTTCTGTTTATCTAGTGTGGTTGGGTTACTTTGATACAATCGCTTTCTTGGTGGCTGTCGGTAATAATTTAAGAGATTAAAACTAGGTTTGTATTTACAGTTTGTTTACATGGTAAAAATGAACATTTTTTTAAACACGGCGGTTAAACTCGTACGTCTTGTTTCCACTTACGTCGGTCCTCGGTTTCCACGACAAGTCTGTAACACATATTCTCTAACTAAAGATAGTGTGTTAATACTCTGCTGTATTCATGAATGTGGGAGAGCTTGTAGTAAATTAAACAGGCGATACATGGACGATCGTCAAGCTCGTATCCTCAGAAAAATGATTCTGATTCCCGAACAGGAATCGAACCTGTAACCTTCTGATTGCCGGTGAGACGCTCCAACCATTGAGCTACCGAGACTCAGATGGAGAACGAAGGTTACAATGATATACTGGTTCGATTGATATATGTACTGCCTATGCGGCAGTCACTATATATCGGTAATACTTGGATATGTTAATATATACACTGCTTTAGTGAATGTGGGAGAGCTTGGAGCAGACAGACGATACATGGACGAATATCAAGCTTGTATCCTCAGCACATTGTAACCTTCGCTCTCCATCTGAGTCTCGATAGCTTAAGGTGGCTCGATAGTCTAAATCATGAGAAATTGCATTTTTCCCCATAAAAAGTTTTTGTAATGCAGATCTGAGCTTTATTTTGGTTCATTACATAGCTCTAGTGGTGGTCTTGATTATTGAAACGTTTCACATGCACTTGTAGCATTCGTATATCTAGAGAAATTGTGTTTGTGTAAGCGGTATATTTTATGCAAATTAGTTTTCTGGATTTATTGGAAACACGATATCTCCACTCAGGTAAACTTTGAGGGTATAAAACTTTAAAACTCAGTAAACAAGCCCACCACTATATGCAATGAACCACGATGAAGCTCAGATCTACATTACAAACATTTTTATGCGGAAAAATGCAATTTCTCATGATTTAGACTATCGAGCCACCTTAGTAATTAGAGCGTCTCACGGCAATCAGAAGGTTACAGGTTCGATTGCTGTCCGGGACTCAGAAACGTTTTTCTGAGGATATGAGCTTGACAATCATCCATGTATCATCTAAAATAGTATGTACTGTAGGAGGTCTATGCGATTCAGACGTCGAACGTTCATGAGCCGACCATAATGCATTAGGTTCGCTCACAGGCTTCCCAAGCTTGTGGCACTTTTATTATTATAGTATTTGAATACTTTACGATATATTTTAATGGACTTGCAACGGGAATAAATTCGATTTCGTTAAATCTGTGTAATTTGCTGTGAAATCTGGCGCAATTGAGGCATTTACAGCGAGTTCGGTATCTGGCCATGTTGTTCCTGGTATTAGATTAGATGATCTGGTGCCTCCATCCCGCAGTGGCGTAAGTTTGGGCCAGCATTCCCCTGCTAGAAACTGGAGTGGGTGCTTTATTATATGATGTGCTTTATTATACAGAAATCAAGAAGAAATCAAGAAGATTGATTTCAAGGGAGCTTAGGGGGTAAAAAAACCTAGGGGGGGGGGGGGCTATGGCCATCTGGGCATTTTAGCCTTTAGAGGCTTTTTGGAGATGAATATAGAATACTTAAGGTTTCTAGTGTTTTACTTTGGGGAATCAAATCAAGATCATGGTTTCAAGATTATTAGAGACAATAGGACAAAGAAAGAATGAGAGTCAAGGCACCAGGAATGACATGAAGACATGAATGAAGGACTATCAGTCGGAACTGGTCGTGTACTTCTTCACTACCGTTGGCCCCGAAGTTGCTCCGAAGATGTTGTTCTGATTCAGCAGATTACAAAAATCGTAACTCGGAAAATTCTTAATTGTTTTCGAAACGGAAGTTCGTGAAATTCGCATGGTGGAATGGACAAAAATCTCGTTTTAAAGAAAAAATCAAAGAACGTAGAAAGCCATTTAGATGACCAGGCCCCAAGGCAGCTGGTAGGGAACCTCAGATCAGGGTGCCCATGAGCCACGCCCCCGGCTCTTACCGGTGCCCTGCGGTCTATCTAAAAGATTTGTTAAAAGAGAATCTGAGGATTCGAGCTTGGCGATCGTGTGTCGTAAGTTGTGTAAGTTGGTAATGGTAGAAAATGAGTCGGACAATTTCATTTTAACTCGAGGTTTAACCAATTTAATTCTGGAATTCTAAAACTGCTACAGGTAATAACATATACATGTATTACATGTAAAAGTGTTGTACCGCGTAGGCAGTGTAGAAATACAAATCAAATACTCTAAAAGGTTGGTGTACTACTGTAATAGTGTGAAGGAGGTTTAACGTTTCGAGCAAAGGACCTTCATCAGAGAGTGAAACGTAAAGTGAAATATTCATTCTACACTGTTTCGGCAGTATCACCAACGTTTTAGGATTTTAATTTGTATTTCTACACTGCCTATATACGCAGTACAAAACATTTACATAATATATGCTATGCCCCTTTTAATATTGTATCCCTTATGGAGAATACTTTTAACTATCCCCAAAATAAGCTGAAGTAATGTTTTACAAAAAGATATAGTAGATATTCTTGTAATAGCCACTGTTATTTGTTCTGTTCAATTTAAACTGTGAACTGTTGTCACGATAAATGCCATAATTAACACCAAAAATCCTGGTTGGTGCAGAGCAAATGATGTGTTGTTGGCCTTGACGCTGTATTGCGTGTGTGAATCTCTGTCATTGTCAGCTACAACGACGGGATTTTCGTTGTTGTCTGTAATACTTGGGCACTGCTCTTCCACGTTGTTGCTCACTAAGAACAAAAAGGAACTGATGTACAATTAATGAGCGTTGGCTTGCAAGGATGTTTGTATTGAACAATAGACATCATTAGTTTCAGTAATCAAACACGCTAACGCTGTGCCTGAACTACAAACAACAATAGTAACAACAACAGCGCTAGCAGCAGCAACAACAACAGCGACAACGATGACGACAGCAACTACAACAGCAACAACAGCAGCAACAACAACAGCAACAACAGCAGAAACAACAGCAACAACAGCAGAAACAACAGCAACAACAATAATTGTAACAACAGCAGCAGAAACAATAACAACAACAATAGCAACAATAATAACAACATCAATAGTAACAACAACAACAACAACAGCAGCAGAAACAACAGCAACAACAAAAAAGTTGTCTATAATGACCAAATGGTTAGACGAGGCAGCTTTTATTAAAAGTGTCTATCTCACGTTTGGGGAATTTACATATCCGTAATATTTGGGTCTTCCTGAGCCAAATCACGATATATATTGTCATCCGAAAATTTCATCTTCATGGAGTTTTTCGCTGTCAAAGTAACCGGATATGATGTCACAAGAGGCATTCCAAACCAGTTTTCTTTTGTTACTTGCCACAAAAATGCCTCTTGTGACATCACATCTGATAACTTTAACTGCAAAAAAGTCCATGAAAATGAAATTTTCGGTTGACAAGATATATTATGATTTTGCTCAGGAAGACCCAAATATTACGAATATGTAAAATTCCCAAACATGAGATGGGAATGAAATAATATCCCTTTGAGACTTACCACATATGTAATAAACTAAAACATATTTTGCGATGTAAGTACAACCTTTAACCTGTCCCAAGAGAGATGTCTTTGTAGAAAACTCACAAGTGTTCCTTCCATCGCATATAGCACTCACACGTTCTCGGACATCCTTCACGCCGCACGTACGTGTACTGTTTGCTGTATTGGGACAGAAAATCTTTTTCTTCCTCCCGAACTCTGCGGTTGTTATCTGAATCCCGTGTCCCTTTGGACATCTCTTCAGTCGAGCTGTTTCTCCTTCGCAGCCGATGTCCATTTTGTAGTCTACTTTTTGGCAAGCTAAACAAATGTAGTATATATATAACATATAGATTTAATATAATACCGCAGCTTTTGATTGATTTGCGCAGAGTTACAAAAAGTTTCACAATCTTCCTCAAAATAGCATGAATTTTGGCTTCCTCTGACATTCATAAATACCGTAATTTCTACCTTTGCCATAAAAACTAACTTTTATTTATACTAGATAACCCTATCAGTCATTAAACTGTTCTCCCTAGAGGTTCAGTAAGGGCCACCCTTATTGGTTCAGTGTTAGTGGGAAACCGGAGTACCCGGAGAAAACCTGCGGTGTCTGGTATTTTGTTGTGTTTTCACTCATTAAAAATATCTTATATCTCAGTGATTGCTAAGTTTACTACGTTCATTATCATGAGGAGTTATTATACGTACATTTTCAAGTAAATTTGTGGAACAAACTTGAAGATGTAATTAATATTAAGTAATATAAATTAGAATAGGATCATTACTACAAATTCTTGCATTTTTTAACTGCCTTTTTAATGGCTACAATTATCGCGGGAAAATCGCAATTTCCGAAAAGCTAACCTTAAGCTTGCTTTAAGTCCCTTTAAATGTGACTTAAATCTATAAAAAACTTGCTTAAATTTTAATTTAAACTGGCTTTTTAAGATATATTCAATCAAATATTCATGTTAATCTATCTTTTCAAGAGATACATTAAAGCATGGCTAATGCTGACTTAATCAGCCAAATATAAATCTGAATTTGATCTCGAATTTGCGTAATTTGAAGTAGATTTAAGGTCTATTAAGTATATAGAGTATGATTTGGATAACGGATTGAGCGAGGTTAATTCGATATGAAAAGCAATCCGGTATAGTACATGTATAACTCTGAGGGCTTTCGCTTTGTTTTGAAGTAGGTGGCTGTCTCATTGAAGTACCCATTAGTGTCAGACATGGGCGCCGAAAATACATTCTGATTCATGGGGGCCAGGGGGTGCTGTCTATACTACTCAAGGGGTTTTGAGTGGGCTTATAACCGGGAGGGCTAATAAGCGGGATAGAAAAAACGTTTCAAAACGCAACAGACAAACTATGTTGGCACTTTATTGCTCGACGTTTTGCTTAATATCGCAAGTGCAAAAACAATAACAAATAAAGAAGATTTCTGATTTGGGCCAGAGAACCATTCCAAAAACAATCCATAACAAATAGTAACCAGAAGTTATAATGTGGAAAACATCGCGTTTGTCTATAACAAAATCTGATCGTCGTCGTCATCGTCATCACTAAAAGGTGCTAATAGAAGGTGGGCTTATATCCGGGGGGCTTATAACCGGAAGGTATTATATTTTCTGTTACCAAACAGATGGGCTTATAACCGGGGGGGGCTTATAATCGGGGGCTTATAAGCGGAATTCTACGGTATTCAACTAGTGAAGCCAGGGGACAGGTTGTTGAAGTATGAATTACACTGGTGATGGAATTTTAACAGCTTTTCATAAAAACAAACCTGCAGAGACGATTTTGCTTGGACATGTGACACATATAGCCGGCGATTTGCTTTACAGTATCCGCCGAAGCTCTGGCAGGAGCCGAGTCTTAGCGAAAGCCCTGGTAACTGGAGCCAGAGCTTTTCCCAAATGGCAAATGGCAACAAACCACATTAATGGCAGCCATGCAGCCAAACGGTCAACTTTGAGAAAATATAAGCTCAACTTTGCTAGCCTTAAAATGAATAATTTATCTCAATATTAAGTGGACGTTGCTATTTGGTGCTGTTCTTGGATTCTATGAAAATAATCTCAATCGAATGTTCACCGCAATGACACTTTAGTTTTGACATATCCGCGTGTAATTCAATTCGCAGATCTTGTGGAAAATGGCAACTGGATTGTTTTTTGAACTTGTTTATGTCACTGTGCACCAGCGACGCCCATCTACACGATACGATTATGCTAATTGTTTGTACCCTGCGCAATTCTCGCTTATAGTTATATGATTCGATGGTAAATATTACAAAACGCGCTCCTCAGAGAATCCCATATACATCCAGAGATGATAATCTTAAGTAAAATGAACCTTTTTCTATTACCATGACCGCCCTCTTTCATTAGCGTAAAAAGATGGTCGTGTTAAGGTTTTGAAACTGCAGACGCCGTCAAAGGGCATTGACAAAACCGGCAGCATTTGAGTGATCCTCGTATCTGACGGCCACACATCCCCATGCTTATTATGGGGTGTGTGTTTCAACGTTGAGACGTTTGAACCACCCGATTAATAATCGGAAAGGAGTTCAGTTATATATTAGGTAATCCTTTTGATAACCTCAATGCGATAAAGAAATAATGAATTTTCGAACTATATCGCGGGACTCTATATACAATATACTGTTGTATTTGCATATATATATATGTAGAGAAACAAATCTATATTTACCGTACCTCCTGGCCATGCCAGAAAAAGGATTCCGATGCCAGCTAATATCAATCGGGATCGCGTCATGATTTTCAGAGTGTCCGCTCTGCCTTTCCTTGCCATTCGTTGTCGAGTGACTTTGTTTGTTCGCTGTCATGTAGGCCAGTTTGTATTGGAAGAAAACCACAATATTGAATAATTGATGTGCATGGGTCACCGTAGTGAACGGTTTTTCACTCTTCGTACTCTGTGTGTCCTAGATATCCAGACTCGGTATCATGACAACCTTTGGCAAATTTATAGCCGGGTAGCGCTTATAATTTCTGCACCCAATTTTGTTTTATTAGCTTTCTAACATTTACCTTCTCATTAATTATAGGTTATCGTAAATGCGATGAATAATACAGGAGTGGAATTGTTAAGTAAGTGTTCATTATATGTATATATCATATATATAGTTCCTTGCAGAATGCGTTGTTTTTTTTTACTGACGAGTAAACCCGACTTGCTGTTGTATTTTGACTCCCAAGCTGTCACGTTGTCTTATGATTTATTTGAGATATTTCTTTAGGAAAGTAGCCTGCAGTCACATTAGGCTTATTGTGGTGAAGGTTATTTTAAATTAATTGAGAGTGCATTCACAGTGTGAAAGTTTTGGTAATTGTTCGGAGGTTTTCAAAAGTTGTTTTTCATCCATGTTTCTTCATCAAACTACTGACCCAACTAATGTTTATTCTCTGCCATGACTCCAGTTGATCGTATTCGCCTACTCTCTCTTTCCATTTGTTGAATTTAGTATTTTTTTCACGTTCAATTGGTTGTTTATAAAGAAAAACAAAACTCATTTTAATTATGTTTTGAAAGATTTCTGACACCGCATCTGTCGTTTAATATTGGGTATATTAAATATTGAATTGCATCCCTTGCTGTGGTTTGAGACAACAATAAAGACCACAAGCTATTTACTCACATAAGGTTATTTAATTAATAATAAGATTGTAAAACTAGATTAAAAAATCATCATCCATCTATCTATCCCTCTACAACGTACACGCATGTGTAAGTTTTGGCTTGTAAGTTATACCTTAAACTTTTCATGTCCATCATTAGTAGCGTAACTGAAATGGGAACTTCGGAATTTTGTCGTGGTATAGTTGGGCAAAAACATCGTGCATGCACGTATCAATTGATCTTTACATAGTCTGGATCTTTACAATCTGGACAAAAGTCCGTAAGTCACGCGTAATGTTGGTCATATATTGAGGTGTACACTAGGTCATAAGGCAATAAAATCCACATTTATATCAGTGATACGATTAATATATTAAAACTGATAAAAAATGGCTAGTCTTTCTGGCTTTTCCATAAATTCCTTTACGTGTTTTTAGCTTCATTATAACTCAATATTGAAAATGAATATTTGTGAAAATTTCACGCAAAAATCGCTGGAAATGCGATTCTGGGGGTCTGGCGGCGTTAAACTAGAAGTGTAGTGCTTGCCTAACTGCAATTACAGTCACCGCACGCCACTGTCGTAAGAGGAATATCCTTGAGAAGAACTTTGTCGGAATATTTCGGGTTTCCCTTCAGCGGCGTAGCCAAGGGGGGGCCTGGGCCCCCCATCTACACATTTGCCCCTCCCAGTCCCCTGAATGTCTGATGCTAAATTCAAGTAAGAACTTTTTCTTTTTTGAAATTTGAATTGTGTTTCAGTTGCTAATCGTGATTCAGTGGAACCAGTGTTCACACGTCACACACTTGACCATATATATAATATATATATATATATATATATATATATATATATATATATATATATATATATATATATATATATATATATATATATATATATATATATATATATATATATATATATATATATATATATATATATATATATATATATATATATATATATATATATATATGGCAAAGTGATCTACTTTTTTATATATATATATATGTGTGTGTGTGTGTGTCCCCGATGATATCAAATATCTAAATCACCAAACGATTCCGTGTGATAATGGTAAAGATATGCAGAATTTTTCAATAAATCATTATGCATTGTGATGTCAAAAGTATGATCATTTACATATTACACAAATCTTAATATCTCAAGAGTGAAGTGAGATATGAAAAAGTTGTAAATGGTTAGTCTTTATAGTTTCAAGAGTTCTTTCAAACAAAAGAGTTATTTTACAACTGAATGTTTCATTGTATATAGGCACTTTAACTATTTAAAAAAAAAATCAAGTCTAGAAACTCATGCTAGTAACATAATGGGAGTAGGGATAACGACTGCAATCTAGAAGTGTACAGTAGCTGTCTGGATAAATGAAATGTATATTAAGGTTAAATTTAGTGGCACGCCTTTGAGTTCTTTCCAGATCTGAGTGGCAATATTTTCTATAAGTTCAGACATTTTCTTTCAAATTAGGTTTGGGTGTTTTACGTTCAAAGTGGACTTTCTTGATACTCGAAGGGCTTCTTTGCTTCGGATCATCTCGCGAAGTCCTCGTGTATTTCGGTGCAAATGGGGATAGTTGTGGTAGCAGAGTAGGTGATGGTAATAAGGGAGGCGTAGGTGGTAAAGGTGGTAGATCATCCCCCGCATTCACAGTTGATTCATTGCTGCTGTGCGGATGAAGAATGTTTTGGTTTTTTCGTTGCTTGACATCCAAGTGTTGTTCCTTTCCTTGTTCCCTTAATTGAGCGACTTCTTTTTGTTTGTTGAAGAAGCTCTGAGTGTTGACAAAGCCGTGTGGTTGTTCCGCTAATGGCGACGGGTTGTTACTGTAATACCCAGAACTCGCTCGACTGTCTATCGGAGATTTCCAGGAAATGGGCACCGGCTGTTCAAAATTCCTGTCTTCGCTTCGTAAACTATCACCGTGTGCTCTATCATTGGTTTCGTCGAGTGATATTCGAGGCACAATTTTCATGTCGTCTTCGGAGGATCTACCCCTGCGACAACCTCCGTTGTGAATGTTATCCGGAGTTGGTTGTCTTATCGCTGGGCTAATTACCTTTCTATTCAATTCAGCCACTCTATTCTGTTTCTCATGATTATTACTTCGCTTGTCCATTGTATCAGTATACGAGGGGAGTGCTGTGAATTTGATTATCGCTGAGGGATTAGAAGAGTCGAGACTCTGGCTTCTAGATGGCCATTGGAATTGCTTAGTGTTATTTGTCCTCCCTTCATCGTTCTCCTGTCCAATGACTATACATGGGTGAATATAGTATAGCTTACGCTTTCTATAACTACTGTCTAATGACCCAGAGTGAATGCTTTCGGCGTTTAATAGTCTATTGTACAGAGATGGAGAAGAAAGCGTCGTCTCTGATAGTGTGGTTGTCGGCTTTCCTCGATGTGTATTAGAACTGGCATTTTGGAGGTCCGTCTCGACTCCAAACCTTGCCAAAAGCCTTTTTGAATGGTTTTCACTATTACTACTACGAGCTCTAGGTTTCCTTCCTGATCCTTTGTTTTCACTCTCCGATTCACGACCGTGATTCACCGTATCAGAAAAGTTCTTATCACCACGGACCAAGAGTGCATCGAGAGAAACGCGACATGAATTAGGGATACCAACCGGTATTTTTGGCGTCATTTCAGCATTGACTTGAACGTTAGTTTTTCTTTCCCTTTTATCTACTCTATATTTGAATGATGTATCATTATTGTTGCTTTTCGAGGTTTCTCGTGGTTCCCTTTGCAAGTTGTGTGGACATGATGCTACTGGTGATTCATCGTTTTTAATGTCACTGGTTTCCGCTGATTCCCTGCCGTTTATCGGCGCTGTTTCGGCTGTTTTCTCAGATGATTCGGACATACTTGGGTTATTGTTTCTTGAATTTGATCTTCCACTGCTTGTTCTTCCATCGCTCAATCCTATCCACAACGGATTCGTGAATACTAAGTTCTGCAAGTTAGGAGCTATTTGAGATGAGTTATAATCTGCCGATGTGTCAGTTCTTGAAGCTTTTAAAGATGAATTTTGATTTAGCGAAGGCTCAGTAGTTGTTGAATTTGATTCACTTTTGTTCTTTTGTTTTTCTCGTCGCCCTTCGCCGTTGTCTGTTGGTGGTTCCCGAAATCCAGAGTCGGTTGTTGCGATTGTCGGACTCGCAGCGTTTTCTGCGGTACGTTCAAATTGGCTGATGAGTATCAAATGTTTTTGTTTGGATTTTCGCGTGTACAAGTGACAAAGCAGGAAGACTGTCGTTATTAGGAGAAAGCCAAGGAGTATTCCTAGAAAGCACCACATCATTGCCATCATTGGGTTGTTTTCGTACGTTTCTAAGAAAAATAAAAAGATCTTTTATGGAAATTGAAGTGTTATTTGCAAGTCAAGTCAACAACTGTATTAATGTGTCAGTCTTCTAGCGCACCACTAGTGTTGTACTAATCGGGCTTGAGATATCACTCCTTCAGATTGACTTCACTTTGACTCGTGTTAGCTTGATAAAGTCGAACCCTTCTTAAAGTGGCTATGCAATGAAAAATTCAGTTGTAAAATAACTCTTTTGTTTGAAAGAACTCTTGAAACTATAAAGACTAACCATTTACAACTTTTTCATATCTCACTTCACTCTTGAGATATTAAGATTTGTTTAATATGTAAATGATCATACTTATGACATCACAATGCATAATGACTTATTGAAAGATTCTGCATATCTTTACCATTATCACATGGAATCGTTTGATGATTTGCATATTTGATGTCATTGGATACATCCACGCACATGCACCTGCATTTCGAGTGATTTCATTACATAATCTCAAGGATATATAAGCGTTTTTCAATAAGTTATTATGCATTGTGATGTCATAAGTATGATCATTTACATATTAAACAAATCTTAATATCTCATGAGTGAAGTGAGATATGGAAAAGTTGCAAATGGTTAGTCTTTTCAAATAAGAGTAATTTTACAACTGAACCTTTCATTGCACAGGTACTTTAATTACTTTGTTAAATTACGAACCATTATAAATGACGAATAACTCCAATAAAATCAGCAATGTCTTCCTCCTTAAATTCATTTTCATTCGACTTTTTCGTTTTGCAATACCTTCAGAAAATACGGTGTTGTTGACATACGGTGTCATGGTAGTGGGGGATACTGGGGAAGATTTGGAACTGGATGGACTATGCGTTGTTGGTGAGAACGTGATTGGGTAGCGGTGTACTGTGCCAGATATATTTTGCAACATTGATATATTTTGTAACATTGATATATTTTGCAACATTGATATATTTTGCAACATTGATATATTTTGCAACATCATTGAGCCAATCATGGCAAGTGGTTGCGTTCGGGAATGTGTGGTTGGAGAAGGGGTAATGGAGGACCGTGAGATACATGTTGATGAAGATGGACGCTGTCTTGTTCTTGGAAACCTTCGTGTACACACTAAAGGAATAGATAAAAACATAATTTTCATTTAATTTAATTTTATTAAGCTTTGCCTTACATGATTACAATAATATGTCAATACATTCATACAAATACAAGTTAGAAGGCTGAGAAAACCGCAACAGCTGAAGGCCAATTACTGCGGATCCATTATTACAATATTTTGAATGAGGTACAAAAAACTGAACAGGAAAAAGAAATGAGTAGAATGAAAAGAAGACAGAAACAAACATACAAGTAGACAGACAGACAGACAGACAGACAGACAGACAGACAGACAGACAGACAGACAGACAGACAGACAGACAGACAGACAGACAGACAGACAGACAGACAGACTAATCCAACAGACAGACAGACAGACAGACAGACAGACTAATCCAACAGACAGACAGACAGACAGACTAATCCAACATACAGACAGACAGACAGACTAATCCAACAGACAGACAGACAGACAGACATACTAATCCAACAGACAGACAGACAGACATACTAATCCAACAGACAGACAGACTAATCCAACAGACAGACAGACAGACAGACAGACTAATCCAACAGACAGACAGACAGACTAATCCAACAGACAGACAGACAGACTAATCCAACAGACAGACAGACAGACTAATCCAACAGACAGACAGACAGACTAATCCAACAGACAGACAGACAGACTAATCCAACAGACAGACAGACAGACTAATCCAACAGACAGACAGACAGACTAATCCAACAGACAGACAGACTAATCCAACAGACAGACAGACAGACAGACTAATCCAACAGACAGACAGACAGACAGACTAATCCAACAGACAGACAGACAGACAGACTAATCCAACAGACAGACTAATCCAACAGACAGACAGACAGACTAATCCAACAGACAGACAGACAGACTAATCAGACAGACAGACAGACAGACAGACAGACAGACAGACAGACAGACAGACAGACAGACAGACAGACAGACAGACAGACAGACAGACAGACTAATCCAACAGACAATTACACTGCACTGTACTGCACTCGACGAGAAGTAATTTTCAGTAAATGTTCCAAAATAATCGGCGAGAAAAGTGGGGGGAGGGGGCTATAGCCCACCCGGATTTGAGCAGTTCTCTTAGCCTTATTTGGAAAATTGACGCCATTTTTATATAATAAAGTTACACTTACTGCATTTGTATACGACATTCAAATAACTGTTAACGTTCGGGCAAGGATTGTCGAAGATCGCTTTGGTCACCTTGAAACTACACTTTTGTTTTTCGTCCGTACAAATGTTGGAAACCTTGTCGAAGACGTCCCGTTGACAGATATCTCTTGTGGGTGACCATGAGGCGGCATTGGTGGTTTGATTTCCAGAGCAACTAACGATGTACTCTGACTGTTCTCTGCCAAACCATGCAGACTCGATTTCAATCCAAGGTCTTTCTTTTATAAGACATGTTAGATCGATACTCATTCCATCGCAGGCTATTTTTCCCCCCTCTGCAAATGAGATTGGAAAATGCAATTATCAAATAACATATATGTACACAACAAATTATAATTTTTTTTATAAAAAACCCGAATTTTTGTTTCTGAAAAAAATGGCATTACAGATTATGTTATAGTAATGATAATAATAAAGACGTTTTAGGTGCATTAAAGGACATTGGCAACAAAAATTAAGTTTGTCTAATATGAAAGAACTCGTATAAAATGATAGAGTAACACCTTTTACAACTTTTCCGTATTTTACTTCGTTTTTAAAATATTTCAGTTTGTTTGATATGTAAATGAGATGGTCTCTGACGATCGATGGTCTCAATCACTGATAATCAGTGATTGCTAAGTTTACAACTTGAAGATGTAACTAATATTTTAAAGAGACCATCTCATTTACATATCAAACAAACTGAAATATTTCAAAAACGAAGTAAAATACGAAAAAGTTGTAAAAGGTGTTACTCTATTATTTTACGAGTTCTTTCATATCAGACAAACTTAATTTTTGTTGCCAATGTCATTTAAACAAAAAATATCAATGCTCTTACAACAATACATTAAGTTACTCAAGTAGTATAATCTACCTATATTGAACGATCATGCGTGATGAAAACAAATGTGGCCATTTTGAAGGCAATTCGATGATAAATTGCATTTTTCCCCATAAAACGTTTTGTAATGCAGTTCTGAGCTTTATGTTGGTTCATTGCATAGCTCTAGCGGTGGTCTTGATTATTGAAACGTTTCACACTTGTAGCATTTGTATATCTAGAGAAATTGTGTTTATGATAAGCGGCAGATTTTATGCAAATTAGTTTTCTGGATTTATTGGAAACACGATTTCTCCACTCAGGTAAACTTTGAGGGTATAAAACTTTTCAGTAAACAAGACCACCACTAGAGCTATGCAATGAACCACGACGAAGCTCAGATCTGCATTATAAACATTTTTATGCGGAAAATGCAATTTCTCATGATTTAGACTATCGAGCCATCTTAATATATCCGTTCAACCCAGTGTCTGTCCAATGAAACTTAAATATAAAAAATCTAAGTAGATCAAAACTACCATACACCTAAATTTTAATTGATGTTGCATTTTTCGCAACTGGTCCCGGTTTGGTCTTAAAATTTACATATTTCAACACTCCAAATTTTCCTTCACCATAAATCCTTAGAACATGTATAGTTTAATAGAGTGAAATGCATGCAAATATTACTTAATATATAAATCTTCTCCCGGCATTACAACCACTATACAGAACGAGGCTCTCGGCAACGGTCTCCGTAGCTCAGTGTTCAGCACTGCACTAGCATCGCAGAGTCACGGGTTCAATTCCAGCCGGAAGGCCTTATTGTTGCATTTTTTGCAACTGGCATGGTCCCGGTATGGTCTTAAAGGGACACTCCGGCCCAAATACAAATGTAGTTCATATGAAAGATCTTACTGACTTTAGATTATTTCCAAAGTTTCAGCATTCCTATCAATTTAGTTAAGAAGATGTGGCTAGTTGAAGTTGGAGAGTTTGTCCAATTTCGACGCCATTTTGTTTCTCAAATATGACGTCACTGAGTGACGTGATCTCGTATTATGCCTAAGAAGCTCCTCTACTTTCCTGCATGATGAACTAAATAGTTTATTTCGACTAATTTTCGTCCAAAGACCATTCACAATAACTATCACTATGTGATCGCCATCAAAACAACTCCACTGACGATAAAGAATCACTCAATGACGTCATATTTTCAAAACCAATATGGCGTCAAAATCCACAAATTTTCAACTTCAACTAGCCATATCTTCTCAACTCAATTGATAGGAATGCTGAAACTTTGGAAATAAACTAAAGTCAGTAAGATCTTTCATATGAACTGCATTTGTATTTGGGCTGGAGTGTCCCTTTAAAATGTATATATTTCAACACTCGAAATTTTCCCTCACCCTAAATCCTTAGAACATGTAGTTTAATCGAGTGAAATGCCAAATATTACTTATGTAAGATATAAATCCCGAGAACGAGGGATGGCTGTATATCGCGTACATCCCGATGTTCGAGGGATTTATCTGACTTATTTCATGATTGAGGAGGTTTTCCAACAAAACTTTGTCTATTTTTGCCACCTTGGACAAAGATTTCCCTTAGTTTTTCCTTCATTTCTTATCTAATTAGTATTCATAGGGCTTCATGCTATATACAGCCCGCAGTACATCAAAGAAAACCAACTCAATCATGAAATAATATATTTTAAAAACCCTGTTTCGAAGATAACGATAAGAAGTAATGAAAAAAGCCACTGTGTGCTTTTTATGCGTTTTAACAAGTGATACAATCTAGCTAGTTTAACTAGATTGACACTCAGCTTCGTTGCCAGCTTGATGTGGGAAATTCACCGAATCTTCTCAGAAAACCCTATAGAGGCTTTCTTATTCATCCACAATCCAAATACATCGACTAGGAACCTGATTTTTTTGTTTTAACCTCGTCACTTAGTCTTCCACGCTTCGCGTCAGTCAAGGCTGACATAATTCGAAACAAAAGTCAAGAAAACGCCGAGTTTTGTGAAAAATACAGAAATAATTACTTTCTAAGCTATATCTTCTTTTAATTAAAAGACAAAATGAATAATTTATATCAAGGATTGACAAGATATTTACGGATGAGTTCACCAAGGGAATTTCGTGCTTCGAAAAATGGCCGACCGAGCGTGCAATGCGTCACGGTTGACACTCAATCTTATAAAATCTATGACTGGGGGGATGCCAGCAGAATGATGCTAGAAATTTTCTATAGCATAGAGGATCAAATAAATAGAATGTAGAATCTAAACCACGTATCAAGCAATGTATACGGACCATTTGAACGCCGTACATCTAATTCGAACAACATTTACCCGAAAGAGCAAGCCTCGCGAAGTTATACATTTTCCATTCAAGCAACACTCTTGCCAAATCGAACTTCACGTTTGTAATATTTGCTGAATTGAACGTCCGAGTTATCTGGCGGTCGCGCGGTCATATTTCAAATCGAACAAACGAACGAGAATACGCGCTTCTAATATGTCACCGTTGTCGAAAACATTGAGGTTATAGTGTCTCCTTGAATTCAAGACGCTGTCGTTTGTTGCCGTGTTCCACTCGATAACAATCTAAACGACTAAACCACGTATCAAGGCGATCATATAGCCCATTATAGCCTTCTAACATACGGTAATCATATGGCGCGTTTCTATGTCAAAATTCAATATGACCATTTGAACGCCATACATCTAATTCGAACAACATTTACTCGAAACGAGCAAGCCTCGCGAAGTTATAAATTTTCTATTCAAGCGACACCTTATAGCCAAATCGAACTTCATGTTATGTAAATAGTTCAAATGCATGGGCGAAATAAATAATAAAAATAATAAAAAAATTATTGAACGACTTATAAATAAACCTACGTCACAAATAAACCTACGTTACAAAACGTCATAAAACTGGACAGACATCCAGACATCCACAATGCCGATCGAGTCTGTTCGCTTTACATAGTTCCGTGTAGAGGTCTGGACACGGAACACAGGGACCCAAGTCAAGATTATTAGTGTGCTACCTCCCTGAGGGTAGGCAGCTATAACAAAAATCGTTCAAACACGCGAGCGAGAGTTCTTCTTCCGATTCCAAAACACCGAGAAGCATCTTCGAGAAGCATCTTCGAGAAGCATCTTCGAGGGGTGGTTTTGGGTAAAAACAGAAAAGCGTCCGAAAAAAATCGAGTAAAAAACTACAGCTTGAAAACACGCAAGACGCAAGACTTCATGAGTATCAAACTCAAAAGTAATGTTATTTAGTAAACAGTTATTTACAACAAAAAGTTATTGAAAAGAGAAACATTCTGATATCTTACAAGTTATCTGCCAAGAACATAAGCATTATGAGCCCTCTCAGGGTTAAGTTGTGCTCGTGCATGCAGTGTGTTAACGTGCCCTGCCTTTCTGAACATTCTCTCCGATGGCGAACTGCTGGCTTGCATGGCGAGATATCTTTTAGCCATAGCTGTGCTCTGCAGCGTTAGTTCAGTCGCATTTCTCTTCTACCATATAGCAATGGTCATCGTCTCTATCGATGACAAGGAATACCGCAATATAAAATTCAATCAGGAGCTGTCGTTAATTCCACCCGCGAGGGGGGAAGAAGGAAAACTGAAAATTCTTGTTAAAGTTTCGTGACCCAACCAAATTTCCCTGGATGGTTTCATGATCCAACTATACAATTAGTTTTAGTTTCGTGGCCCAGGCACATCTTAAACTTCCATTCATACCGACAACACAGGAGTGCTGGGAACTGAGGGTAGTCTGCCATATAAAGCAAGGAAAACAATCAACATTGTTTTCAGCCGGGTTTTCCAATTTCTGGGGGCAACTATAGGGGTTCTAAAATAGCTTACTTTTCTTTGGGTGTGATATGGATATTTCTTGCACTTTTCATAGCGTATTGATATTCCTATATATATATGTTATAAATATTTGTTTTCTTCGATTACTTTTGATACTAATCAAACAAGTTTCTGGCGCATCAAAGGTTTTCTAAATGTTTTCGTAGCACCCCAGCACTTTTCCTTCTGCCCCTCTCCCTGGTGGAATTAATGACAACTCCCTTACCTTTTAACAGACGATCACGCGGGAGATAGCTGCAGACGTCTTCGCCGATGTTTATAAGCTTGTTAACGCCCCACGATGAGTTTTTTTTACAAAGGCGATGGCAAGATCGTGAAATTGTAATGCTTTTTTGAAGCGACGACCTATTTCCGTTTTCGTGTAGATATGCTATCAAAACGAGGCTCATTATCATCGAATATAGTATACAGTTTGTTATTGTATAGAAATGTTGATCTTTTGGTTTCACGGTTCTAGTTTCCCTCAATTTCAAAATTTGAAATCTTAATACGAATTACTCTCTCTCTATACACGCTAGTGTTTGAAGTTACTTCTCAAACGAACCTGTGTGTTTCGAGAGGAAATCATCGACATGAAAGTTTCCGAAATTATGTCGAATCTTCAATTGTTGGTTATGACTTATTAATGAGCTTTTGAGTGTCTACTCTTTGGGGTGCTTTGGCCTTGAAGACTTGAAGCTGCGTGATTATGAAGGTTGTTAAATGACATTATTTATTTGGCAACGCTAATGATAAATTTGTTAAAGACAGGTGCTGTTCCAAGTCTAACTTAAATCTTCGGAAATACTCTGCTTTCCATATGGCGTACCGATTTTCGCATTTCCATTTCTTCGGTTTTCATAATATATCTCGCCGCTAAGTCTTCGTACGGAAATTTCGTTATGTTCAACGGTTACGTTCGAAAACCCATGCGGAATATATAAGTAATACGCGAAAGGCATCGACGTTGGCGCAAAAAAACCCTAAAATGTAGATGTAACCTAATCAATTTTTTTTAAATATATGCTGTGCCATTAAACTGAGTATAATACACGAATTTAACGTACTTAACCGCGGCTAAGTATACTAACAGCTTCTCAATATTTGCATGGTTTTAACCAACGAGTTATGTTTCTTATTTTTTGTTTATATATACAAACCAAACTGACAAACAGCTGTCCATGAATTGCATATTTCATGCGCTATATCACGCCTTCGTATAGTGGAAAAGATGATCACGAAGATTACGGCCACGACGCGTCGATGACAACCGCTAAACCAAAAGCCGCGCGGTCGACGATCTCTCAGACGAAAGGCGAACGACTACTGAACGGACGATTGTAGCGCAGCCGTTGATGTCTTTAATAAGCCGCGTTGATCGGCATTGCATTCAATATGCAGATCGTTCAACTCTCATGCATTTCCTTTTTTGTATTTTAGGCATTCGTAGCGGCTCGAGTATATAGCTCGTTGCTCGTACGATATTTAATGTCTTCTCCATTTCTATATCGACTTTGTCTTTTATTCGTCTAATTTATAAGAGCCATATGAAATGGTATCTGCGTACGCGGACGAGTCTGTATCGATACACACACGGATTTAGCCTTACCTTGTGTGCTTAAATTTAAACGTATATATTACTTAAATGCATGTGATAGTTATAATGAGCACCTACTCTTCGAAGTTTATTCGATGGTTCAACACGAAGAACATCATTATATATTAACTTCAAGTTTAATTCTCCCATTAAAGTTGACTGAATTCACATCGGTATTATCATAAAAAACTATTTAGCCACGTTAAGTTTCTTTCAAGATTAATAAGTGTAGTAGTATACATTGCATGCACCACCATGGTTAAAAAAATAAACACTCGTCAAGAGTGTATCATCTATACATGTCTTTGCCGCTCAACTTTGCCATTATACACATACCTGTTTTACCGCAACACTCTCCGTCTACGTATGCCCGAAGCATACGTAACACAAACAGCATCTAAAAAAGATTACAGGCTTTACATCACTGATAAGTTTCCTGGATAACCTTCTTCTATCAAAACTCGCGTTTTTCGGGGAAATATTCCCTCGTTTAGCTACCCTATAATTTCAGTTTTATTTCAATATTTTGTGACTATAGATCAGACCTACGTACCTCCAGAAGCCGGTTCATCGCCTAGACACGAATAATTAATTCTTTGTTTTTTTCGCTTAATCCATTTGGTCGACTTTTGAACCTTACTTAATATGTGCTCTGTATTTCCTCTTTGGCTAAACAAGCTCCGGAGTCTTTGGCTGCAGGCTGTGTTTTGTGTTATCACCAATCGAACCGACTGGCATCCTTCATTAATTTTAATGATTTTTTTCGCATAAGTGCATACACTTCCATTACCAAGCCATTATTGTATTCCCAAAGCTTATTAAAATTATGACAGCATTATCACTCTTATTCAATTTTCATGCACCTCCGTCATTCACTAAAAAATATTACGTGTATACACACAGTTTGTAAAGTCAAATTGACTTATGTATGCATGATAATTATCAGAATGATCATTATCATGTTCAGGTGATAAATTGCTACTAAAACGGATGACTCAAAATGATCTTTCTGTTTTTGTCTGGTCGTTACTTCTGGTTAGGTTAGGGTTAGCTGCGGTAAAGGTTAAGATAAAAGTTAGGGTTAGGTTTAAAGTTAGCATCAAGGTTAGGGTTCTTAGGATTAGATTAGTTCTTGAAAATGGCAAGATCATTTTAAGTGATCCCTTTTAGCTTTCACCGATTGAGGTGAATCCCGCGTCACTTTACTCGTTGGATGCAAATTTATATACAAAAAAGCTCAAAAAATCCATCTATACAAAGTGAAGCTTGCGGCTGTTTTGTGTTTCTTTAAAGTTCGCCGCAATTTCTTTTCTGACTTTCTTTTCTGAATCGTTCGAACACAAAACATAAACAAAATAATAAGATGTAAACAGCTTTTCGCTGCCTTGAGATGACAATTAAAATTATTTAAATGCAAAATGGGTTAATTGTCCGCCATTTTTTGTATTTGTTTACTTTGCCCATGGTTTTGTCACGCAAGAACATGGGAACTAGCGAAAGTGCAGAACTTGCGATAGCCTGAGAATACAGCCGTCGTTCATCGCCTTACGCCCGACAAAAAGTGGCTATTCTGCACTCAGTTGATGTAGTGACCTCATATCGACAAATTGTCGGAGTGACGTCATATCGACAAATCGTCGGTTCGTAAATATAGATAAATCAAGAAGATGGCGCCGTGTGGTTGGCACCATTAATTAAACTACATGCCAGAACAGTAAGGAATTATTCTCTTCATCTTCCAATATTCTCAGGAGTGCTAGTCGTGGCGATGTTTTGATTACTTGGACTTTTTCTATTTTTGATTACTTGGATTGTTTATCAGCGCTGCTACTGAGCATATTAACTTTACTTTAAGATGCTGCACTCAGTTTACGTATTATTCATTATTTTGATTCAATCATAACTGGGTCATGGGTGGAGAAACCTGTTTATTATACACTCGTCAAGTTCAGGGAGTAGCCATACACTGTAGGGAGGCCGGACATACATCGATAAAACCGACAAAACAATTGCCCCTTTTCACGAACTTCGTGAACTTCGTTGTTATGACGTCATTACATGAACTGAGTCTCCCACGCAACCTTTTATTTTTCTCAACTATGACATACACAAAACATGATATCAAGAGGCAGAAATGAACCAATAATTTCAAATTTATATTATCAACGTCAAGCTGAGATAAAATGGTGTGTCTGTCTTCATCGAGCGGTGTCTGTCTAATGTCTCTGAAATTCGCGGCGGCATTCGGCAATTGCCGACGTGAATAACGAAAATTAAACAGCGTATCACGTCGGCACTTTTTTGCCGTTGTGAATTTGTTAACAACAAGCAGTTTTATCTGATTATTAACTTCACGTAAATTTGTTCTGTTCTTTCAATTCCTCGTACAAATTATCTTGGACAAAATAATAATAAATAAGATTCAATAATCTTCTTCGTAAATATTTGTTTTTTTATTTCTTTTACTTTCGCTCAGTTTCTTTTGGATTGTTGTGACATTTTTGAACGAATAGATATAGATTAATGCAAGCATAGCGGATTCAGATATTCATCCATTAAGTAGAAAATCAAAAATGTTTCTTTTTGAAGGAGAATATAGTAACCGAGTAGGTAACTAAGGATGGTAAAGAATTCCAAATTTTTGGACCTAGATAACGAATTGTAAATTGTAAATTGTTCGGTATGTGTGGGAGTGGGACCGGTAATCTGTCGCAGATCTAGTATTGTAATTATGTACTTGAGTATTAGTTAAAAATAAATCGAGAAAAGACGAGGGTAACAAACAATGGTGATATAAGAACATAAATTTAGCAATATGAAATGAATTTATTTTGTAAATATCTAAAAATTTTATGTGGATAAACAATGGTGCTCAGCAAAACCTTTACAACTTTACTATCTTTAAGCTGCAACTACCTAACTTAACAAAGTCTTATTAAGTCCAGTCATTCATTATAGTTCCAGATTATATCTCCTGTTCAAATCTTCCGGACATAATTATAATCTAGAGAGAAGATAAAATTGCATGATTAGTGCCAGACAAGAAACGGCATTTTGGTATCTGCAGCGAATGATTTGCGACTGGAGAGACTCTCAATAAAACGCTAAGCTCACATAGGCGTACGGGAAAAATTTTGCAGGGGGGGCTGCACATAACTTGCCCGAATGAAAAATGACGTCATGAATATGACGTCATAAATATGACATGATATGACGTCATATCAAAATTGAACCACCTTTTTGTTCTGTTGATATCTCTGGAAATAACCATAACTGTTGCGAAAGCTATACATTTTTTGAAAGCACAATAAACCGGCTTTTACTAGTTGCTTTTAAATTTCCCGAACAAGACTAATTAGCATTAATTATCATAAATCAGGTCGAAAAGTAGCATCATGAAAATTCAAAATGCCACCAATCGCAGAGTTTTTTTATTAAATCAAATCAAACTTGGCGTGTGAGTGGATCTCATGTGCCTGGCACTTGTCGATTTTCAATTTTTAATCTTGCGTTACCGTGTGCCGTGTTTTTCGATTGACGACTTCATCAGTCTTGTACGAACCATTTTGACTGAGCCAGACAGGAAATATTTAATTTAAGATTTATGACAATGAAAAATGGCCAGACCATTTTTTCCCGTCAGACAAATGCGGCTGCAGCCTCGTATGCTTATATAGCTAAGCTTCTAACTAAATTGCGTACCTGAGTTCTCTAACTTTGCGTACAAGCAGCATTTGTGAGCATGTCGAGATACTCTAACAGTTCAATGTCGGTCTTGTTCAGGATATTATCCAGTGCGATTGCCTTCGACGACATCGTTCTTAATCCATCTCTGTTTATTCTGTTCCCAATCCCAACAGGAACAACTTGAACTCCATATAACTTTAACAGAATAATAGAAATAAACACAAGGAACGTTTGTTGTAATGCTATGGTATTGCTGGGCGATCGTCAAGATTAATTCCGATCACAAAATAATTTTGAGTTCCGGACAGAGATCGAAACTTGTAACCTTTTGATTGCCGGTGAGACGCTCTAAATACAATTATTATACATTCCAACTTCATTCTCGTTCTTCGTTGGTCAACGTACTCCAGTTAATTCTCAATGTCCGGCAGCTGTGGCGTCATTTCCGTCATTTCCGTCATTGTACGGAGATGTCCAAAAAAATATTATTGGATGCTGATGACGTCACTAGCTCAAAGCGCGCGAAAATAATAAAATGGCTTGCTGTAGATTTGCCTCTGTTGACAAAGACGACAGTGACGATAAAGACAAGTATCCTAATCCTTGTATATACGATACAACACGGCCGCTTATGTTGTAAATTGTATATGTATATGTATATGTAGATGTATATGTAGATGGTAGATGGTAGATGGTATATGGCAGAACGTATCAAGTTTAAAATATTCGAAATTCATCCGAAATTCTTGTCAACCGTGGTTGTATGGTGTATGGTGTATTGTATATGGTGTATGGTGTATTGTATATGGTGTACATGGTGTACATGGTGTACATGGTGTACATGGTGTACGTGCTGTACATGCTGTACATGCTGTACATGGTGTACATGGTGTACATGGTGTACATGGTGTACATGGTGTACATGGTGTACATGGTGTACATGGTGCACATGGTGCACATGGTGCACATGGTGTACATGGTGTATGGTATATTAAAATGAAGTCACCTCTAGTTCCAACGTAGGTAATCTCAGTGTTGTTGATCCACCATAGGTATATCCGTCGGTGACAATCACCAGAACTTTCCTGGAATTTTCCCTGCTACCGTGTTGGCCGCCAGAGAACAACTTCGATGCTTCCTTCAAGGCTTCTTGTGTGAGGGTTGCTCCTCCCAGCAAAGGGATGTCAGTGATGGCTTTTTGGATTGCACGCACGTTGTGGAAGGCGGAATTATTGAAGGTAAAGTCAATGTAGACGAAGTGATTGTAATGAAGCAAAGCGAAATGAGCTTGGTTGTCGTCGACGGGGAATCGCGCAACAAACTCTCCTAAGAATGTCTTTCTTTTTTCGAACTCTTCGAGTGTTATACTCGAAGACACGTCCATGGCAATGAGAACGTCCGTCTTTGATGAACAAGCTAAAGCTAAAAGAATTACAAAGCGAAAACTGGAATTAGTATAGGTATAATCGCGCGCGGTGGAGGAAAATTAAGGTTTAATTTCACGCGTGTTTTCAAAGTTTCATAAAATTGCTCGAGTCGCGATCGACGAGGCCGGGCAATTTGTGAAACTTTGAAAACACAAGTGAAATTAAACCTTAATTTTACGAGGAACCATGTGATTACCTGTTAATCATATAGATGGCAAAATTTATTCATAAATAAGTTAGCTACGCACATGAACAACTATGCAATCAACTGAAAGTAAACGGTATACGTTACAACGAACTTTATTGAGTCAAACAACGACATATTTATCCGTGTCTGCCGAATGCCATAAACCTAAATTTTAGACACCGTAAGCGTTACCACTAGAGTTGAGGATATAGGATTGATAAAGACAGATAATGTATATTTCATACCTGGATTTGAAACGATTGCCGTGGTGGCAGCTGTACTAGGTACTGACTTGGCAGTTGACGGTGGCGCTTTAGTTGTGGTCGGTGGGGCTTTGGTTGTGGTTGGTGGAGCTTTGGTTGTGGTTGGTGGAGCTTTAGTTGTGGTAGGTGGGGCTTTGGTTGTGGTAGGTGGGGCTTTGGTTGTGGTAGGTGGGGCTTTGGTTGTGGTTGGTGGAGCTTTGGTTGTGGTAGGTGGTGCTTTAGCAGTGGTTGGTGGAGCTTTGGTTGTGGTAGGTGGTGCTTTAGCAGTGGTTAGTGGAGCTCTGGTTGTTGGGAATTGTAACTTTTCAGTTGTGGTTGGTGGGCGTTTAGTTGTGGTAGGTGGAGGTTTAGTTGTGGTTGGTGGAGGTTTAGTTGTGGTTGGTGGAGGTTTAGTTGTGGTAGGTTGGTGTTTAGTTGTGGTAGGTGCAGGGTGTTTAGTTGTGATAGGGTGGGATTTAGCAGTGGTAGTTGGGCATTTAGTCTTGGGGAGTTTAGGTGGAGGTTTAGTTGTGGTGGGTGGAGGTTTAGTTGTGGTGGGTGGGAGTTTAGTTGAGATAGGTGGAGGTTTAGTTGTGGTGGGTGGAGGGTTATGTGTTGTTTTTACTTCTATTGGTAAGACTGTGGTGGTGTTTGTTGGAGTTGGTATATAGTATATCATATTGGTTAACTGTGTTCCAGAACATATTGCTGAGTTCCTTTGGCACACCCTAAAAGCGGAATCTATACACGACCTTGACAAGCCGTATTTGGTGAAATCTTGCTGGTCGCTATCACCATGAGTCCAACATTCACCATAATACTGAATGGAGAAATACCTGTTGGGTAGCGCTGCTTTCGCACAATCACAGATAAACCTTCAAAACAGAAAAAAAGCTTTTGCTTACTTGTAAATAGACTTTTAACAAATATTTTTAATATTCTAACCTTGGTAAAAATTCTTGGTACTTTTCAATGCTCCATATTATGGAATATCCTGGGTTTTTATCAGAATAAGCATCTCGGGCGTTGAGCAATAATATCGGGAAGGCCCTGGAGCTTGTTAGATCTTTGTAGCATCCAACTTTATGGTACGGAACCTGACAAGCTAAGAGAGGAATAATATATTATAAACAAATCCTATTTAAGTAGCCTATTTTATTTGTTGACTCTTTTCAACACAATTTGGTGGATCGTATAGATTTGACTGATCTAATAAAACTGGTAACTGAAGCAATTTTAAAATCGTTAACAGTTGTATTAATTTATAAATTGATGTAAAGATAGTTTTAGATATTTTAGTATGATAATCTAGGTAGTTGTCTACCTATAGACTCGTTAATTCAGTGTCTATACTGCAAAAGAGTTTCAATAAACATTATTATTATTAAATTCTTGAAGGATTGCATGGTGGTGATTAATAATTATTAAAACATTTGTGGAAACACCATGTAGATAATTTTATTAGCTGAGCTTTCGTCTCGTAGGACTCGAGACTTCATCAGAGCAAACTAAAGAAGTGAGTGTTGGCTCACGTCATATTATACGACATTTATAAATGCTAACTCAACGGTAATTAACGGTAAAGCGCGCGCGCGTGCAAGAATTACGTAATCAAATTAAAATTAGTAATAAAATTACAATTAGTTACGTTCGAAACAAATTCTCAAGAGTTACTTAATCAATTAGTTCTTTCGAAACACGTTCTTAAAGGTTACTTATGTACTAAAAGGGCTTGCCAAGTGTTATTTAGTGGTTGCCCTTCTTGTTCCATAGTTTCCGCTTTACATATTTCTATCGATTCTCTCACACGTCTCGAAAAATAGTTTTTCTCGTTGGCTATGAGTGATGCTTCTCCCCACTTTATTCTATGATCTTGTTCCAACGAGTGCTTAGCCACTGCTGATTTCTTTAGTTTGCTCTGATGAAGTCTCGAGTCCTACGAGACGAAAGCTCAGCTAATAAAATTATCTACATGGTGTTTCCACAAATGTTTTAATAATTATTATTATATATATATAAAACGAAATAATATCAACTGGGATATTCTATTTAGTACTAAATCTGTCAAAAATTGAGAATTTAAGCAGAATTGTCCAGATAAGGCTTTCAAGACAAAAATATTTTGACCTTGCGAAAATGTCGTAAAATTGCATTTTAAGCCATTAATCGTTATGTTCGAATTTCAGCAGAAATCGACATTTTTTCAAGCCATATATAGATTGACCATGATTCAAAACGGTTTTATTTGTGGAAATATTTCCAAGCCATAATACATGACACCCATAAACAAGCACGAAGAGTAAGAGGTAGGAGATCTACTGGATGAACATAAAAATTTTAAGCAGAATTTAAAGAATTTAAGCAGAATTTGTCGGATAGTGATTGTTTTTTGTATATTTTTTGACTTGTGAATTAAATGATTTGATTCCGGATTCAAAAGATTCCGAAGTCATCCCTGAGATTACACGAGTCATCTCTTTTCACAAAACTGCTTCGGATTCCTCATTCTCGTGTAAAACATTAAAACATCAAAAGGACTTAATATGTAAACGATATATATATATATATATATATATATATATAATGAAAGGATTATATATATATATATATACTATATGTTCTAAGGATTTATGGTGAAGGAAAATTTCGAGTGTTATATATTCCAACACTCGAAATTTTCCTTTGAGTGAAATGCCAAATATTACCTATAATATACCCAGAATCTTATCCCGGCATTACCACCACTATATTTACAGAACTCGTGACTTGGCTCTCGGCAACTTCCTCCGTAGCTCAGTGGTTAGAGCACTGCACTAGCATCGCAGGGTCGCGGGTTCAATTCCAGCCGGAAGGCCTTGAAGTTGCATTTTTCGCAACTGGTCCCGGTTTGGTCTTAAAATGTCAACACTCGAAATTTTCCTTCACCATAAATCCTCAGAACATGTAGTTTAATCAAGTGAAATACCAAATATTACTTATATATACTATATATCGTTATATACTCCATTGTATTTATTCCACTTGGAAAGAACAAAACTCACCTAAATTCACTGAAAAATCCGTCACTAAAATCAAAAAGAATACAGATAACACGGTACAGGACATCTTGGTTGGCAGTAGACCAGAGTGTTGTGCGTTATACGTAAAAAATGCGGCCTTTTTAAATATGTTTTGCAACAAAGGATTACTGCCGGGTGAACTCTAACACTCGTGAACAAAAGCCTTTTAAAGGCCAAACGTGAAAGGTGCTAGTAAGTGAATAGAAATCAATCAAAACAGCTGACAAGCTAAAATTTATTTCACTTTAGAGTACCTTTATATTCTGTTTTGTTTTCTGTATTCGCGCTTACCAATGAGGCATTGACGGAGAAATCAATATTCTATCTTAGAGCGATATTAGCAAGCACTATATGCTCAATGTGGCTGCCTTTCTAGATAATGGTTTTCTAAATAATGCATAACTATATTGGACTAAATATTAGTCTATTATTGGGAATCTTCTTCGTGTACGCACGTAAAAATCTCACAGGCTGTAACAAGGTTGTTGGTTCAACATGCCTGTAACAGCATTGTCAACATGATAGATCAGGACTGTTAAAATAACAGCACGGTTCAAGCATGTTTCAACATGTTGAGACAGGCTTGTTGAATCGACAGCAGTTGTCATGCATGTTAGAACATGCAAAAACCAGCTTGATAGAACAACCAAGTTCATGGCTGTTGTAACAACGCTGTTCAAGCCTGTTATTTCATCATGCTCTGACAACATGTTGTATCATGCATGAACAATACTGTTTCAACATCCATGAACAGGCCTGTTCACAACCCTGTTCAAGCTGGCCAGCTCAACCCTGTTCAAGCCTGTCGATATCAACCATGTTTTTGACTGTTAACAGGTAAAAACAGACTGTGCGTTTTTACGTGTGTACCACACACATACTGTACACAATGGATTTATGGACACAGACTACGTCATAGACACATCAAGGTTGTTTTCTCAGGATTCAGAAGCTTTATAAGAACAAAAAAACGTAACCATAACCCAAATAGAAACTCTAAATAGAAAAACTCTAAAAAGGAATACTAATCCTACTTTTAAACTAAATATTTCAATTGTATAATATTCTGTGTCCGGTACACGAAGTAGCAGCCCTATAGGGCTCAAGGAAGCCTAGTTTTTTCCCCTTGTGACTTATCTTCATGAAATTTTATATATATATATATATCTATATATATATATATATGTAATATTTGGCATTTCACTCGATCAAACTACATGTTGAAAGGATTTATTGTGAAGGAAAATTTCGAGTGTTGGAATACATACATTTTAAGACCAAACCGGGACCAGTTGCGAAAAATGCAACTTAGCGGCCTTCCGGCTGGAATTGAACCCGCGACCCTGCGATTGCTAGTGCAGTGCTCTGACCACTATGTATATATATGTACAAAGGTATAAAACTCTAAAAATTAATGACCAAATTACATGAAAATATTAATATTATGATACAAGATGAAGTCCTAATTACATGACAGATGAAATACACTGTGTAAAGTTAAAATTTAAAATCAGGAAAAGACGTGAATTGCTTAAATTCTTTCTGGTATAATCACGAAAACATCTATACACTGCTTAAAGAAATTAAGGGAGCCAGATGAACGCAGACTAAGTGGCAGTTTGTTCCAAATAGCGGTAATGGAAATTAATGGCTAATAGCGGTAATGGAAATTACATTTACAATTACATTAAACATGTCAATTATTCATTCTTAAAACCCTCTGTATACAAGAAGTTGTGTATCGCTTCGCTACTTTGGGAAGTGCGCTCGAGAGGTCTCGCTCTACGTTATGGGATGAGATGTCTGCCTGTTGGTGTCGAGTGAAAGCGACGAATTTAATATGTATATGGAGAAATCACTGACTGTTCTGACCGTGTCTCAATAGCTCAAAGGTTAGAGTGCCGAAACGTTGATTCGGAGACCAGGGTTCGATTCCCGGTTGGGGCAGTCACTTTTTCCATATATGTATATGAAAATATATAGTATAAAATATCACATAAAATCCATATCGTTTCGCCACCGCATAATATCTTTTTTCCTGGCTGCGTAATTGGTCTAACGTATTCAATTATTCTCGAGTGTTAATATAGCACACAACAGAAATTGGTTTTAATTCATAAAGACACCTGCTAGTCTCCCTCGCATCCGCTCTTACGTCGTCACGCGGGCTCTGCTACTTTGCTCAAATAATAATAATAATAATAATAATAATAATAATAATAATAATAATAATAATAATAATTTAATATTTAAAGAGGAAAAGCTTCCGTCACTAAAAGTGATTTTCAGGAAGGTCCTCTGATAAATAAAATTACAAAAGTTAAACAAGAATGACATAAAATATATAAAACTATGCAAACGTTAATGATATTGACTAATTAAAAACATTCTGAGTTCTCTCTTAAAAATATTTTGAGGCATTGGCTTCCTCAGGGCATCTGGAAGTAATTTCCAATCATTAGTTGCCCTATAATAAGTTGTCCTCTTTGCCCATTCAGTACTTGGCTTAGGTAGATGTCCATTTTTTGTGTTGTGTCCGTGTGACTGACTTAAAGGGATGCTCCAGCCAAAATACAAATGTAGTTCATATGAAAGATCTTACTGACTTTAGTTGATTTCCAAAGTTTCAGCATTCCTATCAATTTAGTTAAGAAGATATGGCTAGTTGAAGTTGAAAATTTGAGGAGTTTGACGCCATATTGGTTTTGCGAATATGACGTCATTGAGTGATTCTTTATCGGCAGTGGAGTTGTTTTGATGGCAATCACATAGTGATAGCTGTTGTGAATACTGTTTGGACGAAAATTAGTCGAAATAAACTATTTAGTTCATCATGCAGAAAAGTAGAGGAGCTTCTTAGGCATAATACAAGATAGCATCACTCAGCGACGTCATATTTGAGAAACAAAATGGCATCGAAATTGGACAAACTCTCCAACTTCAACTAGCCATATCTTCTTAACTAAATTGATGGGAATGCTGAAACTTTGGAAATCAACTAAAGTCAGTAAGATCTTTCATATGAACTACATTTGTATTTTGGCCGGAGTGTCCCTTTAATGGTGATCTATAACACCCAAGGTGTTCTGGTATGTCTCATTTAATTGCATTTTGAACAGAAATGCAACGGTGACCAAAACGCCGTCCAGTCAAAGGAATCCAATTTAGCGTTTTTATTACGTCATCAGACGACTGCTCATACCTCCTTGAATTTTCTTTGCAAAAAGATTCTGGAAAGTCTGAAGCTGTTCCATCTCGGATTGCATTTTCACTATGGAGTGAATTACATGGGTAGTGATTTTGTCACTTGTATTGCCAATGCTAGCAATAACAGCAGGGGTCACCGGTTACTGACCGCTGATTTTCATGATTTAGGTAACTGTAGACATATATATACACTATTTGTCTGGTTCTGGCTCATTTTCATTACTTTGTAGAGTTTATTTTCTTTGATTTATAAATTTTTAGTTTTGACCTTATTTGATAAAATAAGAACCTGCTTTCAAATTTTAGCCTAAAACAGGTTCTTATGTAAAGGGGGTCTAAATGGAAAATATTATCTTATCTTATCTGCCTTTATTTGCCTCCATCTCTCAAAGATGATTCTTGCAAATCGAAATAATAGAAGTTTACAAAGAAAGAGAAAAATAATAATAATAATAAAATAATAAAATAAAATAAGAGTCAATTAGTCAAAGTTATATTTGATAATTTGAAAATGCCGTCGGGGATGGGGCATTGACTGCTCCCTGCTGCAAGATGTTCAAATCTCGTAAGGTCATTGGAAAATAGGAAAATTTATAGTAATCGGTGCTTGCGAAGGGTACTCTATAGGCTTTAGCATTCACATGGCGACTTTTATGTTCCAGAGGTGTCAAATACTTTAAAGCATCAGTTTCAATTTGACCATGGCATATTTTGTAAAAGATAAATAGCCTGTCCCTTTTCCTTCTCGTTTCTAGAGTATCCCATTGCAGTTCTTCCAGCATTTCATTAACACTTGATGTATTATGATAACGATTTAAGACAAAGCGGGCTGCACACCTCTGTACCATTTCCAATTTGTTGATGTTGCCTTTAGTATATGGAGGGTGGACCAAGCTCTTGTAGCCTAACAGGTTCTTAAAATCTAGGTTCTTATACGCGGGTTTTTACTGTATATTTTTCTTGTTGAATATCAAAACTCTTTTTTTAAATTTTTTCGGTAACCCCTCCTTCTTCTAATCAGAAATTAACATAACCCCTCCTTCAGCAATCTTTAAAATTTCGTAACCCTCCTCAAAAACATCCACCCCCTACCACCCCCTACCACCCATAAATAATGACTGCTACCTAACTATTGACATATATATAGAGACTATAAGAAACCGAGAAGATGGAAAACATAAAATTCCTATTCGCGAGCAAATATTTTCTTTATTAAAATGTAATATATATTTTTAGTACAGTTCCTCTTATAGAGACACTCTACTCTCAAAACAAGTGTTGCTTAAAGTGCCCATGACCCCAAATACGATATTAGTAATATATATTCTACATGAAGTGAATAGTTGAATAGCAAAATATTTTATGATTTGAGCTTTACATTGATGTTTTATAAAGGTTTGTTTGTCAGAAATGCTAATGAGTGTGACGTCATTTACGGCATCATTTCGGATACAATATTCTACTGTTAAAGCAAATTAATCGAACTCAAACGTTGATGATGTACTTGACCGCTATAGTAAAGATTTTATCAACTTTTTCACTCAAATCCTCAACCAGTCTATCACACGGAAAGCAGAAAAGAAAGCCAAATGCCGTAAATGACGTCACACTCATTACCATTTCTGACAAACAAATCTTTATAGCACATCAACGCAAGGCTCAAATCATAAAATATTTTGGCATTCAACTTTTCATTTCATGTAGCATCTATATCAGTAATATCGTATTTGGGGTCATGGGCACTTTAAATGAAAGTTCTTTGTCGCCTTGTATGAGAATGGGAATTAGTTTTCTTCTAATCGTTTAGTTTGTTTGAGAAAAATTTGGCTTTGTTTATCGTATTTTTGGTCAATTGAAGGCGATTTTCAAATTTTTACGTCATTGAGTGGTAGAAACACTACACAAAGAAACCCTTCACAATAGCATGACAATAACGTGGTCTTAGTCTATTGTGCAGGATTTCTATTCACGCTATTGTGGTAAGGATTTATTTTCAAAGTGTTTCTATATCACTCAATGACGTCAAACATTAATGGAGCCACCTCGCCCGCAATCAGAAAAAAAATGGCGGCCTTCAATTTACAAAAATATAATGAAGAAAACCAAATTTCTCTGAAACTAAAAATATCAGAAGAAAACTAATACCCATTCTCATGTAAGGCGAATGAACTTTTAGTTAAAGTGCCCCTAACCTCATAAATTTTTTTATTGTCTTATTTGGAAGAATTTTTAAAATGATAAAGTAACTTCTTTTGAAGATTTTCACTTCTTCGCTTTCTTTTTGAGATATATCAGTTTGTTTGATATGCAAATATCTGGAATTTCGTCACACATGCATAATGAGTTATCAGAGAATGTTATATATCTTTGCGTTCATGACATAAAAACACTAAAGTGTGAATAACACGTGTGTGCGTGTTTCTCCCACGACACCAAACTTCTTGATTTTAAAGGATTTCGTTCGAGAATGAAAGAGATGTACACATTTCTCCAATAAGTCATTATGCAGGTGTGACGAAATTCCATACATTTGCATATCAAACAAACTGATATATCTCAGAAAGAAAGCGAAGAAGTGAAAATCTTCAAAAGAAGTAACTTTATCATTTTAAAAGTTCTTCCAAACAAGACAATAGAACATTTTGAGGTTATGGGCACTTTAAGCAACACTTGTTTTGGGGTGGAGCATCTCTTTAACGTTGCTCTCGGCTATCCTCTTGAACAACTCTTACTCTTTCGTCGAGTTCTCACAACTTCCCCAAATGCACAACTTGATGAAGTACACAAAAACACGAACCATTTCCTTTCATAATTCACTACACGACGGTACCACGGCCTAACAGACCACACTTCGTTGCACTTATTAATAAATTTAAATATATATATGAGTAAAACACAATGTATTTCTAGAAGTCATCGTGGCTTTCACGAGCGTGTACACGCCATATTTGTGACTCTGTCTATTTCTCTTTCGATTTGGGCTGTTGAAAGTCCGTCCAGTGATGGCGTGATTACCAAATTTGAATTATTTTCAGCTATTAGTAATAAGGAATAGCGATCCAGGTAGTCCATCGGTCCTTCTGCAACGGCTGTCACACGCACACCAGTCTATTAAAATAACAAACCCAAGACAAAACAGTGAATAAACTGAAGCATTGTGTTATTTAAGCACACTATATACTACACCGCACTTCATGTCATCCAGCTGGCATACCACATTGCTGAGTTACATTACATTCATTACATTCACTAAGCTACACCACACTACATCACACTACTTCACACCATGTCACCACACTACACAACACTACATAAAATGTGTTGTGCTGCGTAGGCAGTGTAGAAATACAAATCAAATATCTAAAAAGGTTGGTGTACTGCCGAAATAGCGTGTAAGTAGTCTAACGTTTCGAGCGAAGGCCCTTAACACTTCACTACACCTCACTACCCGATTACATCACACCACTACATCACACCACACTACACCACACTACATTACAACATACCACACTACACCTCACTACACCTCACTACATCACACCACACTACACCATACTACACCACAGTGCTGTGCTGTGCTGTGCTGTGCTGTGCTCTGTGGCTGTCCTGTGCTCTGTGGCTGTCCTGTGCTCTGTGGCTGTGCTGTGCTGTGCTGTGCTACACCACAATGCACTGCACTGCACTGCACTGTGCTACAATACAATGCAATATTGCACTGCACTGCACTGCACTGCACTGCACTGCACTGCACTGCACTGCACTGCACTGCACTGCACTGCACTGCACTGCACTGCACTGCACTGCACTGCACTGCACTGCACTGCACTGCACTACATCATCACCATCACTATCATTACACCACACTGTAATACTCTGTATACTATACATTACATTACTGCATTACATTACCCTACACTAGATAGTGAAATACTCTGTAAGCTTACCTCTCGTAATTTCTTCAAAGGTTCTCTCAGTGTTTGTTTTCCTCCATAAGTTCTGCCATCCGTAAACAAAACAAGAACTTTCTCAACACCAGGCTCCATACGTGCTCCATCGTCAAATAACGTCTGCGCTGTTGTTAATGCTTTCTGCGTCAATGTTGCCTGACCTAAATATCTCATATCTCGAATAAGGTTACGTAATCTTAAGGAATTGGTGATTTTCTCCTTTAATGTTGTCAGGGTAACGACATTATAGTTATAGTAAATGAGACTGAAGTAAGTCGGTGGTGTACTTGTGAAGCGTGTCGTGAGTTTACTGATAAAGCTCTTGATTCTTTGAAATGGTATGTCCATTACACTGCCTGATGAATCGACAGCGATCACGATGTCCAGCGTTTTATTGCATTCTAGGATAACAAAAAGATGAATAGTTATTTGATTAACATCATTCTTTTGGATAATCTTTAAACTGGATAGAGCAAAACGTCTGCGCGTTTTCACGAGAATCTCGTTCGTAAGTGTAGCCTAGGTAAATAAATATATGATGGTGATTGATGGTCATGGTGATGATGGTGATGATGGTGATGATGGTGGTCATGATGTTGATGGTGGTCGTGGTAGTGATGGTGATAATGTTGATGGTGGTAATGATGGTGGTAATAGTGATGATGGTGTTGATGGTGGTTGTGGTGATAGTGATGGAGGTGATGGAGGTTATGGTGGTGATGGAGATGATGGTGGTGGTGATGGTGGTGATGGTGATGATGTTGGTGGTGATGTTGATGGTGATGGTAGTGATGGTGATGGTAGTGATGGTGATGGTAGTGATGGTGATGATGTTGATGGTGGTGATAGTGATGGTGATGATGGTGGTGATGGTAGTGATGGTGGTGATGTTGATGGTGGTGATGATGGTGGTGATGGTAGTGATGGTGGTGATGATGGTGGTGATGGTAGTGATGGTGGTGATGTTGATGGTGGTGATGATGGTGGTGATGGTGGTGATGGTGGTGATGGTGGTGATGATATTGATGGTAGTGATGGTGGTGGTAGTGATGGTCGTGGTGCTCATATTGATGATGGTAGTGATGGTTGTAATGATGTTGATGGTGGTGGTAGTGATTATGTTGATGGTGGTGGTTATAATGGTAGTGGTGGTGACTATACAGTGTTTTTCAGAAGGGTCCTGCAAATGACGATGATAGCGATAGTGATAGTGATAGTGGTGGTGATGATGGTGGTGATGATGATGGTGGTGATACTGATGATAATTGTGATGTTAGTGATGGTTATGGTTATGGCGATGATCTACTTGTCTATCAGCGTTTTGATTTACGTTGATGGGTGTGTACGTAATTATTTAACCATTTAAATAATTAAGAGCTCAAGAACTTACCAAAAAAGGGAGGAATGATTGGAGGTACAGCAGGAGTGGAGGTAGCGGTTGTGATTGGGGTGGTAGGAGGTGTGTCAGGGGTGGTAGGGAGTGTGGCAGGGGTGGTAGGGAGTGTGTCAGGGGTTGTAGGGAGTGTATCAGGGGTGGTAGGGAGTGTGTCAGGGGTGGAAGGGAGTGTGTCAGGAGTGGTAGGGAGTGTGTCAGGGGTGGAAGGGAGTGTGTCAGGAGTGGTAGGGAGTGTGTCAGGGGTGGTAGGGAGTGTGTCGGGGGTGGAAGGGAGTGTATCAGGAGTGGTAGGGAGTGTGTCAGGGGTGGAAGGGAGTGTGTCAGGGGTGGAAGGGAGTGTGTCAGGGGTGGTAGGGAGTGTGTCGGGGGTGGAAGGGAGTGTGTCAGGAGTGGTAGGGAGTGTGTCAGGGGTGGAAGGGAGTGTATCAGGGGTGGTAGGAAGTGTGTCAGGGGTGGTAGGGAGTGTATCAGGGGTGGTAGGGAGTGTATCAGGGGTGGTAAGGAGTGTGTCAGGGGTGGTAGGGAGTGTGGCAGTGGGTGTAGTGGTAGTGGAAGGACAGGTGGGTAAAGTTCTATCTGAACGGACATAAACATAGATATTTGTTTGTCTATCTCCAGAACACAGCATTGAGCTATCGTCAGAACAATGCTTCATCTGTTCATTCACACAACTATCGTCTTTCCCATGTTCCATGTAGGTACATTGTGCTCGAGGGCCACTCCAACATTCACCGTAATATTGAAGACCAAATATGGAATAACCTTTGTTGTTCACCTGGGAAACACAGTCACAAACGAATCTATTTTGAAAAGAGATGCTGGGTAAGTACATAATATGTAGACTTAAAGAGTGAATGTCAACCGTGACGCATTGCACGGTCGGTCGCCATTTTTCGAAGCACGACATCCCTTGGTGAACTCATCCGTAAATGTCTTGTCAATCCTTAATATAAATTATTCATTTTGTCTTTTAATTGAAAGAAGACATACCTTAGAAAGTAATTATTTCTGCATTTTTCACAAAATTCAACGTTTTCTTGACTTTCGTTTCGAATTATGTCAGCCTTGACTGACACGAAGCGTGGAAGACCAAGTGACGAGGTTCAAACAAAAAAATCAGGTTCTGAGTCGAAATATTTGGATTGTGGATGAATAAGAAAGCCTCTATAGGGCTTTCTTAGAGACTCGGAGAATTTCCGAAGTATTTACCACGTCAAGTTGGCAACGAAGCACTTCAAAACACTTCGTTATCGTACGGAAAGATAAACGTTGAAATAAACGATAAAAATGTACGTTGTACAGGTCAGTTAAACTAACGATTTAGTAAAAAATAGAAAATGAGGAAATGGATCTTACTACCCTTTAAACAATGTTTTGTAGTGATGGCAAGTCCTGTATTTGGAACTCATAAGTTATACCAACCTTTCCAGAGACTCAGCGTAATTGCTTGTGTCAATATCATATCCAGCGTACACCGCGCTAGTCTTGTCCCTTGCTGTTAAAAGTAGTTCTGGCACTGCCTTTGCTGTGTTCCTAGCTACTATTTCATTCCAGCAGCCAAGCTTTGTTAATTTGTATTCAACACGTCCACATTTTACGGTGGGTGGTCCAGGGGGTGCAGTCGTCGGTAATGGTGTTGGTGTTTTACTGGGTGTTCCCGGGGACGTTGTGGGACATGTTGCACCACCTGGGGTATTAACGGGAACATAAGCGTAGACGTTGGTGCTACTTTGTCCGCTGCACAAACGAGAACTGCTGTCGGAACATTTTTGGAATTTCCCATTCACGCAACCATTGGCTTTTCCAAATCTGTTGTAGGTACAACCAGTTCTAGGTCCACTCCAGCATTCACCATAGAACTGCAGACCAAATACGGAGTAACCTTTCTGTGTAACCTTGACAACACAGTCGCAAACAAACCTACAGAAAGCACAAATCAAAAACTCTGAAAAGTATAGGTAAAAGTCCACCACATACAAACTCTGAGAACGAAAGTTCGGTGATGGGTTTTGCGGTTGTTCCGTATAGTCAAGGGATTACGGAACCAATTAAAAGAATCTTAGGTAGTTTCAACGTAAAAGTTGCTCAAAAAACGTTCTTGACGTTGGGTCATATTTTTGCAAAACCTGAGGATCGTATTGCGAAGGAACAGAGGAAAGACGCTATTTATTCCATTCCGTGCAATGACTGTGATCAGGAGTACATCGGTAAGACTAAACGTCAGTTTCGTACGCGTTTAAAAGAACACCAAAAGGCTGTTTTCTTTTCAAAAAAAGGAAAATTCTGCTTTGTCGGAGCACGCGTGCGTAACCTACCATGAGATTGCGTGGGAAAATTCCAAAATTATTACCACTAATCCGCGGTACCATGTTGTCTGGAGGCTTGGCATATCAATAGCGCCCACGCCCCATTGAATCGCGATGACGGTGGTTTATTACCAGAAGTTTGTTATAAATAGGAATCCTAACTTTACAACGATCGCCCCTGGTGAAGACATTAGATTGGAGTGTCGAAACGTTGGGTCATGGACAGTAACTTTTAAAGTTACGTTCAAAAATCTTTTTAAAGCCAGAGTTGCGTCAAACTGTGTCTGATTTGTGTAGAAAAATCAGAACACCAATAATTGTCATTGCGAGTTTATTTATCGTAGCGGCTGTGTATGGCCTCACCTTTGAAGAAACACGTCGTACTTGGTTTTGTGAAAGTCGTAACCAACATAAACATTGCTAGTCTTATCTTTTGCTGTTAAAAGCAGCTCTGGAAAAGCCCTCGGTGTTCGTGTGTTTTCATTCCAACAACCCAGTTTTGTCAACTTGTATTCGACATTACCACACTTTACGGTTGGTGGACCAATTGGTGGCACTGGTTTAGGTGGTGGTGTACTGGGAGTCGCTGGGGACGTTGTGGGACATGTTGCACCACCTGGGGTATTAACGGGAACATAAGCGTAGACGGTGGTGCTACTTTGTCCGCTGCACAAACGTGAACTTTTGTCGGAACATTTTTGGAATTTCCCATTCACGCAACCATTGGCTTTTCCAAATTTGTTGTAGGTGCAACCAGATCTAGGTCCACTCCAGCATTCACCATAGAACTGAAGACCAAATACGGAGTAACCTTTCTGTGTAACTTTGACAACACAGTCGCAAACAAACCTACAGAAAGTACAAATCAAAAACTCTAAAAGTTGCAATGTATCGCCATAATAGTGAAAAGGACCTATAATGGTAGATGATACGCCTCGCCAAGCAAAAACCATGCATTGCTGGATGTTCTACAAACATCTAAGACCCTAAGCACTCGCGCCAATATTGAATAACAAGGATTAACCCCAAACAAATGGTCCTTAGAAAAATGAAGTCCAATTTCAAATATACGCAACTGTGTATGGCCTCACCTTTGAAGAAACACGTCGTACTTGGTTTTATGAAAGTCGTATCCAACATAAACATTGCTAGTCTTATCTTTTGCTGTTAAAAGTAGCTCTGGAAAAGCCCTCGGTGTTCGTGAGTTTTCATTCCAACAACCCAGTTTCGTCAACTTGTATTCGACATTACCACACTTTACGGTTGGTGGACCAATTGGTACCACTGGTTTAGGTGGTGGTGTACTAGGGGACTTTGTGGGACATGTTGCACCACCTGGGGAATCAGCACGGACGTATGCGTACACATGCTGACTAGTATCTCCAGAACACAGAAGGGAAGTTCTGTCAGAACATTGTGTCATCTTTTCATTCACACAACCATGGCCTTTTCCAAAACTTTTGTAGGTACATGCAGCTCTTGGTCCACTCCAGCATTCACCATAAAACTGAAGACCAAATACAGAGTAACCTTTCCAGGCAACCTTCTTAACACAGTCACAAACAAACCTACACGAAAATTTAAGTCACATTTTAAAATACCGTACAGTAAAAAACAGTGTATAAGAACCCAGTGCATTAATAACCTATAGGTTAAAATTTATCATTCAGATCCCCAACATACAAGGTAATTTTTGGAAAAATCAGTTAAAGGACATTGGCAACAAAAATTAAGTTTGTCTAATATGAAAGAATTCGTAAAACGATAGAGTAACATCTTTTACAACTTTTCCGTATTTTATTTCGTTTTTGAAATATTTCAGTTTGTTTGATATGTAAATGAGATGGTCTCTGATGTCAGGTGCAGGGTAGATAATTTTCACTCATTAAAAATGTCTTATATCTCAGTGATTGCTAAGTTTACAACGTTAATTATCGTGAGGAGTTATTATACGCACATTTTCAAGTAAATTTGTGGAACAATCTTGAAGATGGAACTGATATTTTAATGAGTGAAAATTCTCTACCCTGCACCTGACGTCAGAGACCATCTCATGATCATTTTATCAAACAAACTGAAATATTCAAAAACGAAGTAAAATACGAAAAAGTTGTAAAAGGTGTTACTCTATCATTTTACGAGTTCTTTCATATTAGACAAACTTAATTTTTTGTTGCCAATGTACTTAAGGTAAACTTCTCACTGTGCTCTCAATTTTTGAGTTATGTCTCTCAAACGTGGTATGCACAGTGATAAACAACTGTAGAAGCTAAGAATTTAACAAAAAAGCAATACTTTTATATGTATGCGCTACGAGATACCTTTTTAGTTCTGGTTTTACTCAGGAACTCCCAAAACAACCTATTTCTCATCTCAAGTTATCAAATAAAAAGCTACTTAAAAGTCGGTGTTACGAAAACGCATTCAAATTACGTTGCACCAACCTCTTAAGGAACGAATCGTAATTCCTTTTATGAAATTCATATCCAGCATATGCAGGATCTGTCTTATCTCTTGCGGTAAGAAGAAGCTCAGGAAAGGCACGGAATGGTCGTGTGTCTCCCAATTCATTCCAACAGCCCAGTTTTGTCAACTTATATTCGACTTTACCACACTTTACGGTTGGTGGACCAATTGGTACCACTGGTTTAGGTGGTGGTGTACTAGGGGACATTGTGGGACATGTTGCACCACCTGGGGAATCAGCACGGACGTATGCGTACACATGTTGACTAGTATCTCCAGAACAGAGAAGAGAAGTTCTGTCAGAACATTGTGTCATCTTTTCATTCACACAACCATGGCCTTTTCCAAAACTTTTGTAGGTACATGCAGCTCTTGGTCCACTCCAGCATTCACCATAAAACTGAAGACCAAATACGGAGTAACCTTTCCAGGCAACCTTCTTAACACAGTCACAAACAAACCTACACGAAAATTCAAGTCAAATTATGAAATACTGTACAGTAAAAACCAGTGCATAAGAACCCAGTGGATTAACAACCTGTAGGCAGCATTAAAAACAGCATTAAAAACAGCACCTTTTGTGCCACGAGAATTTGGTAGTTCTGGTTTTACTCAGGAACTTCCAAAACAACATATTTCGCATCTCAAGTTATCAAATAAGAAGCTACTTAAATGAAAACGCATTCAAATTACATTACACCAACCTTTTAAGGAACGAATCGTAATTCCTTTTATGAAATTCATATCCAGCATATGCAGGATCTGTCTTATCTCTTGCGGTAAGAAGCAGTTCAGGAAAGGCACGGAATGGTCGTGTGTCTCCCAATTCATTCCAACAGCCCAGTTTTGTCAACTTGTATTCGACATTACCACACTTTACGGTTGGTGGGCCAATTGGTACTGTAGTGATAGGTGGTGGTTTTGGTTTGGGGGTTGGAGGTTTCGTAACGGGACATTTTGTACCATCTGGAGAGCCCTCAAGGACATAGGCGTAGATAGCCGAAGCAGATGTCGATGAGCAGAGTCGCGAACTATCGTCAGAGCACCGCCACTTCTTTTCATTAATACAGCCGTTAGTTTTTCCGTTTTTCTTGTACGAGCATGCAACGCGTGGTCCACTCCAACATTCACCGTAAGATTTCAGACCGAACATAGAGTATCCTTTTTTGGTAACTTTGGATGCACAATCGCAAATAAACCTTAAGTAAAAAAGGAGAGTATTTTTCAATCCATAATCATTTATTTATCGCGCACATCATCATTATCTTTAGCTTTATTATTATGGTAGTTAGCATTATGTTATCTTATCTTTATAACTATTGTGTTCTTAGTCATCATTCATTTCATCTTCATTCTGATTTTTTGAGTTATCATCATCTTTATCACCACCCTCCTTTATCCTTGTCTTATCATTATCCACACTCTCCTCCTATTCCCACATTCCTTATCCTTATTCCAACCTGTCTTTCCTTATCATTATCCACACTCTCCTCCTTATCCTTATTCCCACATTCCTTATCCTTATCCCACACTCTTCCTCTTTATCTGCCAGATCCTTATCTCCCCCTCCTCTTTATTCTCCTCTTTATCCTTTTTATCCTTTTCTCCTTCCTATCCTTATTCCCACCTCACTTTCCTCCTTATCCTCATTCCCAGCATCCTCTTTATCCTCTTTTTTATCCACATCCCACCTTCCTCTTTATCATTTTCCTTCTCCTCGATATCCTTATTCCCACCTCACTTTCCTCCTTATCCTCTTTGCCACCATCCTCCTCTTTATCCTTCTCCTTCCTATCCTTTCTATCCTTATTCCCACCTCACTTTCCTCCTTACCCTCATGCCCACCATCCTTCTCTTTATCCTCTTTCTTATCCACATCCCACATCCCACCTTCCTCTTTATCCTTTTCCTTCTCCTCACTTTCCTCCTCATCCTCTTTGCCACCATCCTCTTTATCCTTTTTCTCCTTCCTATCCTTATTTCCACCTCACTTTCCTCCTTATCCTCATTGCCACCATCCTCCTCAATATTATCCTCCTTCCTATCCACATCTCACCTTCCTTATCATCATTCTCCTTCTCCTCCCTGTCCTTCCTCATCCCCACCTTCCTTTCTTTTCATTATCTATTACCACTGATCTCAAAAATAGGACTGTATTGAGTTTTCTATTGTATCTGATGAGCTGATTTTGAAGCCTGCATACTTGCATCATTAGAAGACGAGAGATCATTAGAAGCTCTGAGTTTGCAAGCAAATCAAACTGTAACGCTCGCGAAATAGGTTTAGTGTCTGGCCAATATAGTTTCTTTGTTACCATTAAATGCATAAAATCTTGAACCTAATTTGACGTCTCATATTAGGCTTCTCTCACTGGATAATTAGAGCCAACGGCGGCCATTACTAAGGGACCAAAGTCGCAGTAAATCTGTAGGTAGGCCATGAATCGTTTTACCCAGTGATATTAGGCTCATATTAGGCTTCTCTCACTGGATAATTAGAAAAATGTCTTCTGGTCCTCTTTATAGTAAAATTATTTTATTTTGTCGATGGTAAGAGCACATAATCCAACAAAAAACCTCATAGGATCATCAGTTGGTCCCTTAGTAATGGCGGACTTCCGGCTTCATTTTCTGAACAATAGTTGCTCGATCCAGTCTTCTTTCCTCATCATTACCCTCCTTATCTCTTCTTCATCTCTATACAACAGTACTATCACATTTAAAACCAACCTCCGTATGAAACTTTCATAATCCTTAGTGTCCAGGTGATATCCAGCAAAGGATAGCGTATAAGGATTTTTTGCAGTCAACAATAGCTCCGGAAAAGCTCTTGCGTGTTTCTGTTCAATCCGACATCCCACCTTTCTCAGTTTGTATTCAACATGACCACACCATACAGTTACTGTACGACCATTAACAGTTGGTGAAGTCGATGGTGGTGGTTTTGTTGTTGGAGGTGCAATAGTTGGTGGCGTTGTTCGCAATGTGTAAACAAAATGAAACTCTCCCGTTCCTGCACACAGTCCTTGAGAGTTTAAATTACACTGTGACTTGTCCCCTCGAATACAACCGTCGGCATCTCTGTAGTTGTTGTAGGTGTCTTGCGCGTTTTTCCCGCTCCAACATTCGAAATAGTTTTGTAAACTAAAGTAAACGTATCGTTTCGATCTCACCTTGTTAGCACAATCACAAACAAACCTATTAAAGAAAAATGAAACGCGATCAAGTTACAGAATTTTAGGATAACTTTTAGTAAATAATATATAAAACCGGTTTTCCATGTTTATGTGTTTTTCATATTTATTAAATGTTTTAGCTTAGTTTCACCAATATGTCACAGTATATAAACTTAAAGGACATTGGCAACAAAAATTAAATTTATCTAATATGAAAGAACTCGTTAAATGATATTTTACTTGATATTTTACGTATTTTACTTCGTTTTTGAAATATTTCAGTTTGTTTGATACACAAATGAGACGGTATCTGACGTCAGGTGCAGGGTAGAGAATTTTCACTCATTAAAATATTAGTTCCATCTTCAAGTTTTTTCCAAGATCAAGGATTATTTTCAAGACACTGTTGATTACTTACATGGCCAGGCACCTATTTATATCTGTGATAATTATCATAGTTATCATAATTATCATAAATATCATAATTATCATAATTATCATAATTATCATTATTATCATAATTATACAGCACATAATATTTCAGTTGAAATAAGTTTTTCTTTTCTATTCCAATGTACGTCTTTGAAAAGATGTGTTTTACCTTTCCAAGAAACCGCCATAAGTCGGAAAGGAGAATCTTTGATAGCCGACGTATTTTCGACTACTTTTATCAGCGGTCAACACCAACTCAGGCAGTGCCAGGGGTAGGTGGGTGTGGCTAGCGTCACGCTCGTGGTAACAGCCGACTTTCATCAGGTTAAATCCGCTGCATTTTACTATCCTTGCTTTATTTATGTCGTAAGGCGGTGCGGAGGCTACGGAGAGAAGAGAAATATTTTGGAATTAGAAGGTATCGTTAATTAATCGATCGATTAATCAATCGATCCATCAATTGATCCTTCAATCAATCAATCCATCAATCAATCCATCGATTCATCAATCGATCCATCAATCAATCCATCAATCAATCCATCGATCCATCAATCGATCCATCAATTGATCCTTCAATCAATCAATCAATCCATCAATCAATCCATCGATTCATCGATCCATCACTCGATTCATCAATCGATCCAGCAATCGATCCATCAATAAATCCATCAATCGATCCATCAATCGATCATCAATAAATCCATCAATCGATCCATCAATCGATCCATCAATCCAACCACGTTACAACTGCAGGAGGCAAATAACATTGGCCGAGGTCTGGATAACTTTGACCGAGGTCTGGATAACTTTGACCGAGGTCTGGGTAACTTTGATATCAAGCTGACCTTAAGATCTACGACGGCAACCTAGGACGGCGACGGCAATGAAAGCAATATAAATTTTGACATTTCACTGAAACCACGGTCAATCACTCGCAGGTTCTGGAAGATCAATCACTTTTTCTAATAACCCAATTCACAGCACTTTACTTTCTTATAGAAATATTATTTATATTAATATTATATTATTATTTCTATAATTGCGAAGTATAACTCACTTTTTGGGAAGTAGTATCCTTGGGCATCATTCAACAATGAGAATAAGAAGAAAATTGTGTAAAACATGGTTTTATTAATCTAAAAAAAAAGAATTTAATGAATTCAATAGCGCAGTGGTAAGTTAAGCCGGATATATATATATATATATATATCGCGGGTTCAATTCCAGCCGGAATTGAATATATATATATCGCGGGTTCAATTCCAGCCGGAAGGCCTTGAAGTTGCATTTTTCGCAACTGGTCATATATATATATATATATATATATATATATATATATATATATATATATATATATATATATATATATATATACCTGTATATATATATAAGATTCTTTTACAGATGAAACAAGTTGTAGCAGACCAGTTTTGAGGTAAGCGAAAATCTATATATATATATATATATCATATATATATATATATATATTATATATATATATATATATATATATATATATATATATATATATATATATATATATATGATTATATATGATTATATATATATATATATATATATATATATATATATATATATATATATATATATATATATATATATATATATATATATATATATATATATATATATATATATATATATATATATATATATATATATATATATAATATATATATATATATATATATATATATATATATATATATATATATATATATATATATATATATATATATATATATATATATATATATATATATATATATATATATATCATTTAATAAGGTAAAGACGTTCTACCAATGTTCATCTTCTTTTCGTGCACATCGTACGCTATTAACTAAAGTGAAGTACATGCAAAGTAATGTACATTTTTGTAATCTTTATTATGTAGTATTATGAAGAAACACTCACCTTTCCCAGTTGCTCCAAACCTTGAAGACGGACGGGACAAAAAAGGTAACCGACGTAAACTGTCTGTCGAAAAATATTGCACAACGCGCGCTTTATAAAGCTGAAAATTTAACGAGCGAGCAGCGTTCTTCGTAAAGTGACAAGAAAATCCTTGGTCACGCCAATGGTGATTGATCAAGATGACAAGAAACGATTGAATTCACACAAGGAAACGTCGGTGAATGAAATATTGTATGAATGGAGGGACTTATGTGATAGTTGAATGAGACAAAAGAATAGTGAAGGAAATGGTGATATGCAATATCCGGTATAATATTAGTAGAAGTTGGTCACGATATGATAGCGACCTTATGATCTACTACGGCAACTTGAAGTTAAAAAGCAATATCAATTTTCTTATTTAAAAGAAATGACGGTTGGTTGACTAGGGTATTTTCCAAAATGATTCAACGTTTCTAAAACGATTGGTCAAAGGCACTTGACCAATTAGCATTCAGAGTCACGGTGCTTTATATTTCATAGTTATACAGATTAGTATTCCCTAAGTAAGTCATTAGTTTCCTCTATTTAAGGAGGCCTAATTGAGACAAAAGGAAACAAAAAATCTTATAGCAGTGGACTCTATATAGTGAATACTAATGAATTCGCTCAATTAAAGTCAAGCAAAATTTTACAGCTATGATTTGAATTTCATGACAAGAATCAAACCGAATATGTTTACATTTCTTCTTCGTTTCAACCATTATCTAAACTAGAAGTTAATGTATCGCAAGGGAAGTGCTGCCTCGAAATCCAAGGCAGTCGTGATATTGTGCAAAATTGCAAAAATAAGTGGTGGGCTTTGTCAAAGTCGCAGAGGTAGTACAGCCTCGTACCCATGCGGTTATGGTTTAGGTAATACCAGAGCAGTGAGTTCTACATATATATGGAGCTCACAATGAGCTTGCTGGACCATAGGTATACTCGCACTCTGGGGTACGTTAGACATATCTATCTATTCTGGGGTAAGACATTCATTATGCTTAGCCAGGGCCCCCTGAATGAACACTCGTGTTTTATATGGGATTTAAGCGTCCCTCGTATTGAATAGAAAACCACTCGGGGCCTTCAGCCTTCGTGGTTTACTTACTGTCTGTGTTAAAGTCACTCTTAAGTAACAGCTCTCATCTCTTCGCGAATTACCACCGTCCTGAATACGTGAAAATGCTCTCGGTGGCGTTGTAAACAGAACGAGGACGTTTAGGGAGATAATAATCTGAAAGTTACACTAAGATCTGATTGTATATCTATTTGGGTTTGTCATTAAAACTTGTATCGACGATATGCTGGGAATTGGGCTTTATCTAACTTTTTTCTTCTTGGGTTGCGTAAAAGATTTTCTTTACTCATAAATGGTTGAGACGGTTAAATTTCTCATCTTGTTTTGGTTGGGCAAAATTTTTTTATATATCGAACATCGAGAGCAAATGACAATTATTGATTCAATATTGCAATCATCGTGGTCGTGTATGTGTGATTATTTACTTCTCGATGTTCGAGTAAAACACATGGCTCAGGATGATTGGTATACCATCCATCCTTGTGCATGTGTACAAATTTAGCTGAACTTCGAGACAATAAACGTTCAATGAAAGTCTGGGTTCAAGTGCGTGTGAATTGAAGTTATCTTTAGATCGATATCGGACCATTCACCTCATCTCAAGAGCTTAAGCATTTTTAATTAGGTTTTTTAATTCAGACAATATGTAATATGTAATTTGACAGTTCGAGGGCAATTTTGTCAGAGCGCTCAATTTAAGCAGGTTCTTTTCAATTGAATCTAAATTTTGATATATTTTCAACTGTATAAAGTAGTTACAAATTATAGATATAAATATGTTGTGCTGAGTAGACAGTGTAGAAATACAAGTCACATGCAGGGCCGCCGAGAGACAGGACGGGCCCGTTTCAATAACCGCATATTCTGCACGGGCCCGGATTTGCTTGGCGCCGTATTCGCGGGGCCCCCCGGGGCAGTTGCCCCGGCTACCCTACCCTCTCGGCGGCCCTGTAAGTCGCCAGAATCAGGGAGTGAAACGTAAAGATCGTTGGCAACAAATGATCGTCAAGCTCATATCCTCAGAAAATGAGTCCCGGTCCGGGATAACCTTCGAACCTGTAACCTTCTGAATGCCGGTGAGACGCTGTGACCATTGAGCTTCCGAGACTCAGATGGAGAGCGAAGGTTACAATGATGTACTGGTTCGATTGATATATGTATACTATACCTATGCTGAGTTAATATATATATATATATATACTGATGGACACATATGGACGATCGTCACCGGCATTCAGAAGGTTACAGGTTCGATACCTGTCTAGGACAGGTTTACCTCGCACCGTTGAGTTCCTTACATTGATCTCTAAATAAAGACTGGATCGAGTAACTATTATTTAGATGCTGCGAAAAAATGAAGGCGGGAATATTTCTCTGCGGTCATCTTGTTGGGACCACGCTATATAGTTTTACTATAGGCGACAGAGACTATCTGTCTCTGATCTTTTAAGATCATTTAGAACACATAGTTATACTGTTATGAAGCCGTAGTTTGTGTTCGATATTATGGGAAAACCTTGGACAACTGATTCATTTTAGTATCTTAAAAGATCAGAGACAGACAGCCTATTGTAAAACTATATAACGTGGTCCCAACAAGATGGCCGCCACGAGCTACTTCCGGCTTCATTTTCTAAACAATAGTTGCTCGATCCAGTCTTTATTTAGAGATCAGTTCTTACACTTATACAGTTAAACGTATGAGTTTGGGATTAGCCCTATTGTTAAGTTAATGTAGACATCATACATTAACACCGATATGTTACTAATGTAGACGGCTGTCTGCATCATCTAGGTGAAGAATAGGTTGGTAAATTTATGATATAACGAAATGTATATTGATCTAAACCGACACCCAACCATTGTGATATAATTATATAGTAACTGCCGCATAAGCAATATCACACAATTGAAGTGTGAAGTTGATCATCCAGGTTGTTGCAGCTTGAGAAAGACTATTGTTGAATGTTGGTGATTGATGTTTTCCACGGCCTCATCGGCGGTCATCTTCAGAGTCGAGTAAAGAGTGTTTGTCAGCTGTCTGCTTATTATGCATCTGGTTCATTATGTTACCGTTTGTTTGTAGTGACATAATTAGTGTGCGTGGGTGCATGTGTTCAACGTGTGTCTATTGTTTAGTGGTTTATGTTCCAAGTCGGTATACCAGATTTTTAATGTAAGTCGCTGCCAAGTATCGCCTGAATGACTGAATGTATCATTCAGCTGAGTCCTAGTCAATGTCGTGTTTCGTTTGTATATGTGGTGTTCAGCAATGTGATTAGTTCTATCCCCGTTTCTACTTTCTAGTCGCTCGTTTGTGTTCAGTTAATCTGATTTTCAGGTTTCTTCCGGTCTTACCAATATAAGTGTCCTGGCAGTCGGTGCATTTGATTTTCTTTATAATTGCACCCTGCTATCGTGATCAGTTGTTTTTTGTCTTATATACGTAAGTAGTATATGTCGCAAAGTGATCATAGGTTTGTGGGCTAATCTTCGCACTCCATCTGAGTCTCGGGAGCTTCAGGTGTCTAAATCATGAGAAATTGCATTTTCCCCCATAAAAAGATTTGTAATGCAGATCTGAGCTTTATTTTGGTTCATTGCATAGCTCTAGCGGTGGTCTTGATTATTGAAACGTTTCACACTTGTAGCATTTGTATATCTGGAGAAATTGTGTTTATGATAAGCGGCAGAGTTTATGTATATTAGTTTTCTGGATTTATTGGAAACACGATTTCTCCACTCAGGTAAACTTTGAGGGTATAAAGCTTTTCAGTATACAAGACCACCACCAGAGCTATGCAATGAACCACGATGAAGCTCAGATCTGCATTACAAACATTTTTGTGCGGAAAAATGCAATTTCTCATGATTTAGAGTATCGAGCCAAATAATAGTTATAGAGCGTCTCAACGGCAATCAAAAGGGTTTTGTTTTCTGTGAGACTTGTCGATCGTTCGTGTATATACATATGGTGTATCTACTCCTACATTCACTGTAGGAACACACGATACTCCCAAGCACTTATTTAGCTTACACAACTGAAACTCTCTGAACGCTCTCAGCCACAGACACATTGTTATTCCCTGTTGTTTCTTCCACGACGCAGAAAGGTCTACGGGTCTGGATTGTTCTAAATTTAACACTCTCTCTTAGAAACTCCTCTCTTGCTTTCTTAGAACAGCGAAGAAATGCCTTGAAACCATGGGAGAATTCTTGATGTAATGTGCCGTAGATAATCGGATGAGAAGCGCTCGTTGCCGTTAGGAATAGCACTGAAAATTTCTTCACAAGATCGTTTTTAATGCCAAACGTGTTCAGCTGCCAAGTGATATGATAAGGTAGCGTCAACAAGATGTACACAATCACTATGGTACAAATAAGACGTACTGTCTAGAAAAAGAGAAAGCGATCGCATGGATAAGAATAAAAAAATACTAGAAATACGAATCCGCAATAATCCCCTCGCTCGCCTTTTCTACCTCTCCCCCCACTGATCTCGAAAGAAGACTGGATCGAGCAACTATTGTTCAGAAAATGAAGCCGGAAATCCGCCATTACTAAGGGACCAACTGAGGATCCTATGAGGTTTTTTGTTGGATTATGTGCTCTTACCATCGTCAAAATAAAATAATATTACTATAAAGAGGACCAGAAAACATTTTTCAAATTACTGGGTAAAACAATTCATTGTCTACCTCCCTTAGTAATGGCCACCGTTGGCTCTAATTATCCAGTGAGAGAAGCCTAATATGAGACGTCAAATTAGGTTCAAGATTTTATGCATTTAATGTTAACAAAGAAACTAACAAAGAAACTATATTGGCCAGACACTAAACCTATTTCGTGAGCGTCACTGTTTGATTTGCTTGCAAACTCGGAGCTTCTAAAAGCTTCAAAATCAGCTCATCAGATACAATAGAAAGCTCAATCCAGTCCTATTTTTGAGATCCATGGTCTCCAGTGCTCAGTACTTTCTTTGTTGATTTGAATGGAAATAAAATAGAGAGCTAGATATCTTGATTGAAAATATATCAAGAAACTTCAACGAATGCTGCAAAAGTCCCTTAAAAGTTTTAGTGGTTTTACGTGTCTGATAATTTTACCATATCTACGCTTTTAATACAAATACGTGTCTTCCTTTTAATTATCATTTTCTTTGCAGGTGCCTTGTTCATTACAGAAGTGTTTGTGGAAGCCCTGGGCCCATATTAAAGGTATACAGGTGATATATATATTAAAGCTATATAAACACAGTACTTTATAGAACCCAAGCCAAGCCACGCATCTGCCGGGAAGCAACTGAATTGTAAATATCTTACAGCAACATTGTGGCAACGCTCTCTGATGCAACTTGCTGTGTCTAATACACACAAAGGAGAAATAAGAGAACTTCAATGTGTCGAAAAATACTTAAGTAAGAGTATTCTTACCTATGTAAGTTCTCTTACTTTAGTATTTTTCGACACATTGAAGTTTTCTTATTTCTCCTTTTCATATTATATCCAGTTCTTTTGAGAACTTAGAAGCTTTTATATTTATTCTTAATACACAAAGTATCCGATTTAAGGCTTCGCCAAAGAGCTCAGTTCAATAAAAAGCAATTCATGTCAGTAACGCAGCCAGACATCTGTCTCAAAATGATGAACAAGATGACAGAGAGCTATAGTTAATAAGCAACTATAACGTTATAACGTTCGCAGCCTCTATTAACGACCTCCCCAAAGGGCGTTTCTTCATTCGATATAGAAATACAATCACTATGCGGCAACATTTCATCAAGAATCACATTCAGACGATACGTGGACGATCGTCAAGCTCATATCCTCAGAACAATTATTCTGAGTCCCGGACAGGAATCGAACCTGTAACCTTTTGATTGCCGGTGAGACGCTCTAACCATTGAGCTAACGAGACTCAGATGGAGAGCGAACTGGTTACAATGATGTACTGGTTCGATTGATATATGTACTGCCTATGCGGCAATCACTATAATATCGGTAATGCTTGGATACGTTAATATACACAATGTTGTAGTGAATGTGGGAGAGCTTGGAGTAGACAGACAATACATGGACGATCGTCAAGCTCATATCCTCAAAAAAATGATTCTGAGTCCCGGACAGGAATCGAACCTGTAACATAATGACTGCTCTAATATAACCGGCCTCGCACTTCATCTGAGTCTCGTTAGCTCAATGGTTAGAGCGTCTCACTGTCAGTCAGAAGGTTACAGGTTCGATTCCTGTCCGGGACTCAGAATAATTTTCAGAGGATTTGAGCTTGACCATCATCCATGTATAGACGAATTGTAGGAGGGGATACTTTTCAACTTCGCCTGCGTTGAAACTCCAATTAAAATTAAAACTTATATTATTGTTATATATTATCATACATGATAATCATCATCATTACCTTTCGATATCTTTTCGTCAAGTTCTCCAACCCAAACGCGTTCATGTTCGAGCGAGCGTTCCTAAGGATCAAGCCAACACGAAAGTACATGACGATCATGACAACCGTTGGAAGCAGGAACTGAACGACGAACAAGAAGAGAAAATACGACCCTTCCAGCACAGGTGACGGCCAAACGTCCGTACACACGGGTTGCCCAGCCTTTCCATCGATAACGTCGAGGTATACATTTAATGGGAGCGTCATGAGACACGACACGACCCAGAGTATGGCAATTGTGAGTTTGTCCCACTGAGTAATAGGTTTGTTTTGGACCGTCAACGAAGAAATCTTCCTGTGTCTTTCGTAGGATATGGCGACCAGGGTAAGCGACGAGGCAGTGAGGAATAGATAGGTAAACATTGGGATGATTTTGCAGAGAAACTTACCGAACGGCCAGACGTAGTTGTATTCTTGGTAAACCAAGCGAAACGGCAGGTTTATCGACAGTAATGCGATGTCTGCCGCGGCCAAGTTGCAGAGCAGTAAGTTGTGAAAGTTCCGTGCCTTGTTCTTTTTCATCATGATCCAGATGACAATGCAGTTACCACCGAAGCCAACGATAAACACCGCGGCATACAGTACAAATTTGATGATCTTAACAGATAGGATTTCGGCTGGTATACTGCTAGCACCCATATTGGTATGGTTCGATGATAAGCCAGGGATTATCAATGGTCCGTTGCTATGATTCAAGTTGGTGAGATTCAAGTCCATTTTCGCTCCTTCAGCGGTGGTAATTACTTTCTGTTCGTTCTGAATCCGCACGTGCAACTCAGTGTTATTTCTAAACAACTTACTTAACTATATTATATACATATTAAATATATATGAGTATGTTATTGGATACTACAATCGCTCATTAGTTAACCCACTGATACGTGGGAAATCATTAAGACCAAGGGGGAACTCGAGGTAATAACATAATGCATATAGATTCATATAATTTCAATATCATACGAAGTACACTGTACACCTTGGCCCGTAAAAGCGGTTTCGGATTGGGTTCAGAGCGAAGGAGAAACGAATTAAGTGCATTAATAAGCTACCATTAGCATGCGTGGCAACATAATGCATCAAATAAACCGAAAACGTAATGAGAAAATGCTTTGTCATTGGTTGTTAAAACAAACCACGCCAAACAGAGAGCCAACTAGCATAAATTTCTGCCAATGATCCAGTTGTATGTTCGATGTTTAAGGGGGCAGCCTACCTTCATTGCGAAATAAGCTTACAATAATTGTTTTAGGTTTATTGCAACAAGCTATCTACCCTGCTAAAAGGGTAGTGTAACTTGATTCCCTTCGTAAATTATTAAGCTTGGCATTTCTGCCACAAAATGGTCCTTTCACACTCAGACCATAATCGTTGAACATTAAATAGTTGGCATTTTTTATTTCAATATTATTATAGAGCATTTTCTGCAGTTTAATTTGATATATAGATGTTAGGGATTTGTTAAACAGTTCGCCAAAATATGTTAATAGAAAAATTTGTCGAAATGAAGGTAGGCTGCCCGCTTAAAAAGATGTGTTGGGGGCCAATTCATGCGAAAATGCAACATCATAATAAGGTTGCCAGACTTGTTGCGTGGGTTAAAATTTAACATGGCTGCAGGCACTTATTTATATCAGTGATTTACTGGTATAAAGGACATTGGCAACAAAAATTAAGTTTGTCTAATATGAAAGAACTCGTAAAATGATAGAGTAACACCTTTTAAAACTTTTCCGTATTTTACTTCGTTTTGGAAATATTTCAGTTTGTTTAATATGTAAATGAGATGGTCCTGACGTCAGGTGCACTCGTTAAAATATTAGTTCAATCTTCAAGAATAATAACTCCTCATGATAATGAACGTTGTAAACTTAGCAATCACTGAGATATAAGACATTTTTAATGAGTGAAAATTCTCTACCCTTCCACCTGACGTCAAAGACCATCTTATTTACATATCAAACAAACTAAAACATTTCAAAAACGAAGTAAAATACGGAAAAGTTGTAAAAGGTTTACGAGTTCTTTCATATTAGACAAACTTAATTTTTGTTGCCAATGTCCACCGAAATTCGTGCCAAAAACGAATGATGTTTGACTCCGATGACAGTTTCTTTTAAAATAAGACTAAGCAATGTACAGTGACGTACAGTGACAATAACTGTGTTTGCGTAGCCTGGTGCAAACTCAGTAATTGACCAATCACAGCGTGCGTAATACGGAATCTATTTTAGAAGTTGATTTGGACCATCTCCATGTTTACAAAACTATTTATCAAATGATATTTTGAAAATATTGCGAGAAGTTGAAGGACTTCTACTTTTCGCAACATTCTTTTCGCATAAGTGAAACATTGCGAGTAGGAAAGAAAGACTTTGAGCCGTCTGGAGTATGTGATTGAATTGTTGGTGGTATGCCGCTGGCAGAATAATATTTTGGGCTCGTTTTTTAAATTTCCTTATTCAAAATGGCCGCTACTATTAGCTAAAATAGAGCTATATTAATCGTCAGAATTTTGTCACTTAACCATGTAAATAATCACTAACCCCAAAACAAAAAAGATCCTAACCCTAACCCCCAGTCTAACGAGTTTTCTAACCCGCCGCCTAACGAGTTTTCTGACCATAAAAAGTGAGTTCATTATATATTGATTGCCATTTTGGATAAGGCCTGGTTACTTAGGCAATTATTTTGCATGCCGCTGGGATATTGCAGACGCAGAATGGGAAATTATTTATGATGACCAATATATAACATGTATATGTTTTGAGAGAATTGTTTTGAAGGAAATTTACGAACCTTTGAGGATCAATATGGGTGGAAAAGTAAAGCAAAGAACAAAGGGGAATACAAAAGTAAGTCACAAATGATAGACTTGTGCGGTTTAATACTTAATTATCGGCTATCTCAAATTCTATATGACAAAACGACACATGTTTCTCAAAAATATGGACAGATTAGATTTTGTATCGCATGTTTTATTAATTAAGTAATATAGGATCTCGTTTGTAATTTATGGAAACCGAACGTAAATTATTCATCACTAATCTTTCGACCGTTTTAAGATTATACTTGTAATACCTTTGAGGCTTTGACAGAAATTGAGACAGGTGATCAATTATGAAGCCCACCATTTGGGATGAATTTTAAGCCGATAGTGATGGACAATCGCCAGACTCAAATCCTCAGAAAACGTTTCAAACCAGTAATCTTCTGATTGCTGGTGAGATGCTCTAACCATTGAGCTACCGAGAATCAGATCAAATGTAGAGGAAAGGTTATCGATTGTCCATATATTTTATTATACAATCTCGATTGTGATTGGCTAAAAACCTACAGACAATTCTTGATGTCTTGCCTACAAGATATCAAAAATTGTCTGTAGGTGACGTAATTGTCTTTGCGTGGCTTAGTATTCCTAAACTCCGTAAAGGCTTCTACGTTTATAATCCCCTCGCGAGCGATGTCGCAAAACGACCGAGTGACGTGAGCGTGGTCATTGGCGATTTGTGATCTGACAAACTACATAAAGAGGTTTTTACAAAGCGTATACACGTTTGCATAATATAATAGGTATGTGTGTTATGTATTTAGACTCGCTAATTCCAAATCTGTTTTCAGAATTGAAAACGGTTAAATATTGATCGAGATCAACTGATTGCCAACTAATTTCTAAGTACATAAACCGTCTCTACGAAGAGTATGCACATTCACATAATAAACTATTTCAACATAATAGACACATATATTACGTATTTAGACTCGGTAATTCCAAATCTGTTTTCAGAATTGAAATCAAGTAAATATTGGCCGAGATAACGTTCAAAATCTACTTACAGAGACTATAAATACATGGCATGCGTGGTCTGGGCCCTGGAGACTATGGATGGGGAAAAGAAACTCTAGGGATGGGGGAGTAGAAAAGGTGGGCGAGGGGTTATTGCGGAACGTATTTCTAGTTGTATAATAAAACAATTATTGGATTCGGCTTACAAACATGATCTCAATAATTATCCAGACCTCTGTCAATGTTATCCACCTCAGTCTGGATAATTTGGTCTGTATAATTCCTGATATCATGCTTAGCCTCATCCAATAATTGTTTAATATCAGTAATTGCTTGGGTCTGTTATATTATTATAATTATACATTGCTGTAGTGGGAGCTTGGATAATAACGATACATGGATGATTGTCAAGCTCAAATCCTCAGAAAATTAGTCCTGGACTAGGATTGAACCTGACAGATACAGTACATGTACATTGAATTTTTCCAGGGTTCGAATTAACGGTGTGCAATGTGCAATTTGCACATCGTTTTTGCCCAAATAGTAAAAGTTGCACATCACTTTTCAAAACGATGTGCAGAAAAAAAAAGTCTCAGTGTTGAACACAAACAAATAGTTCTGACAAACTATAAGTTAAGTTAACAGCACTATTTCCCAAAGGTGGAAAATTGTGTGTATTTCCCGCAGTCACGCAAAAATTGCTATTAAAATTAAAAATTGTAAAGAAAATCCATTGTCGTTGACGCCATTTTTTGCGTGTCTGTCTAAAGTGCCCTGGGAATGAATCACTTTCCCGCACAGGCCCGCGCAATTTCCAGGAGCTGCCCGCACAAAATGGTGGCCGAAATTTGATCTCTCTCGTGCATTTTAATGATTTTATAAACTTTTCAATCTTTTAAAACCAACAGGGGCAACGGCAACCGAAAGTACCACATGCAATTAGCAAATAATTCCTTTAGGCATTCAATTTATTGCACACATTATTTTGATTATATTGAGAGGGTCCGCCTGGAACGTCATGTTTTCGGGGGGAAATGCACATCGTTTTTACTCAACTAATTCGAACCCTGAATTTTTCTATTTAAAATTAGCCTTCTAGTAGTGGTCGTGCTGCTGAATTGTTGTCCCGTGATGGTTCCCCCGGATTTGTAGGATTCGGTGAAGTTGGAACGTCATCAGACAGTAGTTCACTCCAATTCGTCCCAACAAGCGGCGACCCTGAAGTGTCAGTTCATGCTGATTTTCAAATTGTGATGAAGAAACTAACCAAACGAGATCCAGTCACCAAGCTAAAGGTTTCTTTTATATATTATTTCTATATGTGATGTACTCTAAAATAATATATTTTATATTCTGAATAAAATATATATATTTATGACACATAAATTTGTATCAATAATTAGTACTGTACATGCACAGATTATATAGTATATATGTACCATATAATATCCAGTGAGGATTACAATGGTCTGCAATTAGATCCTCTTTGCCTGAATAAAGTAGATTTCATCATTCTGAATATATGCCAATGTATATAATAAATATATACTGTGATAATATCTTTACAGTACTGATATTTATTCCAGGCTGTTCAAGAATTTGGTGAGTTGTGCAAGACTAGTGCCATGGAAGCAGTCTTGGGTGCTTTACTGTATTGGCCAAGATTATACAATAAACTGGCTTTGGTAAGAACTATTGGGTTTTCTGTTATCATTTGTTGTTCTGTACATTTATCAAATAATACACTATAAAAAATCAAAACTGAGAACATCATGATAAAACATAACTGATCTTTGGATCTTGTGTTACTGAACTTGTTAAAAATAATTAGACGAAGCAGTAGATGTAGTATACTATTTAAAAAACAATTATTCACCTCAGTGTCAGTGAATAGTGTGGATATTATTTACCTCGACACTTTGTGGCTCGCAAATATCCACCACTATTCACCTCCACTTTGGTGAATAATTGTTAATAGATGTGTGAAGTTGATCATCCAGGTTGTTATGTGTGAAGTTGATCGTCCAGGTTGTTCACACATCTAATGATACTTCTGGTTCAAACCATTACTTTTAGTAACTGTATATACTAGTTAGTTACTTAGTGGTCGATATTATTCTCTGGTTAAACTCCATGTCTTGCATTGATTAGGATGTCGATTATCGTGTAAGAGAAGCCACTCAGCTTGCTATGAGTCAGATGGCTTTGCGTGTTGGCAGGAATTTTGCTCCGCACTTGAAAAGTGTAATAGGAGTGTGGATGTGTTCTCAATGTGACACATACTTTCCTGTTGCAACAGCAGCACAGAAAGCATTCAGTGCAGCATTCTCAGAGACCAAGCAAGTTGAAGTTCTTGGGTTTTGTAAAAGAGAAGTGTTAGAGGTAAATTTTTCAATCTCATTTCATTCATAGGTAAACCTAAAACAATGAAAAATAAAGTAGAAAGTTTGAAATCATAGGATTAGTTTTTACATATATCTGTAATATTTGGGTCATAGATGCTTTATTTTTCCATATGGATTTTTGGTAACTAATTTTCTTTTTAGTATTTACAAGATAATTTGATGAACCAAACACCAGATACCCTTAGTGATCCAAAGTAAGTAAAGTAAAGTACTATGTGTACTGATTATTTCAAGTGTTTTTTAGCTTGCCTCAATATGAACACATAATCTCATTTATATTAGTTACTATCCAAATATTTCTTATAGTAGTAAAAAAGTAGAGTGCTGTACTATATACATGTAGGCAGTGTTTTAGATATATTATAGCAAAGTGAAAAGGTGGTAAACTGCCAAGATTTTTAATAACAGAGCCTTCGTCAGAGTAATGAAGAGCTCTGCTCTTATAGTACTAGTTGGGATAATTTTTTATAACTTTTACAGTATATAATGGTGATTGGTGATCATTTCCTTTGTTCTCAATATTGCTTAATCTATAGTTGGCTGTACACCATTGATAATTTGTTAGGAGAGGTTAGGTGCTGGTCAACCTTGGGGCATACAGTAACTTTAAAACCATTTCTCCCAAGTCAACCTTATGTGAAAGTATTTTCTCTTGTCTATTTAACAGGATGTACGAGGAAGAAGATCGTTTGACAAAGTTCATGCGAGTCATTTCATCATCCTTACAAGCCCTAGCTAAATTTATGAAGATGGTTAATCCCGAGGTTAACATACCAATGAACAAATATTATCATGATTTGACAGCAGAGAAGAAATTTTGGAAATTAGGGAAACATAAATCACCTCAGGTTGGTTACTGGACCTAATTCTTACTGTTTAAGTGGTGTTTGGGAGATTGATTATTATTATTGTCGTTTGATATAGATAAGAGCTGCTTTCTTTATGTTCGTCACTGTCTCTTGTCAAAAACTTCCTGCTGTCATACACGCTTCTGTAACATCAGTTTGTCCAATTGTTTTGGGATCAATAGACGAAGCAGATGCTACAGTGTCTGGTCACTTGTGGGAGGCTGTTCTGCAGGTTGTCAGCACAATTGAGGTACATGAATGTAAATGTATTGAGTAAAAATAGAGTCGAGAATGCAAAGAAATGAAAGCACTGGCCCAGAGAGAGAAAGAGAGAGAGAGTGAATGAAGAGAAATTACTGTAAGTACATACAGGTATACAAGTGGTACATGCAGATACTATACATATATGTACAAGTATGGGTACATGTAGGTACAAGTAGGTACAATATATTAGGCATGAAAAGAAATATAGGAGTTATAAAAAACCAAGTGGAAGAAGGGCATGGGGATGATACAATGCATCAAGGAGAGAAGACTGTGGGGGAAGTGTTTTATGAGGTGTGGTGGGGAAGCTGAGGGAATGTGAATTAGAGATGTGTAGCTGTGGGAAATATTGGAGAGGACTTTGTGGGGAGGTGTGTTTAGTGGTGGGGGATGCAAGGTAGAGTGTGGTGTAGCTGAGGCAAGGTTTTCAGGGAGGAGTTATCAATATTTAAATATAAGTAAAATGAAGTTATCAATATTTTATTGTGTTTTATTTTTACTCACCTTAAAAATTCGATATTCCAGTTACTTTTTAAAAATTTTTAAAATCCATACATACTTTTTGGAAGATAACAGTCCAGATTCTAATCGCATGTGAAAAATTAATTTTACTTAAAAACCTTCAAATATTATAGGATTTTTCGGTGACGTCATGATGACGTCATCATATGACATTACCAAACAAAAGAGTTTTGTCCACATATACCACATACAGACTGTCTTGCTGGATTCTTAAATCTGTGAAATTCTATGACGAATTTGTTAATTATAACCTTCCTTAGCAACGGATATAAGGTCTGCACATCTAAATATGTCCGAACACCCTTAAGGAGAAGACTAGAGGGATATTGCAGGGATAAGTTGGTGAGGTGGGGGATATTGAAAGAGCATACATGAGATTCTGCGATGTTCGATACATTAACAAACAAACCAACTGTGTGTTGTTATTGCAGGATTGTTGGAAATACGTCAACATGGAAAAAGCTGTCCTACCTAAACTTTGGCATTTCTTATCCAATGCTGCATACGGCAATGCTAGTGTTGTTCTGTCTGGTCTCCTTCCATTTCTCTGCAAATTTCCTGACGAGGTAAACCATTTTTACACTTTCTGAGGAGGGAAAGGGAGGAGCCGATATTCGGAAGTTAATCTGTAGAAGCCGATAATGGGCAACTTTTAGGCTTATTGGTTATCGGTTAATCACAGTACTTGTACCTGACTGGTGCAGAAGCCAGCGGGAAACACTTACTGTAAGTTATAATTATGATTGTTGTTTTACTTGTATGTAAATCCAAGCTCCCCTGTTCTCTTAAGTTGATGTTTGACTCAATAAAGTTCGTTGCAATATACCGAGTAAATTGTGCCATCCATATGATTAACAGGTAATCACATGGTTCCTCGTAAAATTAAGGTTTAAGTTCACATGTGTTCTCATAGTTTCAAATGCTTTCAAAGTTTCACAAATAGCACTTTCTCGAGATGACGTGAATTGTCCGCATTTACCCATAATTCTTGCGGCCATAACAAAAGAAAATAGCTCATTTGCAATCATTTGTGAGTCAAATTTGGTTTGTTTGTCCGCATTTTGAGCTATGAATAGCAACCGCTTAAAGGGCTATTGGCCTCGTCGATCGCGATTAGGGCAATTTTGTGAAACTTTGAAAACACGCGTGAAATTAAACCTTAATTTTCCTCGGCCCCACGCGATTACGAGTAACACTTACGTTTTGCTAAACGTTGCAACCCCATTGCCCCGTCCCCCCAGTTCCGCCACTCGTTATACTGTATGGTCATTATCTTCATCCAATTTTCTCTTCAACAACAGACGCATGTACGCATTGCGTACCTATTTTTAATCTATTTCTCTATTACATCTCTAAGGTTGTCAATCCAAGTTCTGGCTTCTATCAGAAGTTGTTTAGTAACCTTATTGATGGCTTAAAGCTGAGCAAAGTGCAGCAAAGTCCATCAGAGTGTAAGGCCATTGTGTCGGGGTTTATGGATTGTGTACAGTATGCTGTGTCACAGAGGTGGAAGGAAAAGATAAACGATGATGAATTTCGACAACTTAAGATCTACGTTGTTGAGCAGGTATGACAGGACCTGATTGCATCAGGGTCAAAAAAGTTTAGGGTCGTGTAGGAAAAATAGGGTCAGTTGGGAAACCAGAATCACACATTTATTTTTATGTGGCCTAAGTAACTTAAGTAACTTTAAGATTGTTTGTTGTAAGAGCGTTGAAACTATTGGGAGTACGGGCGGCGTGTGCTGTTAGGGCGCTGCTAGTCACCGCTAAGTCAAGCCTGGTCGGACAGGGTTAGTACTTGGATGGGTGACCATCTGGGAATAACCTTGTGTTGATTCGCGAGCTTGGAACTCATGCGAAGAGAGTTATTTGTTATTAGTTGATCTCTCCTGTGCTTCTAGGGTTTCCTCCCTCAGTAAAATCAACACTTAGATGTATTCAACTCCAAGATCTCTCACATTCACTACAGCAAGCATATATTAACACATCCCCTTTATTATAACCACTATTGTTTCTCTTCTACAGCTGGTTACTGTCCTTGAGCTGTCTCTTCAACCAAAATCTCAAATATCTTGTACGTCAATGTACGATCGGTTAGGAACGTTTTTGCAAGATTCCGCTGAAGACAGAGATATTGAAAATTACTTTTGGACTGCATTTGATGAGCTAGTTGATAAAAAAGTACAGGGTGGTGGCGATAAGGTGATTGATTGATTGATTGATTGACATTTTTAGAATTTTTATACATTTAATAAAAGATTCGATAACAAATTATTTTTTAATTCAGACAGACGGATGCATGGATGGATGGACAGACGGATAATGACAGACAGACACATACATACAAACGGACAGACAGACACAGGCAGGCAGACAGACAGACAGACAGACAGACAGACACAGACAGACAGACAGACACAAACAGACAGACAGACACAGACAGACAGACAGACAGACACATACAGACAGACAGACAGACAGACAGACATACAGACTGACAGACACATACAGACAGACACAGACAGACACAGACAGACACAGACAGACAGACAGACACACACACGCACGCACACAGACAGACACACAGACAGGCACACAGACAGGCACACAGACAGGCACACAGACAGACACACAGACAGACAGACACACAGACAGACAGAACTTGTCAAGGGTCCAGACAGATAGACGAACAGAAAAACGCACAAACTCGCACAATTCATAGATGAGAAAACCGATGGACAAATAGGCGAACATATCTCGTACTGTTCATTAACCTGATGGTTTACATATCTACATTGTTTTTAAAGGAAAATGAAATTATATTTCCATCGATTGTAAAGTGCTTATGTTCACTGAAATCTCCTGGAATGTCATCGCAAAGGTTGAAACCTGGCACCAAAGTCCGCTTCCAGGAGGGCAGTGTTGACGACATACAAGAAGTCTCCAAGACTGCTTTAAAAAACAAACATAAAGTTGGATGTCAGAACGAGAATTCCGAAATCGATGTCAATTTACTTTTCGGTGGGAAACTTTTAATTACAGTAAGCAAGACGTCTCGTTCGTGTCTCGGACCAGTGTTGAAGGAGAAATCAAAATGTCATCTTGAATTGCTGACTGATTTGTTAAAGGAGTTTGGTTCACCGACCGTCTTAAACCATCTACTCGAGACTTCAGCTGTGTTTGACATGGAAGACTATTCAGAGTGTAGTAATGTTGTAATGAAAGATGATGGTTCTCGACGTGGTAAACAATGTATTGATCTGTTGGTACTCCCTCTGATTAAAAATTCCACGGAACACAAAGTTGCCTGCAACGAGAAATGGTTGCAAGGCTTGGTGAAACTACTGTTTGTTTTGATGAACCAAGTCGAGGAAGATGACCAGGAGACTGTGTTAGAAAATGTATTTCAGGTTGGTTCTCCCCTCACTCCTCTGTCTCCCTTCCTCCGACTTCTGTCTCTCTCTCCCTGATTCTCTCCCTTCTTCTCTATCTCCTTGCTTCTCTCTCGCTCTCTGCCTCGCTCTCTGCCTCTCTCTCTGCCTCTCTCTCTGCCTCTCTCTCTGCCTCTCTCTCTGCCTCTCTCTCTGCCTCTCTCTCTGCCTCTCTCTCTGCCTCTCTCTCTGCCTCTCTCTCTGCCTCTCTCTCTGCCTCTCTCTCTGCCTCTCTCTCTGCCTCTCTCTCTGCCTCTCTCTCTGCCTCTCTCTCTGCCTCTCTCTCTGCCTCTCTCTCTGCCTCTCTCTCTGCCTCTCTCTCTGCCTCTCTCTCTGCCTCTCTCTCTGCCTCTCTCTCTGCCTCTCTCTCTGCCTCTCTCTCTGCCTCTCTCTCTGCCTCTCTCTCTGCCTCTCTCTCTGCCTCTCTCTCTGCCTCTCTCTCTGCCTCTCTCTTGCTCTCTGCTTCTCTCTCTGCCTCTCTGCTTCTCTCTCTGCTTCTCTCTTGCTCTCTGCTTCTCTCTCTGCCTCTCTCTTGCTCTCTGCTTCTCTCTCGCTCCCTGCTTCTCTCTTTGTATTGTGTAAATAACTTTTCACTAATGTTTATTCACTTCTTGCAGTCTTAATACTCACGGCTTTCATGTAAAACAAACTAATATGTATTGTGAAATTTCGTGTTTAAATAAAGTTTTTATATGTCCCTCCATCTCCCCTGCCTTCCTTTACCCCTTCCTATCCCCTTTCTCCCACCTCTCTGTCTCTTCCTCCCTCTCTCCACCTATTCTCTCCTCCCCTCCCTTTCCTTCCGTTATCCTCCCCTCTCTTCCCCTCTCCTTTCCTCTCCTTCGCTCCCTCTCCTTCGCTCCTTCTCCTTCCCTCCATCTCCTTCCCTCTCCTTCCTTCCCTCCCTCTCCTTCCTTCCTTCCCTCCCTCTCCTTCCCTCCCTCTCCTTCCCTCCCTCTCCTTCCCTCCCACTCCTTCCCTCTCCTTCCTTCCCTCTCCTTCACTCCCTCTCCTTCCTTCCCTCCCTCTCCTTCCCTCCCTCTCCTTCCCTCCCTCTCCTTCCATATCCTCTCTCCTCTCTCCTTCCCTCTCCTCCCCTCCTTTCATTCTTTAAAGATGGACTTTACCAACAATCCTATCAATAATAAGTTTAAATGTTTTCTTAACTTGCAGGTCAATTCCTCTTCAAAATTATTATACCTTATTGTGAAAGAGGTAACTATGTGTATTTGTTATATACAGTAGTTAGTGTCAAAGTTCAATTTCTCTGTTTTCCGATTGGACAAAAGCGTATCACGTGCCGGTCCGCAAAACGTCGTGTTTACTGCATTGCCCTGGCAACGAGGCAACCGGTCCATAACAGAACATTTATTGACCGGTCCACAATAGAATGGGTGCAGTGCGCATGCGCGTCAACCGTGAAGTTCCAAAGTTCATTTTATAGTTTTGCTGTTATAGTTTTGTTTTATAGTTTTGGTTTCAAAGTTCACTCCAATAACCGGTGAATTATTCATACTTTGACACTAATATACTATATAACAAAACACTTATTTACTGAGACCGAGGGAAACAGTGTGTTTTGTGGCCCCTCGACCGCCGTTGTTGCCCTCGGCTTCGCCACGGGCAACAACGGCGGTCTCGGGTCCACAAAACACACTGTTTCCCTCGGTCTCAGTAAATAACTGATAAATGTGAGGGGTGTCAGAACTACATCACATATTGAGCATACTGCGTTGATAAAAGTATGAGCTAACATCAAAACATCCTACCCACTCATTCACAATATTCTCATTCCCGAGAGTATTTCAAACAATACAAATTATATTTCGGTGGTGGTTATCGTATTACAAACTAATACTATAACATGTGTGGAAATTAATGGCTATAGATGTCGCTCAAGCCTCGGGAGGATTTGTGCAAGTTCCATCTTGTCTATGACCCTCGGGACTTCCACAAACCCTCCCTTGGCCTTCGGCGACATTTAATCACTAATTTCCCTCATGTCATGTGGGTACGAGGCAGGTGTCATGCTATTACTTATAATAATCCCAGCGTAATATACCCTTCTTCTTTTCAGATATTAGATGCAGAACATTTTCTTTATTTCTCGTATTTGCATGGTCTAAAAGTTGGAGAGAAGGTCGTCGAACGTTTGAAAACATTATTATCTGTCAGCTCCGATCAAGAAACGTCAAAGGGAGATGGTCGAGGAGACATTTGGAAAGTCTTAGATTTATGTTTTGTTCATTCGAATTTATTAGGTGAGATACCAAAACTCATATATATAAAAAATTTCAACCGAATTTTTGAAATAAATACCAACCAGTTGTTCGCTGAATTTCTTTTCAACAGAGTTCTTCTTCAATCAAGATTCCCTGAATGAGATACTCGAAGTATTTCACGAGACGCTTGCTGGTGACCACCTCACACTCTCGAACCTTATATCCGTTATTGAAGCTATCGAAAGATATATCCAAAATACACAAACGTTTTCTTCCCAGGTATTCACAGTGTTCACAGTACTGTACTTGATAAAAAGGACATAAGTTATAGCACAGGAACACAATAACTATCGAGCTACACGGATTCGGATGGTAGAGCGAATGTTACAATGTGTATGCGAGAGTCTCAATGTTCTCTATGTTGTTGTGTTGTTAGTTTGGACCAACCTTTGGGCCGTTCAGTTGTGTGATATTGGATCTTCTTAAACTGCGGCTTCATGGCTACCACGAGCAGAGTATGTAATTCACTTTTATTTTTATTTTGTACAGACGTTGTATGTGTATTCCAGTTACAAACCTGTTTAAGAAATGTGGTCCCTCGTTTATCTTACAAACCTCCATCCTCGCTCTTTTATCTATTATACATAATGTTCATTCACGCATCTCTTATTACCTCTCCCTCCTCTTTCTCCCTCTCTACTTCCCTTCTTCCATTTCTGCCCTCCTTCCATTCCTTCCCTCCATTCCTTCCAATCTTCCATCGAATCCATCCCTTCCTTCCATCTCTTCCTTCCAATCTTCCATTGAATCCACTCCATTCTGTACATGTCTTCCATTCCTTCCAGCTCTTCCTTCCAATCTTCCATTGAATCCACTCTATTCCGTCCCTTCCTTCCATCTCTTCCTTCCAATCTTCCATTGAATCCACTCCACTCCGTCAATGCCTTCCATTTCTTCTTTCCATTCCTTCCTTCCAATCTTCCATTGAATCCACTCCATTCCGTCAATGCCTTCCATTTCTTCCTTCCATTCCTTCCTTCCAATTATCCATTGAATCCACTCCATTCCTTGTTTTAATTATCAATTTCGTTCATTCATTGAAGGTCCCCTCCTTTTTCTCTTTCTCCCTCTCCACTTCCTTCCATTCCTTCCTTCCAATCTTCCATTAAATCCATGCCTCCCATTTCTTCCTTTCAATCCTCCATTGAATCCACCCCATTCCTTCTATGCCTACCTTTCTTTGATTCCTTCCAATCATCCATCAAATCCACTCTATTCTTTCCATTCCTTCCTTCCCTCCTTCCTTGTTTCTTTGCTTTAATTATCAACTTCGTTTCCTTATTGAAGGTCACCTTTCACATTGCTGGCATTCTATAACAAGTGCGGCACTTCCAGACAAGGACTGGCTTGAGACATTAATAAAACAAACCGTCCAAGTAATCAAGGAGTATATACATTCTAGCGAGACAACTACCATAGAAAGGTTAGTGGTTTTACAATATTACATTGTAAAGTACTTTACTTTTAGTGTCCAGGTAGGATAAATTATGCGTGCTAACTTTCTGACCATTACATATGACCATTATATTGTACTACTCTCTTAGTCCATGTAGCTCAGTGGTTTGAGCATCTCACTAGTCATCACAAGGTTACAGGTTGTACACATATGTAACCTTCACTCATCATATTAGTCCATGTACCTCAATAGTTAGAGCATCTCACTAGTCATCACAAGGTTACAGGTTGTACACACATGTAACCTTCACTCGTCATCTTAGTCCATGTAGCTCAATAGTTAGAGCATCTCACTAGTCATCAGAAGGTTACAGGTTGTACACATGTAACCTTCACTCATCATCTTAGTCCATGTAGCTCAATAGTTAGAGCATCTCACTAGTCATCAGAAGGTTACAGGTTGTACACATATGTAACCTTCACTCATCATTCTCAGCGACGTTTGGGGTATGCAAAGGTAGATTTAGTGACAATTTTGTTTATTATTTAGATTTTCTATTTTTACCGAGACATCCATCGAGATACTACATTCGCTAGACGGCGAAGGTGACGGACGCTTTTTAAAAATACTACAAGAATTATCTCCTACCATTGAGGATTGGGACAACTTTAGATCGAAAACTTCGTTACAGGTGAGAACAGATTTTTTTCTTAACGAACCAAATAAAGTTATGACGGCAAATTACTGTCGAGGGCAATAGACGTGTTCCGAAAAACTTAGAGCAATTTATAACCTAGTTGTAAAAGTTTTGCTGTTCAAGTTGTGTTATATAATTTTCATTGTTTCATTGTAGTATATAATTTTCCTTTTAGTCTTTGTGGTCAATTGCACCATTTTTCGACGGTGAGTTGAACTTCTCTGAGCCGTTACAGTTTGCTTGTGTCAGCGGCGACCGACAACAAGTGACGTCACACGAGAAGATGTGTCTGTTTCTGGGGAGAACTCTGAAAGAAGTATTTCCATTTGATAATGGTGATCAAGATCAGGTTTCTGGTTTTGAACATGAATGGAGAATGGTTGTTGGGCTGGAGTTGTTGTGGATGAAAGAGGTTTGTGTCAGCTTCATACATGATACATGTAATGAAAAATTCAGTTGTAAAATAACTCTTTTGTTTGAAAGAACTCTTGAAACTATAAAGACTAACCATTTACAACTTTTTCATATCTCACTTCACTCTTGAGATATTAAGATTTGTTTAATATGTAAATGATCATACTTATGACATCACAATGCATAATGACTTATTGCAAAACTCTGCATATCTTTACCATTATCACATGGAATCGTTTGATGATTTACATATTTGATGTCATTGGATACATCCACGCACATGCACCAGGATATTTATAAGCGTTTTCAATAAGTTAGAGTCAACTTCCTCCTCTGAAAGCGAGATCAGTAATGATTTTTTCAACTATAGAATCTATGCCGACTCTAACATGTGACGTCAAAGAGGTGATTTGACTGCGCGATGAGGTGGGACAAAATCGGTGTAATTTTTCCACTTTTACAGAAAAAATAAAGCATTTTCCTTTATCGTGATTGAAAAACCGATACCACCATAAGATTCAGCGCATCAAGAAGTACCAAAATGGGTCATTAAAACAGAGTTGATTTTTTCGTTTTATAGGCATTTTAAAGGCGAGGTATTAAATACGAGCAATAAACTTCTGCAATTTGTTTCGCAATATTGTCGCGTTGCATAGCATGAAGTTGCTACAAATCAGATTAGGCATCTTTATTTTGTCCTCTATTTTCTTCCATAGTGTCTTCAAAGAGTGTTCTCTATCCACAATGATCCAAATAATATCTTGGCAAACTTCGAAGCTAACCTCCAACCGTTATCTGATTGGTTATCCACCACTGACATGCAACCGTTCTTGCTGGCGTTGTTTAACAAGTCGCAATCACAAGGTGGCTTATGGTCGACGACTTTGAAATCTGTGATCACTGGCATTGAGAACGACAAAAGAGAAAGCATTTCTCTTGGTCCCTTCATCACAAACTGTCAAAGTGACTACAGCGAACATGCCTTGCAAACTATGCAAGCGTTACTCACGTCGGATAACTCAATCTATGATTTGAAAGTCATGGTGGAATCTCATAGCAAGAAATGGAAAAAGGTCGACGCAAATGATGCTACAGGTAAGAACAAGTCTCATCTGTTGAATTTCGACATGCATCATCATGCTTGCCTCAATTTCATTTATTTGTTTTTACTAGTTTTATTATAAACTAATTTACTTCTAATACTACCTGAAACCTAGTCTCCTTCACAGCCGTTCTTAGTGTCGGTCGTATTCTCCCTCCCCACTAACGGCTGCTTACTGCAGCGCGACATTCCATTCCAAATAAATAGCCAATCACTGCTCTAGTACCAAAATCGGGAACTAGAGCTCGCCAGAATTTATAATTACCAAAACAAAATGATTCGGTAAATCGCTGGTTTTTCAAGCTTTACCCTTGATCTTCGATTACCTGTTCCACCAACAAGGACATATCGTCGTCGTTGTCTCGCCGTTTGTGAACCTCATTGTTGAACAAGTCAAGAACCTCAGGGATTTAGGTATCAAAGCACGTTAGCATAAGCGATGTTGAAAGCGAGGAAGAACCGCAACATGTTGAACGTGGATGTTTTTGAATCATGGCTGTTTCCTAATTGGCCGAGCTAATACAATTGGAATGGAATGTCGTTAGCCGTTAGTGGGGAGGGAGAATACGACCGACACTGAGAACGGCTGCGTAGGAGACTACCTGAAATCAGGCTGCTTGATAACCTGTATTCAGGCGCTCGTATGTTTACTACACAAGCTTCTGCGCGCAGGCTAGTTGCATTATTTGCATTGCCGCCATTTTTGTTCTGATTGCGAGCGAAAGCGGTCGCACCCATTCAATTTTGACGTCATTGAGTGATAGAAACACTATGCAAATAAATCCTTCACAATAGCGTGAATAGAAATCATGCACAATAGACTAAAACCACACTATTCTCATGCTGTTGTGAAGGGTTCCTTATATGTATTAGAGAGAGACGTTTATTAGAGAGAGATGTTTATTAGAGAGAGATGTTTATTAGAGAGAGAAATGTTTATTAGAGAGAGGGATGTTTATTAGAGAGAGATGTTTATTAGAGAGAGAGATGTTTATTAGAGAGAGAGAGATGTTTATTAGAGAGAGAGATGTTTATTAGAGAGAGATGTTTATTAGAGAGAGAGATGTTTATTAGAGAGAGAGATGTTTATTAGAGAGAGAGATGTTTATTAGAGAGAGAGAGATGTTTATTAGAGAGAGAGAGAGATGTTTATTAGAGAGAGATGTTTATTAGAGAGAGAGAGATGTTTATTAGAGAGAGAGATGTTTATTAGAGAGAGAGATGTCTATTAGATAGAGAGATGTTTATTAGAGAGAGAGATGTTTATTAGAGAGAGAGATGTGTATTAGAGAGAGAGAGATGTTTATCAGAGAGAGAGATGTCTATTAGAGAGAGATGTTTATTAGAGAGAGGATGTTCATTAGAGAGAGAGAGAGAGATGTTTATTAGAGAGAGCGATGTTTATTAGAGAGAGAGAGATGTTTATTAGAGAGAGAGAGATGTTTATTAGAGAGAGATATGTTTATTAGAGAGAGAGATGTTTATTAGAGAGAGATGTTTATTAGAGAGAGAGATGTTTATTAGAGAGAGAGAGATGTTTATTAGAGAGAGATGTTTATTAGAGAGAGATGTTTATTAGAGAGAGAGAGAGATGTTTATCAGAGAGAGAGAGATGTTTATTAGAGAGAGAGATGTTTATCAGAGAGAGATATGTTTATTATTCTCTAGGACAGATGTTTCACCTCTGTGTGGTCGCGTGTGCCTTGGAGCGGTGGGTTTATCTGACGCAAGACTCCGAAGTTGCCGCCCTGGAGTGTCGCTTGACCGTGCTCGAAGTCTTGCAGGAGATCCAAATTTGCAAAGAAAATATCGAAAATCTTCTGCTGTTCAGCTGTTCCATCGACGATGCCAAAATGCCGGTGTTGTCTTTGAACATGGCCATCATTCGTATCTTTAAACTGGCAGTCACTTGTTATTCGACGCACATCAGTGCCGACCAGTGGGATATGATATTATGTTGCATGATGGACTGGTTACAGGTAAGTGTATTCTTACAATTCATACCCAAAATTCAATCCCGTTTTTTTTATTTTCTTTAGCATAGAATACTAGAATAGTATTTCAGGGTCGAAAGTGATCATCGATGTAAAAAAAACTAAAAAATGGTATTTTTAAGTAAGTATTTTGAGCTCTGAGATCACCACTATTTAGACCACCATTACTAAGAACGTGTTCCAAGTGAGCCCGCAATTTCAAAAGGTTATTACCTTTTGTGACGTCAGACTCTCAATGCTATAACGCCTGAATTTCCGTCGAGGTTACTTGTTTTCTTGTTCTCTTCGAGAAGTAGCTGAAAACTCTGAGATTGCAAAGTCTAAACTATCTTATGGTGATGCTAGTCTTTTCAACTCACTACCTAATGACATGAAGGTCGAAGGATATTGCTATGCATACTATCTCTTTATTTAAAGTGGTACTACCATGACATTTTTAGCTATCGATATTTTTACGTATTTATAAAGCATCGAGCAGCTAAATATTAATCGGTCGAAACCGTTTTGCGATTCGATGATGGCAAGTATTATTTTTCTGACTCCGAATCTGGAGTTGTTATGTCCGCCATTAATCGTTCAATATTCCTGACCAGCGTAACGAAGTGATGTCAGACTCTCAGCGCGCGAAGACTCCACATTGCTAATTCTTCAAGTAAATCCATAGTGATCAAGGTCGTTTTTGCAAATTCTTCGTCTGAAAGGCTGGACATTTCATCTACTTCTCGAAGAAAACAAATAACCTTCGACTGAAATTCAGGCGTAGAATTGAGAGTCTGACGTCACAAACAATATTACCTTTTGAAATTCTTTTAAATTTGTTCTTAGTAATGGTGACCTAAATAATAGTGATCTCAGAGCTCAAAATACTTACTTCAAAATACCATTTTTTACTTTTTTTTACATTGATGATCACTTTCGACCCTGAAATACTATTCTATGCTAAAGACAATATAAAAAATGGGGGTGAATTTTCATCGTAGTGCCATTTTAAGAAAAAACTCAAAAAAAATTTTTTACAGTTGAACCACCAAGTTGACCATGTAAATAAATTGCAAGCATGTAGTTATGTTATTGTTGTAGGTAGAATGCCTTACACGGTAATAATGTATAAATAACCCTCATTGACCGCCGTTTCTTAATATGTTATTCTGAATTATACTGTTTTTGATATGTTAAATGTAGAGTTGTCAGGAGAGTACGTTGGTTTTAGTTCACGTCAGTGCTTTGACAAACCATGTTAGCCAGTTATTTGAAACCGTGGCCAAAGTTCTTTGTAATTGTGGAAAACAATCGGAAAAAACAGCTGTATGTGACGACGTTGAAACTGACTTAACATCTCCTGTTGACGCGGAGCTGGAGAAACTAGCTGTAGAGTGGCGAGAGCTTTTCAGTAACTGTGCATGTGGTAACCTCCTTGGATTATTGTCAACGGTAACAGGTATTGGAAGTTCATAGTTTTACAGGAGGCATTGGCGTGGTATGATGTGTATGATGACGATGGTGGGTGGTTTTGGGTGGTCATGGTGTGTGGTGATGGTCATGTTGGTGGTGATGGTGGGTGGTGATGGTCATGGTGTGTGGTGATAGTGGGTGATGGTCATGGTGGGTGGTGATGATGGTCATGGTGGGTGGTGATGGTCGTGGTGGGTGGCGATAGTGGGTGGTGATGGTCATGGTGTGTGGTGATAGTGGGTGATGGTCATGGTGTGTGGTGATAGTGGGTGATGGTCATGGTGGGTGGTGATGATGGTCATGGTGGGTGGTGATGGTCGTGGTGGGTGGCGATAGTGGGTGGTCATGGTCATGGTGGGTGGTGGTCATGGTGGGTGGTGATAGTGGGTGATGGTGGGTGGTGATAGTGGGTGGTGATGGTCATGGTGGGTGGTGATAGTCATGGTGTGTGGTGATAGTGGGTGGTGATAGTCATGGTGTATGGAGATAGTGGGTGATGGTGGGTGGTGATTGTCATGGTGTATGGAGATGGTGGGTGATGGTGGGTGGTGATAGTGGGTAGTGATTGTCATGGTGGGCTGTGTTGATGATGATGGTTCTAATAATGATTTTTTGTTTTCCAGGAACTGATATTTCCAGTGACCCTCAGTTGTTCATATCTTTCCATCGTCTAAGCGAAGCCTTGTCTTCAGCCTGTACTTACTTCAGCGTTGATAATCTGAAAGAATATGCCATATCGAAATCCAAACCTGCTCCTCGTTTAGAAGCCGCTCCTGGTTCAAACTGGACAGAAGATTTCTTGCGCGAGTTTTCTCCTCATTTGCAATCACCATTTAGCGCTTTCCAGGTCGTCTCCTATCGACTTCTGCTCAAGTAAGACAGCAATGTTTGAGCTTTTTGAAAACCACTCCAATCAGAATTAATCTCATTTCCACATTTTTATAGAATAATTCCGCTGCTTGCCCCCAATGAAGTAAAAGTGCAGACTTCTGTTCAAGAAGACGATCCTGCCAGGTTAGTCTGGATGATTTTGTAGGAATGTGATATAACGAAATTTGACGTTATGTGATGTGGCGCGATAGCAACCTTAGCGCATTTATAACATCTAGACTTGACAGTTGCAATAGCATCTTTATGACTTAGCAGAAGCCGAATTAAGTTACAGCATAGTCAATGGCGATATGGTCTGGAAACTCGGCAAACTTCAAAGCGACTATAATGAGCTACGTTTTCATGTTGAACCGTACCTCCTTACACCGTGCACATCCTTTGTTTTAGGTTTATTAATATTTAAACAACACGGTTGAGCGATTAACCCCAAACGATTCTATTGGATGATTGCTTCATTATACTAAAATACAATAGGTTCATTGACCGTGCACCGTGCACAAAATTGCATAAAGACGAACAAAAAGATAGAACAAAGACTTTAGCTGAGTTTCCAGACCATATCTCGATTGACTATGGTTACAGCGAATTGGGTTAGGGTTAGGATCTAAGTTGTTTTGGGGTTAGCGGTTATTTCATGACGATTATATACCTCGATTCATTTGGTGATGGAGTAACATGAAAGGTTAACCATGTTATCCAGTTAATGTGACTGCTGACCAACAACATTTCATGCTTATCTATTCAACAAATAGATTCCATTTTGCCGTTGTCTGTTGAGTTATAGATGCACAGATGCCGTCAGAACGTAGTAAGAACAAAAAAGTGTCCCACGAGATGACAGTCGAGTGGGTCACTGTTGTTTTTACCACGTTCTGACGTCTTCTGTGCATCTATAACTGAACAGACAACGGCCAAATGGAATCTATTTGTTTTATACAATACAAATTGAAAACAAACCATTCAAAAGGCTTATTAGCTCTTTGGCGATTTCTGGCGCATGAAAAAAGATAAAAGCAGTCGGCTGACGTGATCTGGCGTGAGCTGACGTGACATATGTCTTCTAATAGATCATGGCCAACAACCAATGAGAATGCGCATACTAAACGGTTATTGTATAATGGGTTATAGCAAACCCCGCAACTTGTTGCCTTCTCTGTGCTTTACCAGGCCTCCACGGAGCGAAATAATGTCAGTCATCAGCAGCTGTCAAAGTATATTAGAGAATGTCCTCTCAGAAGCCAAGGTGCCCTTTGGTGAAACCCTCAGTATGGCCAACGATAGCGAAGCATTGCACATAAGTCGTGCTTATCTGTTGTCATGGAAACTTCTACTGTCGTACTTCGTTAGCTCTTCGGAAGAACTTCGTGTGGAATACGCCAACTATATCCACCGTGGCAAATACTTAATTGCATTACTAGAAATCTTATTTCGAATATTGCCGAAGAAACCCAGTGTGGGAAAACGTGTCACGGAGACATCACGGATTTTGGATGAAAAATGTCTACTTGACGAAGAATTTGTTCATTGCTTGGCGTTCGAGTCTTATTATGACTTGGTGCGCACGTTGCCCGCCTTGGTTCGACAGTGGTGGAATAATTTGGACAAGAACCAGGCCATGATTGTGGAAAAGTAAGTGTTGAACGGGAAGTGTACATAAAACATAAATTACTTTTAAAAGACATTGGCAACAAAAATTAAGTTTGTCTAATATGAAAGAACTCGTAAAATGATAGAGTAACACCTTTTACAACTTTTCCGTATTTTACTTCGTTTTTGAAATATTTCAGTTTCTTTGATATGTAAATGAGATGGTCTCCGACGTCATGTGCAGGGTAGAGAATTTTCACTCATTAGAATATTAGCCGGCCGGTGGAACCACGATCTCCATTTGGTCCGCAACACCATGGCGATAGAAATCAGTGACGCAAGCTAGCGAGTGTAACCATAACTTACAACGTAAAAGTGAGGCTTATCGTGTCCATTTCTCTTTATCGAGGTATACCACGGCCAATGTGTCTCCATTGTTGTGTGAAAAGGAAATGCAAATAGTTCAACGGAGTTCTGCTTCTTTCGACAACATGGTGGTTGTCACTCGTTCCAGTACTCGAGAAGTTTTGGCGTACTACAAGATCGAAGACATTTCTGTCGAACTTATTGTTAGTTTATCTGCCAGTCATCCACTTGGCTTGATAACTGTCAACAGTGGAAAACGTGTCGGTGTGAAAATTAACCAATGGAGGTTATGGATGATGCAACTTACCACCTTTTTAATGCATCAGGTGAGAGGTCATTGAAGGGAAAACTAACCACACTTGTTTCATTCCGTCTATTTCTCTTGCACTCTTTTATCCCTTCAGGTACCTTTTACCCCATCTTTTAACATTAGTTTCCTTTTTATCCCCACAAGTCGCGTGTACCCCACAAATCCTTTTTACCCCGATATCTCTTCTTACCCAAAGTTCTTTCTTACCCCGATTTCCTTCTTTCTCCAAAGCCTCTTCTTATCCCACAAGCACCTTTTTCCTTCATTATCCCTGTTTCCCCTCTTTACCCCATTACCTCTTATCCCATTTACCACTCTTACCCCATTTACCACTCTTACCCCACTTGCTCCTTAACCTCACTCCTTTTGTCCCAGTTATCGGGTTTTTTTCCAATTTCCCTCAAAAAAACTCACAGATGATTTCAGTTACATTCATCATTTGTAGATTCTCGGATGGGGGAATTTGACTAAATATTACACTTCGGGATGACACATCATCCCGAGGGGTAATATTTCGTAGCATTCCCCGAGCGGAGGGTCTATAAATGATATATTATAGCGAAACATGATAGAGATAGCAGGAAGACAACCATCTTCGACGAAGTATAGCGAAGCCTTTCGCAGGACTTTCTCAAGTAGCGAGCTTATCACCTGTAGAGATTTGAGAGTCGGGGCGATGTATAAATATGTTTATGATGTTTGACTGTTCTGACGACCGTTAATAAATCCTCTCTTCATCTAAAGAAAATTGTTGTAAAGCCTCCTGTATACAAGAGCCGGTGATAATCTCGCTACTTGAGGAACTCCTGCGAGAGGCTTCGCTCTACTTCGTCGAAGATGGATGTCTTCCTGTAGAGATTTGAGAGTCGGGGCGATGTATAAATATGTATATGATGTTTGACTGTTCTGACCGTGTCTCAATAGCTCAGTGGTTAGAGCGCCGATGCGTTGATTCGGAAACCTCGGGTTCGATTCCCGGTTGTGGCAGTCAGATTTTTCATATTCATATATTTGACCATAATAATAAATCCTCTCTTCATTTAAAAAAAAGTTTCTTAGATTCTTCTTGCAATCTATTTTAGAACGGCACAATAATGGAAGGCCTTCAGTTGTGGAAACGTAACATGGATAAGAAATTCGAAGGTGTCGATGAGTGTATGATCTGTTTCTCCGTCATTCATGGCTCCAACTATTCTTTGCCCAAGTTATGTTGCAAAACCTGCAAAAAGAAATTCCACTCTGCGTGTTTGTATCGTTGGTTCAGCACTAGTAATAACTCGACGTGTCCACTGTGCCGAAACATTTTCTAGACAGAAGGTGTTTTGATCACTGATTTACGTGTAAGAGATTGGATAGTAGAAAGACTGGATAGGAAACTATGATCACGTGTGACATTTCCAGCATGCTGATTGGTTAAAGCACCAGTTGATCGCGTTTGGTCGCGTGAAAACCTAGTTGAAAATCGTGCCGTCACAAAATCTCCATAAATCGCAACTTTTAGCAATAATACAGCTAAAAATGATAGTCAAACTGCCAAAAAATATAACAATGCCACTTTACGATGGAATATCCGACTACCATTACTCATTTTAGGCGCAAAGTTCCAACTTTAGACGGTGAAAAACGCGTCGCAAATTTCAACTAAAACAACGGTAGTTTTTGCGACGCCAGTTTCTTCACAACAAAACGAAAACAGCTGAAACAAAGACGAACAACATTTGCCTCGAACACTTAGTCGTGGCTTAGGCAGGTTTGTGAGACTATGAAACTTTTTGGAATCTCAATATAGCTACATGTATACCTGAATACGAAAATATGGAGAAGTCGAAGAGAAATTCAGCAAAATCTGCATACATGTCACATCTTCGTGACATCACGAATTTCAACAAGGTTAGATTGCTGCCATCAGCTAGTTTCCTATCCAGTCTTTTTATTATCCATGGTAACAGACTGGATAGAGCATCTATTGGTTTGAAATTGAAGCTGGAAGTATCTGATGACCGCCATATTGGAAAGACCACCTTCTGAACCACTTTTTGGACCACGCTATTTAATTTTACTGATGCCAAAATGAATCAGTTGTCGAAGGTTTTCGTGTACTTTACAACACAAACTACTACAGAGTGCAGGCACTGATCTCGAAAGAAGACTGGATTGAGCAACTATTGTTCAGAAAATGAAGCCGGAAGTCCGCCATTACTAAGGGACCAACTGAGGATCCTATGAGGTTTTTGTTGTATTATGTGCTCTTACCATCGACAAAATAAAATAATTTTACTATAAAGAGGACAAGAAGACATTTTTCAAATTGCTGGGTGAAACGCTATATGGCCTATCACTGCGCCCAACGAGTTGAAAACCTTTTGTCAATTCATACAACATGGCAAGGAAATATAAACAGTCACACTACTGCATACATTACAGGTCAGCGGTTACAGCGCAACTCGCGATTGGTCCCTGGGTTCTAAAGCTTCTTCCGCGCTCGCAAGGATAATGGGGCGGGAGATCCGATTGGTGGCTTTTAAATTTTCATGTTGCTACGTGCGAGATGGGTTTTTCTAGAAAAATGAAAGTTTTTTACCTGATTTGTGAAAATTAATGCTAATTTATATTAACATAATGTGTCTTGTTCGAGAAGTTTAAAAGCATTGGTAAAAGCCGGTTTATTGGGCTTTCAGAAAATGTATAGCTTTCGCAACAGTTATGGTTATTTCCAGAGATATCAATAGAACAATGAGGTGGTTCAATTTTGGATGTTTTTCAGCCGCACAGGAAAGAGTTAAAAAAAAACATATAATTATTAATTGCTTGTGCCGACATGGTAAAGTGGTAGTTAGCGTCCATTAGGCTACAAGTTTTGAGGGTTGTTGTGAAATGAGGAACGACTTTAGCACTCGTTAGCAGAAGATTGCACGAGCTTTTGGCGCCAAAACTGTCGAAACTCGAAGTCAAATCCAAACCTGTAAATATCTCTGTAATGTTGCGTGTGGACGACACCGCCGTGAAAATCGCTCACGCTTGGAAAATTATCCTCTTTGTTTTGTCGAACAGTGCTCTATTGTTATGTAAAAAAATAGAGTTCTGCGTGGGTAATGTTTTGCATATAGCAAAGTGAAAAGGTGGTGAACCAGTGCCGAGATTTTTAGCAACGAAATACGTTTCGAGTGGAGCCCTTCATCTGAGCAAAACGTGATCCTCTGACGAAAGGGTTCCCCTCGAAACTCAGTCTTTCGTTGTTAAAAATCTCGACAGTTAACCGCCTTTTCGTGTTGCTATTGTTATGGTTTGTATACATTGAATGAGACGATGTTTACTAGATTCCACTACGAAACTCACGAAATATCAACAAACCTACTCGCTATCGACTTCTGCTAGTCGTACAAGCCAATGGCTAAAAATTTGGTCTTCGTACTAATAGTGTTTACTCCTGGATTAAAGTAAAGCGACAAACATGGGGAAATTGGAGATGAGGACATGCAGCATTGACATGTTTTTATATGCAAATCAAATCTATCCCATGCAACGTCTAGAAACCTTCTTCGTTTTTCTTAGGTCTTGCGTTTCACTCTGTAACCATGGATAATAAAAAGACTGGATAGGAAATTATAGCTGACGTCAGCGTGAAAACCTAGTTGAAAATCGTGATATCACGAAGATATCAGGAGTATTCAGATTTTGCTGAGTTTCTCTTTGATTTCTCTGCATATTTTCGTATTCAGGTAGCTATATTGAGATTCCAAAAAGTTTCATCGTCTCACAAACCTGCCTAAGCCACGACTAAGTGTTCGAGGTAAATGTTGTTCGTCTTTGTTTCAGCTGTTTTCTTTTTGTTGTGAAGAAACTGGCGTCGCAAAAACCATCGTTGTTTTAGTTGAAATTTGCGACGCGTTTTTCACCATCTAAAGTTGGAACTTTTCGCCTAAAATGAGTAATGGGTATAGCCGGATATTCCATCATAAAGTGGCATTATATTTTTTGGTAGTTTGACTATCATTTTTAGCTGTATTATTGGTAAAAGTTTCGATTTATGATTTTCAAGGTAATTTCACGCGATCAACTTGTGCCTTAACCAATCAGCACGCTGGAAACGTCACACGTGATCGTAGTTTCCTATCCAGTCTTTCTACTATCCATGCTGACGAAGGACATTCGCACGAAAGTTGAAGCATGTATCGCTATTTCGGCAGCACACTAACCTTTACAGTTTTTTATTCATAATTTAATATTGCTTTCGCAACATATGCATATCTAACTATTATACCATGAGCTCGAGTCGTATAAGCTCAGTCGAGGCGCGAAGCACTGAGTTGACTGGCTGCTATACATGTCATATACGACGAGTATATATAGAGTTTAGTTTTTCTACTGCTAGTTGTTCTAAGGATTTATGGTGAAGGAAAATTTCGAGTGTTGAAATATATACATTTTAAGACCAAACCAGGACTAGTCGCGAAAAATGCAACTTCAAGGCCTTCCGGCTGGAATTGAATCCGCGACCCTGCGATGCTAGTGCAGTGCTCTGACCACTGAGCTACGGAGGCCGTTGCATGCCGAGAGCCTAGGTAATGCCGGTGACATATGAGCTGATAGATTCTAGGATAAGAGCCAACCAGATTGCAGAGCAGCTCGTATATAGTGGATCTCTCTCTGAAGATCGCATTACGCGTGAAACTCAGAGTAGTGACGAAACCATTCCAACTCTTTTATAAACGCTCTACCTCTAATGGTATCGAGCACTCTTGAACCATCCGCCAGCTTTGTAACATTCATGTTACAAATCTGTTTTATTATATATTATATAGGTCATTCATACTTATGGAAATTCGACCTTGAGCAAACACAAAGTTAATGTTGATGAAATGACTAATTTGGCCGAAAAGAGATAGTTTTCACCAAAACAGCGAACATGAAATAGATCCGAGTAACATAAAGAACCGTACTTTTCTTTTTCACTCGTGTTCCTATCTTCTCTTTCCCTCTTTCTTCTCTTATCTTATCTTACCTTTCTCTCTTTCTTATTCTTCCAATTGAACGAACTGACTAATTTCTCGCCGCCCTTCGAACCAGCAATGACCACATTGTTTGTTTTTGTCTTACTTTCTAACTGACATAAATATAAATGTGTTCTGCTCCTTATAGGAAGTGTTGAAATACATCGAAAACTCTAAAAGGTTAGTGTACTGCCGAAATAGCCGGCTATAACGTTCGAGCGAAGGCCCTTACCAAAGAGTGAAACGATAAGTGAACTATATAGATTTCATTCATCTTTACGTCTCACTCTCTGACGAAGGTCCTTCGCTCGAACTACGTTAGACCGACTATTTCGGCAGTACACCAACTTTAAAATTTCAATCTCTATAATATACGTGGGTCGTTTGCGAAAGCATCCTATTCTTAGAAAGCATCAAAGCATCCTATTCTTAGACCGTCTTCGTGTTGAAACCCCACACTATATTTAAAACTAACCCTATAACTAACTTCTCGTTACTACTTTTGTCTACTAAAGCGTTCTGTTAGGATTATATACAACCATGCAATGCAGATCTCGAGACTATAGTCAACCTGTTTATTTGTCCTCTGTTCAACAACTGTCCTTATGCAAATTTGTTTCGACAAGAAATGTTGTTTCGTGATGCATATCAAGCGTTGTCAGTGGACAGACAAGTCGAACAACGGGGTCAAACTGGTCTAGAATGTACCCAACAGCGGACCAAGGAATTCTTCAACAGCTTACGCCGTTTCGCTAGAGCTGGTTGGTAAAGGATTTTTCGCAGAAGATGGACAAGCCGCCTGAAATCGACCAGGCCATAAAAGTGAAAAAAGGTTAGCTTATTAAATGAACATTTTATTCGACGATTGGTAATCGTGATTCGCATAGAATCTCACCCGCTGTCCTGTATATAGTCCTGTAAGTTGTCCTTACACCTGTATTTTAACTTGATAAACGCATTGGGTAGGCAATTTGTCAATACAGCTGTTTAACCAAACTTGAATCGTCTTGAGAACGATATCGTGTCCAAAACAAGACGGTCAGGCTTGGTTTGTTATTCAGGCTGTTTGTTGTCGTGGCAAAACTCTTTGGGGGTACAGGGCGGGTATAAATAAGACCCCAAACCACCTGTACGATATATAGGAAATGTCGTTAAGGTTAATCCTTAGATTTGGAGTACTGTTTTGAAGTGAGCAGTGTGAATATCTCCGAGGAGTGTACTCTTGCTGGGCACTTCACTTCAATACGCGAACAATATCGCCTTTTCCAGATACTCCGGCTGATAATCAGCTCTTAGTAGTTGTGAAATCAGTGACTGGCTGTTTATACACATTTGTTACTATCTCTTTTGCTCTGTTTTGTATACAAGAATTTCGTGTTATTGTCCGTCGATAATAACTCTCGACATATCTGTGAAGTCATACGTAATATGTGCACACTAAAGCAAAATAAACCAGAGGGTTCAGTGTGACTTGTCCTCGTTAAGAAACGATTTATTCCTAGTCAGATAATAGTGTTGATTTAGAAAATTGAAATAATGTTAAATAGTCGGATATAAGCATTGGCACTGAGTGCTCTAGACAACATCATAATTATCCGTATTTGATCGATTGTGATTCTTTGTAAACGAACACTTTACGGCGAATAGTTCCAAGTTTTACACAGTATGAGTGTTTGTGCATCAGAGCAGGTAATTCATGCATTCCAGTTGAATTTCAAGATTCCATTTAAATTGCTTTGTTGATAACGTATGCATGAGGGTAGGACTAAATAAGCTGATATCACTCAGTGATTCTTGTGCGTTTTAGGTCTGGTTGATTGTAATTGAAATCAGCAAAATGCGACGTCTAAGCCCGTTTCACCACTTCGCAATTTCGTTCGCCGCTCGCGAAATATTCAAGAGGGCTGCCCTCCTAGGAGGCCTGGAATCTGCACTTTCGTTTTCGTAGAAGCAAATATAATATATTACAGCTCGGCTACCAGCCGTAATGTACTGTAGTATAATATGTTAGCTCGGCTACCAGCCGTAATGTACTGTAGTATAATATGTTACAGCTCGGCCAACAGGCGTAGTGTATGTAGTATAATATGTTACAGCTCGGCTAACAGGCGTAGTGTATGTAGTATAATATGTTACAGCTCGGCTAACAGGCGTAGTGTATGTAGTATAATATGTTACAGCTCGGCTAACAGGCGTAGTGTATGTAGTATAATATGTTACAGCTCGGCTAACAGGCGTAGTGTATGTATAGTATAATATGTTACAGCTCGGCTAACAGGCGTAGTGTATGTAGTATAATATATTACAGCTCGGCTAACATGCAGGCGTAATTTCCTGTAGTATTAGTTTAATAACACTAGGTTACGAGCCGTTATATACTGTAGTAATTATAAGTACAGCTCGGCTACCTTCTGGGATAAATTGTAGTATATTATATATATAATTTGATTTGCTGTAGTGTAATATGGGGTTTTAGTGGCGTCTGCGGTAATACACACGCGTATATATAATGTTTTTATGACCAAAAAACTTTCCACTAAATTTTAAAACCCTTTAACACTTGTCAACGCTAGGAAGACCTATGAAAATGGCACCTATATACTGAATTATCTAAACATTCGGTTGTATAACCTTTAATATTTTGGGACAAAAGCATAATGACGAGCATTTTTATCCTCTGGTGAGGTAAATGGGCACTTGCTGCTTTGTTATATGGAGGTTTGTTTATCTAGATACGTTTTACAGAAAAAGGAATGCTGAATAGATACAGTTTACTGATATTTAAAAAGTAGGCTTCGCGAAATGAAGCATCACAAACTAAACACTGAAACTCGAATTATATTAGGAATTTTAAATTTCAAAATTGTTTATTTTGTATTGATACTGTCAAGTGTCATCTGGGCAAAAAAAATTGCTTTAGAAAACACCTTAAGTATGTGTAATGGGGGGAGGGGACGGAGGCTATTTTTTTTGGGGGGGGGCATGAAGCAAAATCTTTTGTCCTAGCAGGGGGTTTAGACCAATTTTATAAAAATGGGAAGGCGCTTGAAACTAAAATACATATATAGAGTTTATTAACCTATTAGGGGGTAACGGTACATCTTAGTACTCCACTCTCCCGAATAAAATTATCTGGCATTGTCCAGAATAAGATGTTATTAAAGTGCACCCTTGCTCGTTGAGGGTTAAATATGAATGTTGATGTCTAACACACATAAAGCAGCTTCATTAGGACGTACTTTAAGTATATTAATGTACAGACTACAGTATTAAAAAGTAAATCATTTGGATCACAACAGAAACAGTATATATGTACAGTATGTATCTTTTCTATACCCCTCTTGACATTAAAATATCAAGGAGGAGTTGAAATTTTTTTAAATTATTTGAGTGGGTATCAAGTGGTTTCGTGAATGGATGGACGGAGTACGGAACATTGTTCTAAATTTTGTCCCCCATTACACATACTTAATGACCTAACAATTTGCCAAATTCCTAACAATTCGCCGGCATTCCTAACAATTCGCCAACAGTATTTTGTAAATACATGTCAGTTGTCGCTACCATGAGTAAAAGGACTCCAGCTGACCAAAAGCTGACCCTGACCCCATATTTAAAAACAAAATGGTCAAGATTTCTTGTTTTTTAAACAGATACAAGAGAAGAGGCGCATATTAGGTCCTTCACGAAGTGGGTCAATTCCAAACTTTCAAAAGTAAGTAGTATGATTTTATCATCATTGGCAATACTTGCATGATTTTAAACCACAGACGATCCACCTATAGTGAAAAATCGGCTTTAGAAGAAAATAATTAATCGTCATAAAGTAAATGTTTAAACCTAGAAGTATCATTAGAAGTGTGAGGTTGATCGTCCAAGGTTGTTGTAGTCTTGGGAAAGACTAATGTTGGTGACTGACGTTTCAATAGCGTAGAGTCTGGCTGCTATTAATAGACAAACAAACCAAATTTGACTCACAAATGATTGCAAATGAGCTATTTCTTTTGTTATGGCCGCAAGAATTATGGGTAAAAGCGGACAAACATCGGTACTGACGTCATCTCGACGGAGCGCTATTCGACGGCCTCAGCGGCGGTCATCTTCAGACTCAAGTAAAGCGTGTTGACATCAACGGCTTGCCAAGCGAACATTAAACCATACCTCTACTAAATCAGTTTGTCGGAGTGTTACCAATATATTCATCTGTTTGGTTGGTTGGGCAACAGGCGGTCCGATTGGCTCCTGTTTGATTGGTTCCGTGGTGCTTGGAATAGGATCAGATTGATTGGTCCTATTGATCTTGATCCGCTTACCAATCGGAGCTTACCTGTACCCTTCAAACATCAGTTGCGGAACTGATGGAGTAATTCAGTCTTGTTAAAGAGGTGGGATGGTGGGTGCGTATTTCGTCCGCGTTGAGCACTGTTCACTGCGTCGTCTGCGCTTATTGCGTGACAATAACTTCGAATGCTATCAGATTACGGTTGCGTTGCATTCGAGTGTCATACTCTTGTGCGTCATCGATATCCTGGGGCGTATGCATCGTAGCACGTCTCCTTTGGTTTAACCTTGGTTATGACTAACCTCATTTAAATCCATGTCTTCTTACCACTGTGAATGTCTATTTTTTTAGACTCAGCCCAAGGTACAGATTTCCGACTTATTCAAGGACTTTCGCGATGGACTTGTACTTATATCACTGATAGAAATTCTCATTCACCACAAACTGGTAAGTTCATATATAAATTGCTATTAATACTCAGGAAAACCTGCCGGGTATCGAACCCGTATAGACCTCTTAACCAACTAGTAAAAAAGTAGAGTGCTGCGTAGACAGTGTTTTGAATATATAGCAAAGTGAAAAGGTGGTAAACTGCCAAGAATTTAGTGACGAGATACTGACGTCTCGTCACTAAATTCTTGGCAGTTTACCACCTTTTCACTTTGCTATATATTCTTAAGCGACTAGTCTGACAGACTCTGACCGTCTAACCATTTAGCTACCAGGACTTAGATAACAGAGCGAGGTTACTTCTGCCTCCTTCATAAAGCATTATGGGAAGGTTTGCGTTCATTTTCGTACTGCCAAAACATAGATATGGAAGAAAAAGATTGCGGACTCGGCTTGGGCAGCGGGTCTCGGTAGTTCAATGGTACGTCAGAGCGTAGAGATCATATATAAGATTAGAAGGGGCATTGTGGCCTGAACTTGGGAACCAATTTGGCGCCGCCATCTTGGGCAAATTGGGCGGGCGACTGGAACAAATTGGAGGAAACGTTTTGGTTCCAGGCCTTTTTCTGCAATTCGAGAACCTCGCGGTCCAAAACAAGGAATCGTAAATTCTATAATTTTTGCGGGTTTTTTTCGCAACTTGTCTATTTGGTGATTAAGCCTGCTGTACTTGGACCATTTTCTGCTGAGTATAACACCAAAATGATTGCTTTAATATGAAATTTAAGATCCCTCCCCCAATTCCGATCCAAGATGGTAGAATTCAGAAGGTTACAGCCTTACAGGAAACATTTTTCGAGCATTGATTTGAACTTGAACGTATCTTCCGTTAATTGAAATATTTTGTGTTTCCTTGTAGCCGCGTGAGAAAGGAAAGCTTCGTGTTCATCACGTCGCCAACGTCGACATCGTCTTTAAAACATTGGAAAAAGAAAAGGTATGTGGTGGAGTAATTGTAGCTAGACAAGGAGACTGCCCAACGCAAACAATAATACGCGTCGCCCCTTGAATAAGCGCCGCACACCAGAGCAAAAATACTAATAACCGTCGCCCTTGAATATAAGTACCCCCTCAACAACATCGGCGCTTATCCGAAGAACTTGAGCTCTAGAGTGGCTCTTATTCCAAGTGTCAAAGCAAAATTGAAAAACGATACAACTCGATTTAAATCAATAGCGGAAATTTATTTTCTTAAATTTATTCAAACATATTGTTTTTTAATGACATTTAATATGCGCCCATCAAAAAGTCTTAAAATTTAATAAGCAGCGCGGTGCGTTTATTTGAGTAAATGCGTTAATGACCACTGAGTCATCGTGTGTTAAATAAATTAAATAAAGGTTCAAATCCTGGGTCGGACCTCCACTCAGGGTTTTAAAAATAATTGAGGAGAAAGTGCAATAATATCAGCAAATGGTAAGACTTTCGGGTCTTCTCGGATAACGACCTTAAATCGTAGGCCCTCGGAACCCCTATCAATTGGACTTCTAGCCTGTATTCCGTTCACCTAAAAGAGTGATAAATCTAATAAACTAAACTGAACTAAAACTCTGAAGTATGAATACTGTAGTGAAGTATAGGAAAATATAACTTGTTAAATGTGACGTGGCTTAATTGGTTATTTCAATATAGTAAGTTGTTTGCCACTCAAGCTTTAGTGAAAAGTCCGAAAAATGGCCCCAGCCCCAGACGGGAATCGAACCCGCAAACCTCCGGTTTGATGCTCTAACCATTGAGCTACGTTGGTAGAGCGAATGCTACGTTGTGTACTAGTTTGTACGATCAACATATGTCTGTATATCTTTTATCACGTACGAACTAGTACACAACGTAGCCTTCGCTTTGCAATTTGAGTTCTGAACTTCTGGTAGCTCAATGGTTAGAGCGTCAAACCTCAGATCAGAAGATTGCGAGTTCGATTCTCGTCTGGGGCTCAGAAACATTTTCCTGAGTTTGGGTTGAAGCTTGAGTAGCAAACAATTCACTATATTAAAATATAACTTATTACGTTCTTGTGTCTATTTATTTAACCCGTCATGGCTACACGTCTTTTCTAGATCAAGCTTCATGGCATCAGTGCACAAGCCATTGTCGATGGCAATCACAAATCAACTCTTGCCCTCGTTTGGTCAATTATCTTGCATTACCAGGTAAAATATCTGCTTTTTACAAGGTAGCGACGAGGGGGTGGTCGTAAACTGCTAACTATTTTGACAATTAAGACATAGCCTTAAATTTGGGAGGATACTGCATGTTGGACATGAACCAGCGCGAGACTTTAATAATATTTATTTATTCAGGATACCCCACGTCACCGATTAAGTGTTTTTCAGTGGGTCCTGTAATACTTCACAAGATTACGTTACGTTACATTACATTACATTACATTACATTACACACTACACACTACACACTACACACTACACACTACACACTACACACTACACACTACACACTACACACTACACACTACACACTACACACACTCACTACACACACTCACTACACACACTCACTACACACACTCACTACACACACTCACTACACACACTCACTACACACATTATATTACATTACACACTACACACTACACACTACACACTACACACTACTCACTACTCACTACACACTACACACTACACACTACACTACACACTACACTACACACATTACATTATATTACGTTACGTTACGTTACGTTACGTTACGTTACGTTACGTTACGTTACGTTACGTTACGTTACGTTACGTTACGTTACGTTACGTTACGCAATTAATACCATACATATACATATAATATAATAAAACACAATACAATACAATATACAATACAATACAATTGGTTTCCTCCCAAAAGACCTGAAGACTAGACACAAAGCGGAAGACTAGACACTTAGTTCTGATAGTAACAGTGTTTCCATCTTGTTTCTTCAAGGTTCATGGAGCAATGCTGGAAGAACTGCATCCGTCCGAGGAGGATGTTACAAAAGAAGAACCTCGGCGTAAGATAACTGAAGTTGCTGTGGAAGAGAAACTTCTTAATTGGGTTCAAGGTGCCGTGGAAGGGTAATAAGACGTTATTTGTGTATTGGCGAATGTAGAAACTGATTTGTCATTTTTAGTGGCTGTGCGATTTTATTTTTGTAATATAAATATCTTGAAAACTATTGCATCCATTTACTTTTCAGGTATGAGGATATTCTTCAAGTAAAAGATCTTTCCAAAAGTTGGCGTGACGGCATGGCATTTAACGTTTTAATACATGTCCACAGGTAACAGAAGCGTAAAACGACGTAAAATCCCCCCCCCCCGCCACACAAAATTTGATTCTCTATTTCCGCTTGTTTTTACAGGAATAATCTGTTTGAGCTGGAGGACATCGAGCGTATGTCAAACAAAGACAGGTTGGATCACGCTTTCAATATCGCAGACCAACATTTTCATGTCCAGAAACTTTTAGAACCTTCAGGTATGCATATACTTTTCCGTAATAAACCTCGCCCGCCTTTTCTACAACCAACCCACCCCACCCCACCCCTATAGTTTCTTTTCCCCATCCATGGTCCCCAGTGCCCAGACCGCGTATTTGTATTTGTAGTTTCTGTCGATAACAAATCGCAAAATGCCGGTTCGTCGTACGTAGATTATGAACGTTATCTCGGCCAATATTTACTCGATTTCAATTCTAAAAAAGATTTTGAATTACCGAGTCTAAATACATAACATACGTGTCTATTATATTACGAGAACGTGCATACCCTTCGTAAAAACGGTTTATGTAGTGAGAAATTATTCGGCAATCAGCCAGCTGCTTCGTCGTTTATTATTTTGAACATTATCTCGATCAATATTTAACCGTTTTCAATTCTAGATTTGGAATTAGCGAGTCTAAATACATAACATTACGCAAACGTATATACCCTTCGTAAAAACCTCTTTATGTAGTTCGTCAAATCACAAATCGCCAATGGCGCCCTCACGTTGTCTTCCCAAATACTATGGGCCTTAAGATCTACGACGGCAACGTAGGACGGCGACGGCAGTGAAAGAAATATAAGTTTTAGTATATGAATGAAACCACGGTCGATTGACTAGGTTACTTGACACTCAAAGTTTGTTTTATGATCTCCAAAACGCTTCAATATTTCAAAAACGATTGTAGTGTCTGTGTTTAAGTCAGTCTTAAGAAACAGCTCTCATCTCTCTGTGAGTTACCGTCATCCTGAAGACGTGGAAATGCCCTCAGTTGTTTTTTAACTCTTGTATAGATGTGGACCAACCCAATCCTGACAAGAAGCTTGTGATGATGTATGTCTCAAGTCTGTACCAGGCTCTTCGCCAGTACGAGCCAGTGAAAAGAGCGAAGAGAAGAAAAGTGGTTGAAGAAACAATGATGGCAGCTGAAACGTCTTCCGTCGTCGAGGTAAGCTCGGAATATACACTAATATAAATCATCTCTAGTCGTTCTCGTACACTTAAACGTAAAGTTCCGTGTTTTAATATCCAAGTAACGCGATTTTGACAGTATATATATTTTTCTGTTTAAAAAACCAGTTTGAAACCGGTTTTTCCCGCGCTTTTTTTGTGTGATCATTTTGAAGGCCTTTGAGGGTTTGTTTGGCTAACATTGGATAATAAATCACTTATCATTTGTATTTTGTCTAGCTGAACTCTCTAATAAGGTATATATCTGCTCATTTTTTAGTCTGCTCCTCCTGAACCAAGCGAAACGTTCTTGCAGTTCAAAAATTCTCTTGTCCAAGTCTCAACGTCCGTTCAGAAAACCGAAAGTGATTACGCATCGATGGAGCAGAATTTTGAAAACCAAATAAATCCCAAGGCATGGGAGGTAAGCGAGACTTAAAGCTTTCTCCTAATCTTTTAAAACGTAAGCAAGACTTAAATTGCCCATAACCTCAAAATGTTTTATTGTCTTAAAATGATAAAGTAACTTCTTTTGAAGATTTTCGTTGCTTTGCTTTCTTTTTGAGATATATCAGTTACTTTGATATGCAAATGTCTGGAATTTCGTCACACATGCATAATGACTTATTGGAGAAATGTGATATATCTCTTTCATTCTCGAACGAAATCCTTTAAAATCAAGAAGTTTGGTGTTGTGGGAGAAACGCACACACGTGTTATTCACACTTTAGTGTTTTTATTTCATGAACGCAAAGATATATAACATTCTCTGATAACTCATTATGCATGTGTGACGAAATTCCAGATATTTGCATATCAAACAAACTGATATATCTCAAAAAGAAAGCGAAGAAGTGAAAATCTTCAAACGAAGTTACTTTATCATTTTAAAAGTTCTTCCAAATAAGACAATAAAACATTTTGAGGTTAGGGGCACTTTAAAGCTTGACTTCAGCAAGACTTCAAGCTTCTTCTAATCTTTTAAAACGTACAAAAGACATTCCTGAGTATTCCTTATACGGAATTTAGATAAGGAGAACTTGTAATTCTTTTTAGGAGTACGAAATGCGTTTTCAGAACGTTAAATCAGCTGTTGAAGATTGTCGAGAGAACGGGAAAAGGGCCTTAATGGCTAATTCAAGAGTTTCAAAAACTGAAGCTGACGAAATAAGAAGTGATTTAAAAGCTCTTGAAACCCGATGGTCAACGTTAGAATCTCGAACAGAATTTCAACGAAAAAGGTTTGGAAGTTATCTCATATCTATATGATGTTGTCCACGATCTACCCCCTTCCCCCAATAATAACAATGTACAAAATAGTGAATGTCTCACATATAGGAAACGATCAGTAATTGCAAATATTATAATTATGGAGCTTTATATGTATTCAAGTCGAGTATAAAACAACTATTTACGTTGAAAGGCGGCAAAAAGATGGCGTAACTTCCAGACAGCATGAGCTGTGCGTCTGTCCTCTAATAGATCTTAGTAGAAACTGACCGTGGTGACAAATGCTGCGTTCTGATTGGCTACTCAACTGTTGTCTATTTGTGATAGACCATGATGGCGAAACGCGCTCAAAACAATGGCAGAAAACTCTCGTTTTGGGGAGGTTTCAGATGAGTTTTTGGATAATTGTTTTGAGAATGCATGCTTTGTAATAGTCCACTAATTTGTTTCCACTAAAACAATTAGACAACGAGTCGTCATTGTCTATGAGCGAATAGTCAACTCAGGCTTCGCCTTTTCTGGTAAAATATTCCAGAGTTCCGGTGCGGAAATACAGAATGCACGTGAACCATACGGATGACTTCAGACAAAATGTAGGCTTTTCTAATAAATACTTTTTGAAGGATCTAAGATTTCTCATTGGAACCTTACGATGCAGTTAGTTCTTTAATGTAATCTGGAGCTTGGTTGTGTAGAGCTACTAGTAAGTTTCCAGTAATTTAGTTTATAAGATACTTTTTTTGTTAATTTACAAAGAATTGTGAGTTTTCGAGGTAACGAAGAAAAAGAGTTGAAGGAATTGAGTAAGCAAAGAGATATTCATCTCGAGTGGATGGATGAAATGGACGGTCGTTTGGATAAGATTGCGGAAATGGAATCACAAGACAACGTCGGTGTTCTTAAGGAACAAGCCGACGAACTAACGGTAAGTAACCATTTAAATAACATTATAAGACTTAAATAAACGTGTTGTTGTTTGTTTTTGTCTTAGTAGCTACGTCTATATATAATGTTATGTATATATATATACCGTATATATATATATATATATTTGTATATGTATGTATATATATATATATTTGTATATATATATATATATTTGTATATATATATATATATATTTGTATATATATATATATATATATATATATATATATATATATATATATATATATATATATATATATATATATATATATATATATTTGTATATATATATATATTTGTATATATATATATATTTGTATATATATATATATTTGTATATATATATATATTTGTATATATATATATATATCCGTGACGTCATCACTCAGTTTGAGTATCTCACTGGCCATCGGAAGAGCTTTACATGTATGTAACCTTCGCTCTTCATCTGAGTTAATGTAGTTTAATAGTTAGAGAAGCTCATTGGTCGTCAAGTTAGATCATCGCTATTCCATGACGATTGTATTTTAGCGGATTGGGGAAGATATTAACTCCGATCCAGTTCCCCGCAAAGTCTTCGAGTTCGGAAGAAGTCTCGTCAGGCGAAATGTATTGTCCGCTGACCAGCGAGTGAATGTTAAAGAACAAATGATCGAAATGGAAAATGAATTGGAAAATTTAAAGACTCGAGCCAGAGAAGACATTGACAGGTATGTCATACCACCTTTATGCAATGGATTAAATAACCTATACGGGGAACAGATTCGAATTGCAGTATACTGTAAGTAGACTGATTATAATTCCATCCATGCATTCATCCATCAATACGTCCATCATCCATACGTTCATCATCCATCCATCCAAGAATCCATCCGTTCGTTTGTCCTTCCGTCCTTCTGTCCTTCCGTCCTTCCTCCCTTCCGTCCTTCCTTCCTCCCTTCCGTCCTTCCTTCCTTCCTCCCTTCCGTCCTTCCTTCATTCCTTCCTTCATTCCTTCCTTGTCTTCCGTCCGTCCGTCCGTCCGTCCGTCCGTCCGTCCGTCCGTCCGTCCTTCCTTGCCTTGCCTTGCCTTGCCTTGCCTTGCCTTGCCTTGCCTTGCCTTGCCTTGCCTTCCTTCCTTCCTTCCTTCCTTCCTTCCTTCCTTCCTTCCTTCCTTCCTTCCTTCCTTCCTTGCCTTCCTGCCTTGCCTTCTTGCCTTGCCTTCTTGCCTTGCCTTCCTTGCCTTCCTTGCCTTCCTTGCCTTCCTTGCCTTCCTTGCCTTCCTTGCCTTCCTTGCCTTCCTTGCCTTCCTTGCCTTCCTTGCCTTCCTTGCCTTCCTTGCCTTCCTTGCCTTCCTTGCCTTCCTCCCTCCCGTCCGTCCGTCCGTCCGTCCGTCCTTCCTTCTTCCCTTCCGTCCTTCCGTCCTTCCTCCCTTCCGTCCGTCCGTCCGTCCGTCCTCCTTCCTTCCTTCCTTCCTTCCTTCCTTCCTTCCTTCCGTCCTTCCGTCCTTCCGTCCTTCCTTCTTCCCTTCCTTCCTCCCTCCCTTCCTTCCTTCCTCCCTTCCTTCCGTCCGTCCGTCCTTCCTCCCTTCCGTCCGTCCATCCTCCCGTCCGTCCGTCCGTCCGTCCGTCCGTCCATTAATTCATTCCACATCCTCTAATAATCTTCATTTTCCTCCCACCATTAGACTTAACGGCAATATTGATTATGTGAAACAATCTCAAACACAACAAATGGGTAACTGGAAAGTACAAGCTGAGTCAATGTGTGATTGGTTGGATGCCATGGACGATCTACTACAGGCATTAGACCCTAAAGATGACACTCCAGACATGAAAACTATTTACAAACATTTGAAGGAGTGCGAGGTAATATTATTAAAAAAATGTCGAGCTTGTTTTCTGAGAGAGCAACTGACATCCGGTGACGTTCTGTTCGCCTGTTTTCAAAAAATTCTTATTCATTATAATCGGTCAAAAAATACAGATTGTTCGTGTCATTTTCGAGCGAATATGGTGGAAAAGGATCCGTCGAATAATAGTATAAACTGTCTTATTTATTAATCTTTCTTAGGACCTGCAACAGACTATTAAAAACGACGAACAACCTCATTCAATTGTGGATCATGGCGAAGCGTTGATAGTCGAAATGACTTTGTCGAAAGACCAAAGAGCAAAGATTGAGAAGCAATTGAAGGAAATGAACAATGAGTGGAGGTCTTTGTTAGAAAAAACAGTTCAGATCAAGACCAGGTAAGCTTAGTTTACCCAAAAGCCATTGCTAACCGGTAGTTCTAAGAAATAAAGGAAGATGTATTAAGATTATTAAACAAGGAAGATATATATTGACATTGTTAGCTCCTCGAACCATTCTTTACTGTTGTTACTTTATACTGTTTTATTTGTCTTTATTGTTGTACACGCCCTTCGTGGAAACCAGCTTTTGTTGACGTTGTAAGCGTGTTTAAACAAAGTTATCGATTTAAGACACTCACTCCGAATAACAACATCTTGTATACGTATGACTCGAGTTATAGAACAAGACGAGGTTTAGGCTTGACAGGAATAAAGTCGAAATATTGAGTCGAAAAATTTAAGACTACGGACAGAGTTTAACAGAGTTACGGACAACATTTAGAACAAATTGTTTTCCAGGTACGTGGGTCTTCGGAGTCGTACGTAGAGAGAACAGCAGAGTAGTAATATTCTTTAAGCTTGGCTTTGAAGGTTGACCAGTAGTGGTTCGGGGTATTTCTTCAGGCAGCGCGTTCCATATTCTTGTATAGCTCTTACCAAGTACGATCTGCCATATATAGTAATGTGGGTAATGCCGGTGATGCAATATGGTATATATTAAAGTTAATATTTGGTATGTCGTTTGGTATATCGATTAGAGCGCTGGTGAATTTGCCAAAACCTCGTCGTGGACATTGTACGACGCACTCACTCCTAAGCTTGGACATGCGCATTGGGGCAATTTTGGACAATTTACTTCCGGGCGACCGCGTGGACGCGTCGTCGAATGCGGACTTATTCCGGACTTACTCCGTTGCTAGACAACCGGTTGTTAAGGACAGCTCATTAAGCGCGCAATATACTTCGTGAGTGGACAGTAAATTCAAGGTATAACCAAGATATTTTATTTGTGGAATAAAAAATATAAATATTTTAATATAAATTATAATTTTTTATAATGTTTTATATTTTTTAATTTTAATTTTTTAATATTTATTAATTATAAATATTTAAATATTTTTAATTTGGTACATTAGAAAACTACTGTCAGTGACAGAAACAGTTACGGTATAATGACCATGTACAAGTCATATCAACGTCAAAAATAGATGTCAGTAATGATAAATAAATATCGAGTAAAATCTTTTGAATGTTGCAAGACTGCAGAGACTATTGGGTGGTGCTATTTTACAAACAGATTTCCAAAGAGTATTTAGGATATCTAAGCCATTTTAACTGAATAAATCGAAAGAAAGGTTTCTGTAAATCAGGATGATATTGTATCCGGATATGCTCCCGATTAAATATTAATTTTCTTTGTTTTTTTCTTCGTAAATTATTAATACATTTTTAATATTATTAATTATGCAGGTAATCTACACCATCAAGGTCATCGTTTTAAAAGAAATTTAAATAAATAAACTTTCGACTGACCGTTACTTTTGGGAGTCGTTACGTATGGTATAATTTTTCAACAGAACTTCTCATTTCGTTTTAGACTTGCCGGCAAACGCGACGAAAGCGAGCTTGAAGAGAAACATAAAGTGGAAGAATGGATACGAAAATTTGAACTGCTCTTGAAACAGATGACGAAGGTCAAAGAAACTATTGTAAAGATTGCATCTGTTCAAAACATCAGCGAAAGACACAGAGATTTTAAGGTGAGTGTGTATACATGTTGGAGCAAAAAAGCATTTGCTCAAAAATTACTCGGGTCTTCTTCAGCGCAAATGCCGTCACAGTATACTGTATACATATCTTGTCGAGATTTCCTTTATCACATATCGGATCCCTATGTTGATGATATCGCGTGTTGTCTATATAATACACGTGTCAATGCTGTGGTGCATTGTATCTGGGCCAAACGCGGCGACATTTACATACGCGAATATCAAAACACATGGGGGTATCGCCTTTGACCGGAAAGAAACGAGCAAACACTACCCTTTCTGCTATCCAGTCTCATACTCATTTTACCCATCACACTATTACTCCTGATCGGACTTCTCTATTATTTCTTCTTCTCGTTCTTCTTCCAACTTTGAACTCCTCATTCGAGAGAGTTTACTGATTTCTCAATGAGAACATCTCTTCCATACCACTTTCTCTATTTTGAATTGTGTGTTGTTACTTATGTCACCTTCTGTTTACCTCGTTACCTCATTGGTTAGCCGTCTAATTAATTATTCTCCAATGTAAATATAGACTTATATATAGATAGTTTTCACACCTGTAATTATCACTCTGAAGATGTTGTAAGTTCACAACGAAACGTTAGTAAATATGTTCTAAATCTTGACTTGTTTCCATATTATTATGGCAATACATTTATGTATATTGAGCTGGGCTCTTATCTTTATACTTCGATTACGCTTTCCTCCCGGAAAATCTATAGCCAAGATTATCACATCCTGGTGGCTCACGTCATATAACAATATATTGACGTTTCTTACTCTGATGAAGAGTTCCGCTCGAAACGTCCGTATTTCGTTCCTAAAAATCTTGGCAGTTCACCACCTTTTCTCTTTGCCATATATCCAAACCTCTGCCTACACAGCACTCTACCTTTTTATATAACAATATATTTGTGATCAACTAAAATCATGTAAGATTACTTTATTTATTTATTTAGTTTATTCTGCTTCCATTGTACATATCAAATAAAAACATGTGGCAAGTTTATAACAGGCTCTAGACCCAACAAGATAAACTGCCAAAATAATAAGTTAAATTTAATTTTACATACATAGGATTAGTGTAGAATTGTATGTAGTTTTTACCTCACTAATCAAGTAGCTTGCATAGTGTCCCCACTTAGTCTGTATAGGCTAAATACATTGACACTTCAATAAAGATATTATAATTATAATTATTATTATTATTACATTACATTACATTTAAAATAGTTTTACAGTCAGTTAAAAACATCAGTGAACTGATGATTTGATAGGTAAGGAGACATGTTTGTGACATGATTTTGTACCAATTGATTTCCAAGTATAAACATTGTCTACATTAAAGTATTTAATAAAGGTATCAATCAAGTAATTATTATTGTTTGACTTAAAAGAGCTGGATGAAAAACTGGATTTAACTAAGAGAGGAAGTGAGTTCCAGAGATTTACAATTCGGTTGAAGTAACTGTTTTTAAAATGTAAGGTTCTGGTAAGACGAGGTTGCAGGCACAGACCAGTTGATGTACGTATAGCTACTCGTTTCGTTGTGATGTAGTTTGACACGGGCAGATCGTAGTAACCATTGAGTAATTTAGCCAGTATGCAAAGATCTTTCAATTCGTGCAGCCAGTAGCTTACAGGTATAGGAGTTTCAAGGTTTCAAGTATATCCTTGTAGCATGAATCGTAGTCATTCACGATATATTTGGATGCCCTACGTTGGATGCTTTCAAGAGATTTCATCTCCTTGTGGAGGTAGGGTGGCCATATTTCACTTGCGTAGCCGAGGTGTGAACGTACAAGAGCTTGGTACAGAAAACAATGGCGAAGTAACGTTTATCCTGATTAATTAAATTAAACAAAAGTATCAAGATTTTTGACCGAAGAGAGCTGACCATGTACTGTTTTGCTCTGAAGAAGACCTGAGTCAACAGATCGAAAGCTCAACAAGCAATAATAAACGTTATAACTATTGACGATACGTGCACGATCGTCAAGCTCATATCAAAAAACGATTCTGAGTCCCGCCGGTGAGATGCTCTAACCATTGAGCTAACGAGAGCTATGGAGAGCGAATGATGTACTGGTTCGATTGATATATGTACTGCCTATGCGGCAGTCACTATATTATATCGGTATATGAGCTTGACGATCGTCCACCGTGTCGTCTGTCTACTCCGAGGCTTCGAGCTCTCTCACATTCACTACAACATTGTGTATATTAACGCGTTATAAGTATTGTCATCATGCAAGTATTCAAGGAATTAATCGATGTGATTCTGTCGTTAAAAGTATACGTTCAGCGTTTCTACCAAGCTGTGTACTCTTTCTTGCGAGTTTTCCTTGTAATTTTAATCTGTGAATTTGCATGACATTAGGACTGTCTTCAAATGATAGAAGATATTGAGCCAGAGTATCAGAATGCAGTCGAGTGCGCCGAAGACGTCTTGACGAACGACGCATGCCCCGACTGGGAAAAATCGCAGGTGAAGGATGACGTAGAGCTTCTGAAGACAACTTGGACTGGAGTGTTGGAGGATATTGACGCAGAGCAGGAGAGGTAACGTCAAAAAACAATGTTGTTCTCTTTTCTTCCAGTTCTACTTCTTGTTCTTCCACTATTCCACTTCTTCCCCTCTTTTGGAAGAGATTCTAACGGTTGTATGACATTGATGTGATTCCCTTTCGTTAGCTTTAACGACACGGTGGTTGAAGCAGCCAACGTGCAACTTGAGAAAATACAAAAATGGCGCGAAGTATACAAAGACGTGAATAAGTGGTACGAGATGATGTCTGCCAAAGTCGAAGGAAATTTTATCGTGGGCAAGACCTTACCTGTCGTCCGTGAACAGAGAGCCGCACAGGAGGTAGGGATGGATTGTTATTCAAGCTTCAGATTCGATAGCCACAACCTTCTGGTGACAATTGAGATGCTCTAACTATTGAGCTACGTGGACTAAGATGATGAGTGAAGGATACATATGTGCACAACCTGTGACATATTCTGATGACTAATGAGATGCCCTAACCATTGAGCTACATGGTCTCAGATCGTATACTTTGCTCTCCATCTACATGCGTTAGAGCATCATATTGTGCGAATATGTAACCTTTGCTATTTAGTTTAACCTTTGTTCTAAGCTCTTAGTCCATGTAGCTCAATAGTTATAGAGCATCTCATTAGTCATTAGAAAACCTTTACTCATCATCTTAGTTCATGTAGCTTAATGGTTTCTCAATGGTCAACAGAAGATCGCGAGTTCATATCTTGTCGGGAGCTCAGGGAGCTCAGATATTTTTCCAAAACATTGCCAATTACTACATTTAGTCCACGTTAATCTGCGATCTTTTTTCCTTTTGTTTATCTTTATATTTCGTTTGTTTGAGTTGCTGTCATGGAGTCTTATCATAGTATGTATTGTTTGTTGGTTTTTCCCGACAGACCAATATAATTAGGCCAATATCGTTCGGCTAAGCACCAAATCGTCATGCTCTGACTTTTCCTTCCGATTTGGCCATCTGGAGTCGTGATAGCGTTCACTCGCAAGAGGGTAAAGGCCGTTTTTCAACGCCTTACCCAGCGAATTCTAAACGAGACTTGTACTATATACAGAAACAAGCGCACTCACCAGCATGATAACGGTATTAAGGAACAATCATATGTCGTGTGCATGGGGTCCTGTACACAGAATTTAAGCTCTGGCCAAACGAATGCAATCACTCAACATTGTTGAATTCAACTTTATTGGATGTTGCTGGAGGTGGCCAAACGAACGCAGCTTATTGCGTGATGTCGACTCGAACTGTGGAGATTATGGATCTGGGGCGAATATTGACCCCGAATGTTAGGCCAGACAACCCGTCGTGAGAGATGACTCACTGCGCGTGCGTGAGTGCAACAATGTTGGATTGTGCGGCCAAACGAATTCAACGCGATGGGAGAAGATTCGCCCTGGGTACGAGGCTGTATTTTCAGGATATTTGCCCTCGTATTGTGTCGCATGTGGACTTGAATTGGTAATTTGGAATTTTCAATTTATTTAAATACTGTTTTAATTGCAGGAATTATCAAATGAAATGGTAATGACACACGAGACAGTAGAATATCTATTGAACGACGGTCAGGAACTTCTCCAGAATGCAAACACGCCTGAAGCCGAGAAGAACAAGCTCCGTAAAGACATTGCAAACTTAGTTGAACGCTGGGAAAGCTTAAGTGGGCCGGTCAACAACAGATTGGAACGGTAATGTCGCTCATACATTCTGAGCCCGCAGTCTCGTGATCGCCATAGTGATTGAGCCAGCCTCGTAACCCAGGCGCTATTTTGCTACCCGCCGCGTGACGCGCGTGGATGCGTCTGGTTGTGCGAACTGAAACGAGGTAGCCCGCGTGTTTTTCCGCGCGCCTTCACGCAACTTAGTCGCGCGCAAGGCTGCCATTGAGCTGTGTATCTGAGTTTATTTGGCAACGGACAGTACGGGCTTTATTGGCTCTAAATAAAAGTCAGTGTCAACTCATTTTACTTGTTTTTAACATTATGCCTGACTGTTTGCATAAACAAAAAATTGCTTGCGTGTCTCTGTACTGTGATTAAGTCCGAGGGAAATGCAAATCAATATTGTGAGTTTCAGTTGTCGTTCGGTCGTAATTGTTTTGTTATAGAATATTACGGGCCAATTACCCCGTATAGCCGAATTCAAATATCGTACATCGAACCTACGGCCAAAAACATCGCTCTGACTGCAGTGAAATAGCGATTAAAACTAATCGACTGAGCTCTGAGGTTGTTTTCGAAGTCGAAGGGCAGCGATTGGTTTATCTCTTTGTCTTTCTGATTCGTGGTTGACCAACGATTTCGTCTTTTTGCTGCCGGGTCCCTGTGTTTCGTGTCCAGACCTCTTCGCGGAACTATGTAAAGCGAGCATAGACTCGGGGTCCTTCTGGATGTCTGTCCAGTTTTATGACGTTTTGTGACGTAGGTTTCAGTTGCGGATATTATTAGAAGGTTATTTCCCGTTCGTTTGATCGATTTAATATACGACCGCTCGACCGCGAGATAAGTCGTTCAGTTCAGAAATATTACAAACGTGAAGTTCGATTTGGCAAAAGTATCGCTTGAATGGAAAATTTATAACTTCGCGAGGCTTGCTCGTTTCGAATAAATGTTCGAATTAGATGCATGGCGTTCTAATGGTCATATTGAATTTTGACATTATAAACGCGCCATATGATTACCGTATGTTATTTTAATATTACAAGGCTAAATGATCGCCTTAGCTTGATACGTGGTTTAGATTCTACATTCTATTTATTTGATCCTCTATGCTATAGAAAATTTCTAGCATCATTCTGCTGGCATGCCTGATCCTGAACACTGCTCCAACACGGACCCACTGCTTCTGTGGCAGTCCCGAGGCAGCATTTCACTTCTGATAAGAACTCCTAGTTATAATCATAATTTTGCTTACGCTTTTCATTTGTGCAACTCTCTGTGTAAATAAGGCGGTTTTCGAGTCATGAATTAAACAATGACCTGTGGTCTAATTGGTTTTTTTATTGTTCTAGTTCCTAAGCAAAGTTCGGGTTATTAAAATATGTTTTTATCTACACGTGATCTTTTCTTCCTTTCCGGAGATGAAATATTTATCGCAGTTAATTTTATAATTTTACATCGCAGATTGTCTGATATGGAGAATCATTTGAAGGAGAATCTCACTGGCAAGCTAGAAGAGTGGACAAATCAGGTTACGTCTGTCGAAGGCTGGTTGACTCGCGAGGAGAAAAAGTTCCAGGCAATGGGAGGCATTGCTCCGAACCTTGAGTCCGCTATGAAACAAAAACCGAGGGCCGAGGTGAGAGTTAGTCACAAAAGTATACTCGCACGAGATTAACAATTAAAGTGCGACAGCCCTATAACCCCAATATAGCTGAATGCCAGCATGTTTTATGATTTGAACTTTCCGTTGATATTCTATGAAGGTTTGTTTGTCTGAAGTGCTAATGTGTGTGACGTCGAATTTCGGATACAATATATTCTGCTGGTAGCCGCGAAAATCGATCTCATTCAAACGTTGATGATATACTTGAACGCTATACTAGATATAGATGATACTACACTAGGGATTTTATCAACCATTTTCACTTAAATCCTCAACCAGTCTATCACACTGATCTCTAAATAAAGACTGGATAGAGCAACTATTGTTCAGAAAATGAAGCCGGAAGTCCGCCATTACTAAGGGACCAACTGAGGATCCTATGAGGTTTTTTTGTTGGATTATGTGATAAACATGGACTGGTAAAACATGGAGGGTTAGGATCTTTGTTGTTTTGGGGTTAGCGATTATTTGTTAATGTAGACATCATACATTCACAGCTACACGTTACATGTTTTACAAGCCATGTTTTATAACAAATAATCGCTAACCCCAAAACAACAAAGATCCTAACTCTCCATGTTTTACCAGTCCATGTTTTATCAGTCCATGTTTTATCAGTCCATGTTTTATCAGTCCATGTTTTATTAGTCATCTTACCATCGACAAAATAAAATAATTTTACTATAAAGAGAACTATGCAGAATCACTGGGTAAAACGATTCATGGCCTACCTACAGATTTACTGCGACTTTGGTCCCTTAGTAATGGCCGCCGTTGGCTCTAATTATCCAGTGAGAGAAGCCTAATATGAGACGTCAAATTAGGTTCAAGATTTTATGCATTTAATGTTAACAAAGAAACTATATTAGCCAGACACTAAACCTATTTCGCGAGCGACACAGTTTGATTTGCTTGCAAACTCGGAGTTTCTAATGATATCTCGCAATTTACATTATGCAAATATGCAAGCTTCAAAATCAGCTCATCAGATACAATAGAAAGATCAATCCAGTCCTATTTTTGAGATCAGTGGGTTAAAACATCTATCACACGGAGAGCAGAAATGAAAGCCAAATTCCCGATTTGGCGTCATCCTCATTAGCATTTCGGATACACAAACCTTTCTAGAACATCAACACAAAGCTCAAATCATAAAATATTTTTGCATTCAACTATATTCGCTTTATGCAGAATCAATATTAGGCACCTGTAAGATCAGAGTGAATGATGCCTTTTGTTTGAAGCGCCCTGGATCTTCTCTGACTCGTACACAGTCGCCTCTACAGGCTGGGGATAACGTACAGGGGGCCAAGAGGTTTATGGGAATGGTCCTGCCCCCAGAGATAGAGAGACGACTGGGTACGAGTCAGGGATCTTCTAGCGTGACTGCGGTTTTTTGGGAACGGCTAATTATCGGAGAGTTTAAGTGCCCATAACCTCAAAATATTTTATTGTCTTGTTTGGAAGAACTTTCAAAATGATAAAGTAACTTCTTTTGAAGATTTTCGTTTCTTTGCTTTCTTTTTGAGATATATCAGTTTGTTTGATAAGCAAATGTCTGGAATTTCGTCACACATGCATAATGACTTATTGGAGAAATGTGTATATCTCTTTCATTCTCGAACGAAATCCTTTAAAAGGCAAGAAGTTTGGCGTTGTGGGAGAAACGCACACACGTGTTATTCACACTTTGGTGTTTTTATTTCATGAACGCAAAGATATATAACATTCTCTGATAACTCATTATGCATGTGTGACGAAATTCCAGATATTTGCATATCAAACAAACTGATATATCTCACAAAGAAAGCGAAGAAGTGAAAATCTTCAAAAGAAGTTACTTTATCATTTTAAAAGTTCTTCCAAATAAGACAATAAAAAATGTTGAGGTTAGGGGCACTTTAACATTTTGGAGAGTTAAGTTTCAGCCACGCCCACTTCACGCCCACTTTTATCAATTGCCACACCCAATTTGTTAACTCTCCCAGCGCGCTTTTTTTAGTATTATAAGAGAGTTAAAGTTTAAGATAATGCGAGAGTTAACTTTGTCGTAACTCTCTCTCTATTAAGGATTTAAAAACCATGGGAGAGTTAAGATATGATTAGTAAAACTTAGGCCCGTTTCAGACGCCGCTCCACTCATGTGCCGAACCTAACTGATGAATTAAGTAACGACAGAAGAGCAGCGTATGACAGATTATATTTTGTAGCGGCAGGAGAATTAAGTTTGGCATGCAGAGCCTGTTGCACTATGCGACGTTGGAGCTGCGGCAAAGGAGCGGTATTGATTCTAATGTATAAGCAAGAAACTAATGTATAAGCAAGCTAGTAAAGAGTACATATTTCATCGAAATAAATGAAAAACTTCTCAACATTTCAGTGGCAACACGTTACTTCTAATATGGAATCACTAGTTCTTCTAGCAGAAAGTGATAATAATCTTTGAGTTAACACCCAGCGTCTTCTATTTGCTGGAAATATTCCTGTCAATAGAACTAATATTTCCTGTGCCAACCTGAAGTATTCCCTATCGGCCCAGACTCTTTTCGTTCAATCACTAATATGTTTCCTGAGTTGACTTCGCCGTTTGAATCAATGCCGCTCCACAGTCGCTCCAATGTCGAACCTAACTGATCATTACATGTAGGTTGGACACACTATAGTGATCTGGATCCTCGCCCTGGATCTTCTAGATTATCTTATGCAATGTTCCAAGCACATGGAACATTGCATAATTCCGCTCAATTTTTCAAAATTCAACAATCTCACTCAAAATTCGCTGGGAAGGTAAATGTTTCAAAAAACATGGTCGTTGCTACTCATATATTGAGTTATAGGCAGGCACTTAAAGGAAAAAATATGGTATATATTTTCAAAAGGACTGCATTCAAAGTGTGTGTAACTGCAAGTGTATTTAACTCGCTTTAAATTGCTTCGTTTACATGCTGTGTTTAATTACTCGGGCTGAGTGATCGTTTCGTGTCATATACCTGTGAACTAAGAAACATCGAGCTTATTACGAGTACACGTAGCCAAAATATCCAACCGCACTCGCAACCACATACATGAGATAATTAATTATTATATATAATACTCATACAATCAATTCTTTAAAAACCTACAGACAATTCTTCATGTCTTGCCACCTACAAAATATCAAAAATTGTCTGTAGGTGGCGTAATTGTCTTTGCGTGGCTTACTTCGTAAACGCCCTAAAGGCTTCTACATTTATAATGGTATAATAAAACAATTATTGGATTCGGCTTACACATGATGTCAAGAATTATCCAGACCTCTGTCAATGTTATCCATCTCAGCCTTCGGCTTCGGCAGATAACATTGACCTCTGTCTGGATAATTCTTGGTATCATGTTTGTTTAGTTTAGTTTATTAGATTTATCACTCTTAGGTGAACGGAATACCCCAACAGGCTAGAAGCCCAATTGATAGGGCTTCCGAGGGCCTACGGTTTAAGGTCGTTATCTGAGAAGACCCGAAAGTCTTACCATTTGCTGACATTATTACAAAGGCAGCACTTTCTCCTCAATGATTTTTAAGACCCTAAGTGGAGGTCCGACCCAGGATTTGAACCTGTGTCTCCCAGCTCATATACATGTGTGGTAACCACTAGACCACAACAGCTGGTCATGATCAGCCTCATCATGATCAGCCTCATCCAATAATTGTTTATTAATGACAATATGATAAGACACAATTCGGCCTTTCTCACATTCCCTGAAACTCGATAGGAATCAGGAAACATTAGCGCTTCTGTGTGTTTTTCTAGACAATGGCTAAAGAAATGAAAATGGAAGAAAAGAAATTGAGCGGTGTTCTGCGTTTAGCCGACGAGATTGTTGCTGATGCTTCACTCTCAGAAGAAGACAGCACAAAACTTCAACAAGAATTGAATACGGTGCAGAATCGTTTCGAGGCTCTGGACGAAAAGATAAACTGGAGAATAAAGAGGTGTCTAATGAATCAGTTTATACTTTTTATAACCTCTAAATTAGTTTTGCTGTGGACATTGGATAGTAAAATGTATTCGCATGAACAAGAACTACTTTTTCATAAAAGATTGAAGGAATCGTCCATTTATGGCACTAACCATTAAACTAAATGGACTCAGATGATGAGTGAAGGTTACATATGTGTACAACCTGTAACCATCTGATGACTAGTGAGATGCACTAACTATTGAGGTACATGGAGTAAGATAATGAGTGAAGGTTACATATGTGTACAACCTGTAACCTTCTGATGACTAGTGAGATGCGCTAACTATTGAGCTGAAGGTTACATATGTGTACAACCTGTAACCATCTGATGACTAGTGAGATGCGCTAACTATTGAGGTACATGGAGTAAGATAATGAGTGAAGGTTACATATGTGTACAACCTGTAACCATCTGATGACTGTGAGATGCTCTAACTATTGAGCTACATGGACTAAGATGATGAGTGAAGGTTACATATGTGTACAACCTGTAACCATCTGATGACTAGTGAGATGCGCTAACCGTTGAGCTACATGGACTCAGATGATGAGTGAAGGTTACATATGTGTACAACCTGTAACCTTCTGATGACTAGTGAGATGCGCTAACTATTGAGCTACATGGAGTAAGATGATGAGTGAAGGTTACATATGTGTACAACCTGTAACCATCTGATGACTAGTGAGATGCGCTAACTATTGAGGTACATGGAGTAAGATAATGAGTGAAGGTTACATATGTGTACAACCTGTAACCATCTGATGACTAATGAGTCTGCTCTAACGATTGCATGAGCTACTCGGACTAAGATGATGAGTGAATTTTCAGTGTACAATCTGAAACCATCTGATGACCTTTCAGATGTTATATCTATTGAGCTACTCATTCTACATTTGTGTACATTTGTACTGATGGAATAGATAATGAAAATTCCAATTGTGGTTAAACTTGATGAATATGCTGGCCAGATGTTTGTGGCCTCTCAACTTGAGCTAGCAACCACAACTTATTAATGTTATGTTGGAACTGTTTGCATTTTTTTCTGCGATATTATTCTAGGTTAGACGAAACCATCTCAAAGTTAGGTTCCCAGCAAGATGACAAGCTGGAAAAATGGCGCGAAAACGCTGTCGAGATTTCCGATTGGCTGGATAAGGCGCAGTTACGATTGGCTGAGCGTGGGCCAATAGGATCGGACCTGAAGTCAGTAGGCTTTCAGAAGGATGAATTCCAGGTAATGCTACCAGAGGTCGTCGTAGAATAACATTTATTCCAAATAAGGATAAGACAACTGGTCAAATACAGGAGCGAATACCCACTAAATTCCGTACTGTACACTTGTATACCAGTTTAACCGGTTTAGAAGAGGTAAAATCTGCCTTGTATGGCAAATCCAAAGTAAAATGTCGGATGCGAACTCATGTCTATTTCATTTGAGCAGTCCTATAATAAATATCCCATCGAATGGTATTATAGAGATAATACGGTCGGACATTTTACTCCTTTCTCGTGTTTTTCCCACTGATCTCAAAAATAGGACTGGATTGAGCTTTCTATTGTATCTGACGAGCTTATTTTGAAGCCTGTATATTTGCATAATGCAAATTGACGAGAGATCATCAAAAGCTCCGAGTTTGCAAGCAAATCGAAATGCGACGCTCGCAAAATAGGTTTAGTGTCTGGCCAATATATTTTCTTTGTTGACATTAAATGCATAAAATCTTAAACCTAATTTGACGTCTCATATTAGGCTTCTCTTACTGGATAATTAGAGCAAACGGCGGCCATATTGGAGTGACCTCATTACGAATACAGTGGTGAATCGGAGAGGAAAGGCAGAATTCTGACATTTAATAACTGTCCAGCGAGTATGTTTCCTTTGCTAAAGTTAAATAGCAAATGTCAGAATCCTCCCCAACATGTCTGTGATGCCACAGTACTCCTTAGGTGGTCACTCCAATATGGCCGCTGTTGGCTTCATTTTTGTAACAACAGAAGCTCGATCCAGTCCTATTTTTGAGATCAGTGGTTTTTCCTCACCCTTTGAAATGCCAAATATTACTTGTAATATACTTGGTTCAGTGACAAAATTCGAACGATTATATACTGGCGGCCATTTTGAATAAGGCCTGGTTACACAGGAAATTTCAAAAAACGAGTCCAAAATATAATTCTGCATTCCGTACGGAATAATTACTAGCCAAAACCACGCACTAACGACATATAACAATTGTTTCTAGTCTTTCCTCGACGACTCTTTAACGTTTCAACGGCACATCTACGAGTTCACGGAATTTAGCGAGAACCTCCGAACAGATCCGTGTATCAGCGAAGAAGAGCGAATTAAAGTGCTGCAGAAGACGGAATCACTGAGAGAACGATGGGATGTTATCGTGCAGCAGATAAACAGCCATCACAACGCGTGAGTACTTTATGTAATATGCTGTGTATTTTTTATCTGAGCGTTAGTTATGTGTCGTGCTGAAATATTTTTGATAATTATCGATGACCTTCTGTAAGAAAAAGGGCGATATTGAGCGCATTTTTAAGGTGTTCGGTGTATATATATATGTACCATTATACCATACACTCGAGTCGTAAGAACAAAGCAAATTACTTGCTCTTTCACTTATGCAAAACATCCCGTCATTTTGGTTTTGCCATTACTAATACGATATGAGCATATGCTATATAAGTAATCAAACAGGGACGCTTTTAAAAAAACTCTTTATTCAATAAAGATTTTTTAAAAGTGTTCCTGTTTTATCACCTACTTGTGTCGCTAGCAAAGTGTTTCAATTACTTCTTTTCGCCACTTCTATAATGCTATAGTTTTGACAAACGAGTTGCTTGTTTCAGTTACACGCAAAAGTACAACTATCCAATTCCTTTTCGCAACCTCTATAGTGGTCTAGTTTTTAAAAACGAGTTGTTTAAGGGGCGTTGAACAGTGACGCAACTCTTCATGCAACCAAGGGACAAGAGACTCCGTGGCAGACGTCGTAATCATCATGACTTCAAAGACAAAGCAAGAACAGTTTTAGAATCAAAAGCATGATTTCGTGAAAAAGGCCAAAAAGGAATAATGTGCCAACCGTTATCCACTTCTGTTCTATAAAATAAAACGTGAACTCCATTCAACGAAGTTGGAAGCTACCACAAGAATTCGCCCATCAACGCTGAAGGTCATTGAAGTTTACAGGACAAATCTCTGTGCATATGAAGTCTGCATGTGACAGAAATAATCAAGATTAAATAACAACTGGCAAGATGGTACGTCTGCGTTTTCAAGAAGTAGAGAGAGTAGCATTCGGAGTATGTCGCAAATTATTGCTTATTGCCTATTATTGCTTTGTGTGATAAATTTAAATCAATGATGTAATTTTAGTAATAATGCGGTATTATTAATGGCAGACGGCATGTGAAATCGAAGAGTTTCGTTTTGACAGTCTCTGATTGTAGACGCAAAGAATCAAGTACATTGTAAAGAAAAAAAGTCGCAGATTGCGAAAGATACAGTCCCCTGGTTATTCTTGGATGGTCCTTCGAGCCGGATAATTGAAAATTCAAGAAATCAGAAAACCGTGAACGACAAGTGAATTATGTAGCAGAGTATTATATATAAACATTTTGATGCTGATGTTTAGGTTTATCCCAAACTACGGTTTTGAGAATCTGTTATAGACAACAGCGCTTTAATTCTCAATCTATGATCTGATAACAGTGAGCTATTTATTATATGTTTTGAATGAATTAAGACCTGTAATAGTTCTATTTTGTACGTTCTATTTTGCAATAGTTCCATTAAGTAATTAGAACGTAATCATGACTGCGAAATCGCACACTTGTTCCAACAAGACTATTGTCACATAATGTAAATTTGATTCTACTTTATATTTGTACGTCAATTTTTGGTTAAACTGTTTGTTGTTTGCCGAAAATATGCAGCAATCTCAATTAAAATTTTTACACTTGTTTGGTGCTGGCACTTTCAACATAGAAAAGTTCAGTTAAATTATGCATATATATATATATATATATATATATATATATATATATATATATATATATATATATATATATATATATATATATATATATATATATATATATATATATATATATATATATATATATATATATATATATATATATATATATATATATATATATATATATATATATATATATATATATATGCAGTATAAAAGTGTCTCTGACCGATCAGTATGCCATCTTGGTTGAAAAAGCTCTAGGTTACCGCAAACTATAACTACTCTCTTTACAATTTAGTTTAGGTATGATTGGCACTAAGTGTAAAGTATCTAAGTATGTACATACTATTTAATGTAACAACTCGACCACCATTTCTGCATTCATTTGGAAGCAATCTTACGCATTCACTAGCGCTTGCAATCGGCGTGCTAAACTTCATAACATTGGAGCGTGACAGAATGGAACAGTTTGCATGATGGATATATTTGTTGTTCGTCTTCGTCCACAATCATCCCTACGTGTCCTGCTGTGTTATGCCGTCTGAGAGGGAACTAATTTCCTGCACTGGCCATTTCATCCTTGACAGACTGGAGAATAAATTGGACGAGCTAGAGAAGAAACACCAGAAGGAAAGACTCTCAGAGTGGAAAGCAAAGACTGAACCGTTGCAAAAATGGCTGACTGCAAAAGCTATCGAAGCGAAATCCCTGAAAGAAGTCGCCAGCGATATTTTGACTGTTCAGCGGCAACACGGTGAAACAAAGGTAACCAACTAATTCCATTTATTTGCACACTTAGAATTACCAATTTAGTTAGAGGTTGCCAAGTTGAAGATTCGCAAAATGACGATTTGTAACAACTTTATCAAAAAATAGTAACAACACAGTCTAAGGAGATATGTTCTGCTGATTGTGTACTCAACTCGAATGAAACAAAACCAAAAATCTACGAATGCTACTCATTTAAGTTGTTTTTTCCCAATCAACTATCTTCTACGACGTGATCCAGCGCTCGTTTGTGTTTAGGTTCTGAGATCTCGAGTGGAGAATTACGGAAAGCAGTTTCGTGAAATCCTTACTTTAGTGCAGGACATTCAGAATGACCCTCTGGTCGAGGACGAGCAAGCTGGAAGTATCGAGGCACAAGGACAAGACATGGTTAATCGTTGGAGCGCTTTAAAAGAGGACCTCCAAGGACGACTTGAAAGGTAAAGACGAGAAAAACTCGATTTGCTGTCGTATACTAAGTCTGTAAAAAACGTGTTAACGCACCACTGAAGCGTGCGCAACTGCGTACTAACATGAATGAAACGTGCGCAACTGCGTACTAACATGAATGAAACGTGCGCAACTGCGTACTAACATGAATGAAACGTGCGCAACTACGTGTTAGCATGATGAAGCGTGCTCAAGGGTGTGTTAGTGCACAACTGTGTGCCAACATGAGTGAAGTGTGCGCAACTGAGTGCCAACATGAGTCATGAAGCGTGCGCAACTGCGTGCCAACATGAATGAATCGTGCGCAACTGCGTGCCAACATGAGTGAAGCGTGCGCAACTGTGTGCCAACATGAATGAATCGTGCGCAACTGCGTGCCCACATGAGTGAAGCGTACCAACATGAACAACGCTTGTGAAGTGTTTAGTAATGTGAAGGATCACAGTGCGCTAGAGAAGCTGTGTTATCTTGAATGAAAATTGCACAAGCATGTGCCATGCTTGTAGAATTGCTTGTACAATTGATTGTATAATTGCTTGTACAAGCATGTGCCATAGGTATATTATGCAACTTCTCCTCTCGTTTGACACTGACATTTTTTGTTTAACCAAAGGCTGTCGAAGAAGGAGAACGAACTTCTTGATGTGAAATCGAATAAAGTTTCAGAATGGAGAACTAAAGCAACGCTTTGGATAAATTGGCTGAAAAAGAAAGAAGATGAATTGGAGAGTCAGGGTGTTGTTGGGACCGAGCCAAACGAAGTGAAAAAGCAAATAACCGAACTAGAGGTAAGCCACGAACACAATTGAAATTTTCATTCTTCGTGCTCGACTTCAGTTTAACAGACCCGAACAGCGAAGGTCGGATAATTGCGGGCTCTCCCAAACAAACGTCAATACTAACCCCATGTTGGGAGCAGTCAGTGGACAAGTGGATCCATTTGAGTGCAGTAGTCTAACGCTGACAACAACACAAAACTTGAACTGTTCCAGACATTAATCGAACCAATACTTCTTTACGGGGCAGAAACATGGAGTCTAACGGGCTTGTCTTCACAAGCGAGTAGATGGAACATACATCAACCTCCTAAATATCAAAAATATCCAAAATATCCATTGGAGAGAACACGCAACCCTAGCAAGGATCTATGGGAGCCTTACACCTATCTCGCAGAGACTTCGTCAAAAGCGCCTCCAGTTTGCCGGACACTGTAGCAGAGCTTAAGGAGAAGTCATCTCCTCTCTCCTCCTCTGGAGACCAAGTGGAACTGTCCGCTCAAGGAAACTGACCTACCCGACATCATCACCCGTGATTCAGCGATTCAGGACTTGAACTGAGTGACCTGGAAACAGCAATGAAGGATCGCGCAGTGTGGAAATCTATTGTACAACACATCCTGACCACACGCCTGGTCGAAGGATGATGATGAGTCTAACGCTATTTTTCAACAAAATGTAAATGGTCTTTTATTTTATATTTCAACATAGAGCTTGGCTGAGGAAATAAAGCTAGAGAAAGTGAATTTGGACGAGGTTATGATTCTGGCAGGCGACGTTCTTGACATGAAGTTAATTTCAGATGAAGATCGAAGACAAATTCAACAAGATAAATTCGCGATAAAAAGCAGATGGGATACATTGAAGGATAATGTTGAATGGAAGCGAAAAAGGTGAACGATTAGACAACCAACTAAACAAAGAACCAACCAACCAACTATAACAAATTAACCAATCAACCAACCCACCAACTATAGCTAACTAACCAACCAATCAACTAACTAGAAAAGGAATTAAATTAGCTATCAAATTGATTTATTAAATTAGCTAACTAAATTAGACAGACAGACAGACAGACAGACAGACAGACAGACAGACAGACAGACAGACAGACAGACAGACAGACAGACAGACAGACAGACAGACAGACAGACAGACAGACAGACAGACAGACAGACAGACAGACAGACAGACAGACAGACAGACAGACAGACAGACAGACAGACAGACAGACAGACAGACAGACAGACAGACAGACAGAGGTGAATAGTCAATTTTACTCAATTGTTTACCCCTGTAGACTTGGCAATAAAGAAACAGAATTTAACAGCGAACGAACGGCCAAGACCCAAGAGTGGAAAAGCAAGATGATGCCACTACAAGAATGGCTAACGAAGGAAGAAACCAAATGTGAAAATCTTCAAAATATTCCTGAGAACTTTGAGTCTGTCATTGCACAAATTAGCGAAATTCAGGTACCTGAAGAAGGAATAATCACAACCTGATTAATTTATAATCACAACCTGATTAATTTATAATCACAACCTGATTAATTTATAATCACAACCTGATTACTTTGTATTTTCTAGATTCAAGCAACAGATGTAGAGCAGAAGGAGAAGCAATTGAGCATTATTTTGCGTTTGGGCGAAGCTGGTCTTCAGAGTCCATCGTTATCCGACGATGATCGAACGATGTTACGAGAAGACAGTAAAATACTGAACGAAAGATGGGGAAAACTTACAGAAAAAACAGAATCAAATCTACAGAGGTACTCTATATATACAGCTTTTTTATTTTGTGACGATATGCATAATAACTTCGTCTTTAACAGACTCTCTCTCTTTCTTTCTCTCTCTCTATATTTCTTATATATTTCTTTTTGTTAGTCATTTGAATAAGAAAAGTGAATTAGAGGAAGAAAAGCGTGTAAAGATTGAAGAGTGGCGAGCTGCGGCTGCACCAGTGGAAGAATGGCTGGCTGAACAAGGCAACAAGTTCGATGTACAAGGAGTAGGACCTGCGGCCAATCTAGATTTGGTGAAGGAAAAACGAGAAGAAACTGAGGTATACAGTGATATGGTTATAGCTTGAATGACAGCGTCGAACATGGATCTCTCAGCTGATAGACAACCACGGCACACGTAATGGAATGTGACATACATACTGGATCAGCAAGTCTCGCGATTGATATTTTATTATTTACTGTAATTTTTAGATCATGTTCAACGATATGTTAGCCAACGAAAATCGTTTGAACGTGACAGTTGAGTTGTATGAAGAAATCCAAAAGCACCCTTCTCTAGCCGCAGAAGATAAGAGAAAACTTCAACAAGAGATGAATAAAATAAAATTGGGATGGAAAACACTTGAAGAGAAAATGGAGATGGCTGTAAAAAGGTAAATTGTATATGTTCCGTCAAGGCCGCTACCATATTTCGTTACACGGTTCGAATTAACGGTGTCCAATGTGCAATTTGCACATCGTTTTAGCCCAAATATTAAAAGTTGCACATCACTTTTCAAAACGATGTGCAGAAAAAATAGTCTGAGTATTGAACACAAACAAATAATTCTGACAAACCATAACTTAAGTTAATGATATTGCACGGTGTTCAGTCGACGATGAGACCGTGAAAACCAACTGTCGATAGGAATTAAGCTAATTAATTATGTTGCCCGCTGCAGATCGGTAGGGATGGAGACGGTAGCTAGGCGTTGCGATCGTGATTCGTTAGCTAGACGTTGCGAGATCGTGATTCGTGCTGGGTTCGGAAATGACTGGATCCGGACTTCCGGAACCCTAACGGTACCCTCTCCATCCCGTGATCAGCAAGTCACCCGTGAAACACGGGGAAGAAAGACACACAAAAAAACAAACCAAAACAACAACAACAACAACAACAACAACAACAACAACAACAACAACAACAACAACAACAACAACAACAACAACAAAAATACACGAACCAAACAAATTAAGCATTACTCACCCACCGAGAGCATATACCTGAACCAACTCCAACTGTATGAACTGTGACCTCGACCGTGCTAAATACAAGACTGAGAACATTGTAGGACTCGAAGGGGACTGGGTGGGCTGGGACGACAAAATGACTATTACCTAGCTTCAGGTGAGCCCGGTTTATATATACTGTACCAGGTGGGAACAATCCCTGGATAAGCCATGCAGCATCCACCGTTTATACGTTAACTTCCTTTATTATTAACAATAATATATACATTTAACAGTCCTTTGTTCCGGAGGTGGAAAAATTGTGTATATTTCCCGCAGCCACGCAAAAATCGCAGGACTCAACTGTGCATGGGAGGATGAGCGCAGTTCTTAGACATTGGGTGTGTGACATTATGGGTGTGTCTCGCCAGGCCCCAGGGGCCTGGCCAGGCCCATTTTGATGTTCCACGAAAGGGCCCCCATGACACAATGACACATAGGCAAGTCCAAGCTTGGACAAAAGCTGAAAGGTCATTTTGAGTCATCCTTTCAGCCATTTCCGCATAGATAAGAGACATACTTCCATTGTGCTACGATAGAGAACTCAAAGACCTAGTTTTCTTCTTCAAGTCTCTACATGGTCATACTGACTTAAATGTCCACGAATTTGTTACGTTTGTTTCTCAAGGCCGCACCAGGCTGAGCCAAAACTTTGCCAACATTAAAACTCCACTTTGTAAAACAAGAACTTTCCAAGCCTCATATTTTAACCGCGTAGTCAAATTATGCAACTTTGTCTGTAAATTAGCCAATCCAAGTAGTTTCACCAGTTCTATGTCATTTAAGAACTTTGTAAGACAGATACTATCCAGTGTAGTTGTTTCTACTTTTGATATAGTTTGGCCGTGCACCTGGACACTGGTACGCGAGTCAACGCGACTGTCCCTGTCATAGAGCCTCTATGACATAGAACACATTTTACATGTATATATTTTAATCTAAGAGGGCGGCGCCTCGCATGGGACTTTTAGTCCCGTTTGCGTTTTTCCTTTTGGATCTCTTGTTGTTGTCTTTTTCATGGCAAGAATTGTTATCCAATAAATTAAATTTAAAAAAAAAAAAAATAAAAAAATGCCGACGTAATATTGAATGTTTTTACTTTAAAGGATTACTAACAAGGAGAGTGACCTGGAGAAAGATCGAGATGCTCGTTTGACAGAATGGTCACATAAACGACAGTCATTGGAGACATGGATGGAAGAAAGGGAAAATAAGTTGAAGAATTTTGGTGAAATTGCACAAGACTTGGACACTGTGAGAAAACAGACGAAAAATCTAAAGGTGATAAAGATATATTTAGGAAGAATGACAGAATGAATCACACTAAACATTAACCGCAATAAACACTTGACTCAAAAGGTTGGCTGGATGCACGTAGGTAGGTAGGTTGGTTGGATGCACGTAGGTAGGTAGGTTGGTTGGATGCACGTAGGTAGGTAGGTTGGTTGGATGCACGTAGGTAGGTAGGTTGGTTGGATGCACGTAGGTAGGTAGGTTGGTTGGATGCACGTAGGTAGGTAGGTAGGTTGGTTGGATGCACGTAGGTAGGTAGGTTGGTTGGATGCACGTAGGTAGGTAGGTTGGTTGGATGCACGTAGGTAGGTAGGTTGGTTGGATGCACGTAGGTAGGTAGGTTGGTTTCATGCACGTAGGTAGGTAGGTTGGTTGGATGCACGTAGGTAGGTAGGTTGGTTGGATGCACGTAGGCAGGTAGGTTGGTTTCATGCACGTAGGTAGGTAGGTTGGTTGGATGCACGTAGGTAGGTAGGTTGGTTTCATGCACGTAGGTAGGTAGGTTGGTTGGATGCACGTAGGTAGGTAGGTTGGTTGGATGCACGTAGGTAGGTAGGTTGGTTTCATGCACGTAGGTAGGTAGGTTGGTTGGATGCACGTAGGTAGGTAGGTTGGTTGGATGCACGTAGGTAGGTAGGTTGGTTTCATGCACGTAGGTAGGTAGGTTGGTTGGATGCACGTAGGTAGGTAGGTTGGTTGGATGCACGTAGGTAGGTAGGTTGGTTGGATGCACGTAGGTAGGTAGGTTGGTTGGATGCACGTAGGTAGGTAGGTTGGTTGGATGCACGTAGGTAGGTAGGTTGGTTGGATGCACGTAGGTAGGTAGGTTGGTTGGATGCACGTAGGTATGTAGGTTGGTTGGATGCACGTTGGTATGTAGGTTGGTTGGATGCACGTAGGTAGGTAGGTTGGTTGGATGCACGTAGGTAGGTAGGTTGGTTGGATGCACGTAGGTAGGTAGGTTGGTTGGATGCACGTAGGTAGGTTGGTTTCATGCACGTAGGTAGGTAGGTTGGTTGGATGCACGTAGGTAGGTAGGTTGGTTGGATGCACGTAGGCAGGTAGGTTGGTTTCATGCACGTAGGTAGGTAGGTTGGTTGGATGCACGTAGGTAGGTAGGTTGGTTTCATGCACGTAGGTAGGTAGGTTGGTTGGATGCACGTAGGTAGGTAGGTTGGTTGGATGCACGTAGGTAGGTAGGTTGGTTTCATGCACGTAGGTAGGTAGGTTGGTTGGATGCACGTAGGTAGGTAGGTTGGTTGGATGCACGTAGGTAGGTAGGTTGGTTTCATGCACGTAGGTAGGTAGGTTGGTTGGATGCACGTAGGTAGGTAGGTTGGTTGGATGCACGTAGGTAGGTAGGTTGGTTGGATGCACGTAGGTAGGTAGGTTGGTTGGATGCACGTAGGTAGGTAGGTAGGTTGGTTGGATGCACGTAGGTAGGTTGGTTGGTTGGATGCACGTAGGTAGGTAGGTTGGTTGGATGCACGTAGGTAGGTAGGTAGGTTGGTTGGATGCACGTAGGTAGGTAGGTTGGTTGGATGCACGTAGGTAGGTAGGTTGGTTGGATGCACGTAGGTAGGTAGGTTGGTTGGATGCACGTAGGTAGGTTGGTTTCATGCACGTAGGTAGGTAGGTTGGTTGGATGCACGTAGGTAGGTAGGTTGGTTGGATGCACGTAGGGAGGTAGGTTGGTTTCATGCACGTAGGTAGGTAGGTTGGTTGGATGCACGTAGGTAGGTAGGTTGGTTTCATGCACGTAGGTAGGTAGGTTGGTTGGATGCACGTAGGTAGGTAGGTTGGTTGGATGCACGTAGGTAGGTAGGTTGGTTTCATGCACGTAGGTAGGTAGGTTGGTTGGATGCACGTAGGTAGGTAGGTTGGTTGGATGCACGTAGGTAGGTAGGTTGGTTTCATGCACGTAGGTAGGTAGGTTGGTTGGATGCACGTAGGTAGGTAGGTTGGTTGGATGCACGTAGGTAGGTAGGTTGGTTGGATGCACGTAGGTAGGTAGGTTGGTTGGATGCACGTAGGTAGGTAGGTAGGTTGGTTGGATGCACGTAGGTAGGTTGGTTGGTTGGATGCACGTAGGTAGGTAGGTTGGTTGGATGCACGTAGGTAGGTAGGTAGGTTGGTTGGATGCACGTAGGTAGGTAGGTTGGTTGGATGCACGTAGGTAGGTAGGTTGGTTGGATGCACGTAGGTAGGTAGGTAGGTTGGATGCACGTAGGTAGGTAGGTTGGTTGGATGCACGTAGGTAGGTAGGTATGTAGGTTGGTTGGATGCACGTAGGTAGGTAGGTTGGTTGGATGCACGTAGGTAGGTAGGTTGGTTGGATGCACGTAGGTAGGTAGGTTGGTTGGATGCACGTAGGTAGGTAGGTTGGTTGGATGCACGTAGGTAGGTAGGTAGGTTGGTTTCATGCACGTAGGTAGGTAGGTTGGTTGGATGCACGTAGGTAGGTAGGTTGGTTGGATGCACGTAGGTAGGTAGGTAGGTTGGTTTCATGCACGTAGGTAGGTAGGTTGGTTGGATGCACGTAGGTAGGTAGGTTGGTTGGATGCACGTAGGTAGGTTGGTTGGTTGGATGCACGTAGGTAGGTAGGTAGGTTGGTTTCATGCACGTAGGTAGGTAGGTTGGTTGGATGCACGTAGGTAGGTAGGTTGGTTGGATGCACGTAGGTAGGTAGGTAGGTTGGTTTCATGCACGTAGGTAGGTAGGTTGGTTTCATGCACGTAGGTAGGTAGGTTGGTTGGATGCACGTAGGTAGGTAGGTTGGTTGGATGCACGTAGGTAGGTAGGTTGGTTTCATGCACGTAGGTAGGTAGGTTGGTTGGATGCACGTAGGTAGGTAGGTTGGTTGGATGCACGTAGGTAGGTAGGTTGGTTGGATGCACGTAGGTAGGTAGGTTGGTTTCATGCACGTAGGTATGTAGGTTGGTTGGATACACGTAGGTAGGTAGGTTGGTTGGATGCACGTAGGTAGGTAGGTTGGTTGGATGCACGTAGGTAGGTAGGTTGGTTGGATGCACGTAGGTAGTTAGGTTGGTTGGATGCACGTAGGTATGTAGGTTGGTTGGATACACGTAGGTAGGTAGGTTGGTTGGATGCACGTAGGTAGGTAGGTTGGTTTCATGCACGTAAGGTTGGTTGGATGCACGTAGGTAGGTAGGTTGGTTGGATGCACGTAGGTATGTAGGTTGGTTGGATGCACGTTGGTATGTAGGTTGGTTGGATGCACGTAGGTAGGTAGGTTGGTTGGATGCACGTAGGTAGGTAGGTTGGTTGGATGCACGTAGGTAGGTAGGTTGGTTGGATGCACGTAGGTAGGTAGGTTGGTTTCATGCACGTAGGTAGGTAGGTTGGTTGGATGCACGTAGGTAGGTAGGTTGGTTGGATGCACGTAGGTAGGTAGGTTGGTTTCATGCACGTAGGTAGGTAGGTTGGTTGGATGCACGTAGGTAGGTAGGTTGGTTTCATGCACGTAGGTAGGTAGGTTGGTTGGATGCACGTAGGTAGGTAGGTTGGTTGGATGCACGTAGGTAGGTAGGTTGGTTTCATGCACGTAGGTAGGTAGGTTGGTTGGATGCACGTAGGTAGGTAGGTTGGTTGGATGCACGTAGGTAGGTAGGTTGGTTTCATGCACGTAGGTAGGTAGGTTGGTTGGATGCACGTAGGTAGGTAGGTTGGTTGGATGCACGTAGGTAGGTAGGTTGGTTGGATGCACGTAGGTAGGTAGGTTGGTTGGATGCACGTAGGTAGGTAGGTTGGTTGGATGCACGTAGGTAGGTTGGTTGGTTGGATGCACGTAGGTAGGTAGGTTGGTTGGATGCACGTAGGTAGGTAGGTAGGTTGGTTGGATGCACGTAGGTAGGTAGGTTGGTTGGATGCACGTAGGTAGGTAGGTTGGTTGGATGCACGTAGGTAGGTAGGTAGGTTGGATGCACGTAGGTAGGTAGGTTGGTTGGATGCACGTAGGTAGGTAGGTATGTAGGTTGGTTGGATGCACGTAGGTAGGTAGGTTGGTTGGATGCACGTAGGTAGGTAGGTTGGTTGGATGCACGTAGGTAGGTAGGTTGGTTGGATGCACGTAGGTAGGTAGGTTGGTTGGATGCACGTAGGTAGGTAGGTAGGTTGGTTTCATGCACGTAGGTAGGTAGGTTGGTTGGATGCACGTAGGTAGGTAGGTTGGTTGGATGCACGTAGGTAGGTAGGTAGGTTGGTTTCATGCACGTAGGTAGGTAGGTTGGTTGGATGCACGTAGGTAGGTAGGTTGGTTGGATGCACGTAGGTAGGTTGGTTGGTTGGATGCACGTAGGTAGGTAGGTAGGTTGGTTTCATGCACGTAGGTAGGTAGGTTGGTTGGATGCACGTAGGTAGGTAGGTTGGTTGGATGCACGTAGGTAGGTAGGTAGGTTGGTTTCATGCACGTAGGTAGGTAGGTTGGTTGGATGCACGTAGGTAGGTAGGTTGGTTGGATGCACGTAGGTAGGTAGGTTGGTTGGATGCACGTAGGTAGGTAGGTTGGTTGGATGCACGTAGGTAGGTTGGTTGGTTGGATGCACGTAGGTAGGTAGGTAGGTTGGTTTCATGCACGTAGGTAGGTAGGTTGGTTGGATGCACGTAGGTAGGTAGGTTGGTTGGATGCACGTAGGTAGGTAGGTTGGTTGGATGCACGTAGGTAGGTAGGTTGGTTGGATGCACGTAGGTAGGTAGGTTGGTTGGATGCACGTAGGTAGGTAGGTTGGTTGGATGCACGTAGGTTGGTAGGTTGGTTGGATGCACGTAGGTAGGTAGGTTGGTTGGATGCACGTAGGTAGGTAGGTTGGTTAAATGCACGTAGGTAGGTAGGTTGGTTGGATGCACGTAGGTAGGTAGGTTGGTTCGATGCACGTAGGTAGGTAGGTTGGTTGGATGCACGTAGGTAGGTAGGTTGGTTGGATGCACGTAGGTAGGTAGGTTGGTTGGATGCACGTAGGTAGGTAGGTTGGTTGGATGCACGTAGGTAGGTAGGTTGGTTGGATGCACGTAGGTAGGTAGGTTGGTTGGATGCACGTAGGTAGGTAGGTTGGTTGGATGCACGTAGGTAGGTAGGTTGGTTGGATGCACGTAGGTAGGTAGGTTGGTTAAATGCACGTAGGTAGGTAGGTTGGTTGGATGCACGTAGGTAGGTAGGTTGGTTCGATGCACGTAGGTAGGTAGGTTGGTTGGATGCACGTAGGTAGGTAGGTTGGTTTCATGCACGTAGGTAGGTAGGTTGGTTGGATGCACGTAGGTAGGTTGGTTGGTTGGATGCACGTAGGTAGGTAGGTTGGTTGGATGCACGTAGGTAGGTAGGTAGGTTGGTTGGATGCACGTAGGTAGGTAGGTTGGTTGGATGCACGTAGGTAGGTAGGTTGGTTGGATGCACGTAGGTAGGTAGGTTGGTTGGATGCACGTAGGTAGGTTGGTTTCATGCACGTAGGTAGGTAGGTTGGTTGGATGCACGTAGGTAGGTAGGTTGGTTGGATGCACGTAGGCAGGTAGGTTGGTTTCATGCACGTAGGTAGGTAGGTTGGTTGGATGCACGTAGGTAGGTAGGTTGGTTTCATGCACGTAGGTAGGTAGGTTGGTTGGATGCACGTAGGTAGGTAGGTTGGTTGGATGCACGTAGGTAGGTAGGTTGGTTTCATGCACGTAGGTAGGTAGGTTGGTTGGATGCACGTAGGTAGGTAGGTTGGTTGGATGCACGTAGGTAGGTAGGTTGGTTTCATGCACGTAGGTAGGTAGGTTGGTTGGATGCACGTAGGTAGGTAGGTTGGTTGGATGCACGTAGGTAGGTAGGTTGGTTGGATGCACGTAGGTAGGTAGGTTGGTTGGATGCACGTAGGTAGGTAGGTAGGTTGGTTGGATGCACGTAGGTAGGTTGGTTGGTTGGATGCACGTAGGTAGGTAGGTTGGTTGGATGCACGTAGGTAGGTAGGTTGGTTGGATGCACGTAGGTAGGTAGGTTGGTTGGATGCACGTAGGTAGGTAGGTTGGTTGGATGCACGTAGGTAGGTAGGTTGGTTGGATGCACGTAGGTAGGTAGGTTGGTTGGATGCACGTAGGTAGGTAGGTTGGTTTCATGCACGTAGGTAGGTAGGTTGGTTGGATGCACGTAGGTAGGTAGGTTGGTTGGATGCACGTAGGTAGGTAGGTTGGTTGGATGCACGTAGGTAGGTAGGTTGGTTGGATGCACGTAGGTAGGTAGGTTGGTTGGATGCACGTAGGTAGGTAGGTTGGTTGGATGCACGTAGGTAGGTTGGTTGGATGCACGTAGGTAGGTAGGTTGGTTTCATGCACGTAGGTAGGTAGGTTGGTTGGATGCACGTAGGTAGGTAGGTTGGTTGGATGCACGTAGGTAGGTAGGTTGGTTTCATGCACGTAGGTAGGTAGGTTGGTTGGATGCACGTAGGTAGGTAGGTTGGTTTCATGCACGTAGGTAGGTAGGTTGGTTGGATGCACGTAGGTAGGTAGGTTGGTTGGATGCACGTAGGTAGGTAGGTTGGTTTCATGCACGTAGGTAGGTAGGTTGGTTGGATGCACGTAGGTAGGTAGGTTGGTTGGATGCACGTAGGTAGGTAGGTTGGTTTCATGCACGTAGGTAGGTAGGTTGGTTGGATGCACGTAGGTAGGTAGGTTGGTTGGATGCACGTAGGTAGGTAGGTTGGTTGGATGCACGTAGGTAGGTAGGTTGGTTGGATGCACGTAGGTAGGTAGGTTGGTTGGATGCACGTAGGTAGGTAGGTGTTGGTTGGATGCACGTAGGTAGGTAGGTTGGTTGGATGCACGTAGGTAGGTAGGTAGGTTGGTTGGATGCACGTAGGTAGGTAGGTTGGTTGGATGCACGTAGGTAGGTAGGTTGGTTGGATGCACGTAGGTAGGTAGGTAGGTTGGATGCACGTAGGTAGGTAGGTTGGTTGGATGCACGTAGGTAGGTAGGTATGTAGGTTGGTTGGATGCACGTAGGTAGGTAGGTTGGTTGGATGCACGTAGGTAGGTAGGTTGGTTGGATGCACGTAGGTAGGTAGGTTGGTTGGATGCACGTAGGTAGGTAGGTTGGTTGGATGCACGTAGGTAGGTAGGTAGGTTGGTTTCATGCACGTAGGTAGGTAGGTTGGTTGGATGCACGTAGGTAGGTAGGTTGGTTGGATGCACGTAGGTAGGTAGGTAGGTTGGTTTCATGCACGTAGGTAGGTAGGTTGGTTGGATGCACGTAGGTAGGTAGGTTGGTTGGATGCACGTAGGTAGGTTGGTTGGTTGGATGCACGTAGGTAGGTAGGTAGGTTGGTTTCATGCACGTAGGTAGGTAGGTTGGTTGGATGCACGTAGGTAGGTAGGTTGGTTGGATGCACGTAGGTAGGTAGGTAGGTTGGTTTCATGCACGTAGGTAGGTAGGTTGGTTGGATGCACGTAGGTAGGTAGGTTGGTTGGATGCACGTAGGTAGGTAGGTTGGTTGGATGCACGTAGGTAGGTAGGTTGGTTGGATGCACGTAGGTAGGTTGGTTGGTTGGATGCACGTAGGTAGGTAGGTAGGTTGGTTTCATGCACGTAGGTAGGTAGGTTGGTTGGATGCACGTAGGTAGGTAGGTTGGTTGGATGCACGTAGGTAGGTAGGTTGGTTGGATGCACGTAGGTAGGTAGGTTGGTTGGATGCACGTAGGTAGGTAGGTTGGTTGGATGCACGTAGGTAGGTAGGTTGGTTGGATGCACGTAGGTTGGTAGGTTGGTTGGATGCACGTAGGTAGGTAGGTTGGTTGGATGCACGTAGGTAGGTAGGTTGGTTAAATGCACGTAGGTAGGTAGGTTGGTTGGATGCACGTAGGTAGGTAGGTTGGTTCGATGCACGTAGGTAGGTAGGTTGGTTGGATGCACGTAGGTAGGTAGGTTGGTTGGATGCACGTAGGTAGGTAGGTTGGTTGGATGCACGTAGGTAGGTAGGTTGGTTGGATGCACGTAGGTAGGTAGGTTGGTTGGATGCACGTAGGTAGGTAGGTTGGTTGGATGCACGTAGGTAGGTAGGTTGGTTGGATGCACGTAGGTAGGTAGGTTGGTTGGATGCACGTAGGTAGGTAGGTTGGTTAAATGCACGTAGGTAGGTAGGTTGGTTGGATGCACGTAGGTAGGTAGGTTGGTTTCATGCACGTAGGTAGGTTGGTTGGATGCACGTAGGTAGGTAGGTTGGTTGGATGCACGTAGGTAGGTAGGTTGGTTGGATGCACGTAGGTAGGTAGGTTGGTTGGATGCACGTAGGTAGGTAGGTTGGTTGGATGCACGTAGGTAGGTAGGTTGGTTGGATGCACGTAGTTAGGTAGGTTGGTTTGTTTATAAATGTTAATAGTTTTGCAATATCTACTCTTGTACTCAAGAAATAACGTTTTCATTCTCGTATTTTATGCTTGTGGACGCCGCCATTTTAGAGTTTGCTCAACGGCTCAAAGTTGATATACATGCAAGCAGGGGTTTTCTATTCAATTTTGGACGTCATTGAGTGCTTGTCATAAGTAATGTTAATGAGTGGACGTCATTGAGTGTTTTGCTCCTTGAACACAATGTCGTCAAAGAAACACCCAGTGTACATCGAGTTTGGGCCGTAGAGAAAACTCTAAAATGGCGACGTCCAGAGCATAAAATACGAGAATGAAAACGTTATTTTTCCAGTACAAGAGCAGAAATCGTAAAGCTCTAAACGGCATTTATTTAAAATGTATAATTGTTTATGAATCGTTCATGTTTTTGACCTTCTTTATCTTCATATCGAAAGGCATCCGTGGCAGAGTTTCGTACACAACTAAACGAGTTTCGATTCTTGTCTCGTTTTGGCGACGAGGCGCAAATTCACCCAGCATTGTATGAACGAGATCGTGTAACAGTTCGCAACGAATTGACGGCCGTGAAGACACGCTGGAAAGAACTTGAAGAACAAATGGAGGAGAAATTGAAACGGTATGTGGCTTATAAGTAAGGTTTTCAAATTGTAATTATATTGTATACTCTAAAAGTGTTGCGTAGATTGTGTAGAAATACAAATGGAAAATACAGTCGAACCTGCAGTAAGCGGCCACTCACGAGAAATGACTTTGTGGCCGCTTTATACAGGTGGTGTAGAGGACCCAACGAAGGAGGGATGGACGGAGGGACGGAGGGAGAGACGGATGGAGAGACGAGCATCAAGAAGAAGTCACTCTACTTGTTATGTTTTTGTTTTCTTTCAGATTGGCTCAGGTAGAAGAAAAGCTCCTAGAGGAAAGAGGAAACGATATGACGGAGTGGAAAGATAGTGTTAATCCAGTGAAGGATTGGATAAGTAAACAAGAGCAGAAGATTCATTCCCATGGAGTTGTCAAACCTGATCTGGATTCAGTCACAAAACAGAGAGAAGAAATCGAGGTGTGAAAATAATCTTATTCGATTTTTTTGACAAGGCCACACAGGAAGGTGGATTTCGCGAGGCTAGGCTGAGCGAGTATAAACCCAGGGGTATAAACCCTGGAATATAAACCCTGGAGTATAAACCCTGGAGTATAAACCCTGGAGTATAAACCCTGGAGTATAAACCCTGGAGTATAAACCCTGGAGTATAAACCCTGGAGTGTAAACCCTGGAGTATAAACCCTGGAGTGTAAACCCTGGAGTGTAAACCCTGGAGTATAAACCCTGGAGTATAAACCCTGGAGTATAAACCCTGGAGTATAAACCCTGGAGTATAAATCCTGGAGTATAAACCCTGGAGTATAAATCCTGGAGTATAAACCCTGGGGTATAAACCCTGGGGTATAAACCCTGGAGTATAAACCCTGGAGTATAAACCCCACATTAATCCTAAGGTTTTAGAAAACCTGTTTTTTCCTTTCCTTCCTTAGACGATGTTCCACGAGATACAGAAACAACGAGACGGGCTAACAAATTTAGAGACCGTGTATGAAAAGCTGCGAGAACGACGGTCGTTATCTGAAGAGGACAAGAAAAAATTACAACAAGATCTGAACAATGTAGAACACAACTGGAGCAGCCTTGAGGGAACGATTGAGGAGACTCGCCAAAGGTAACCAACGCATCGCAGAATGCCTTAAGACCATTTACACAATAGATTTTCCTTATGATTTTCATTTCCGATGCCTTTTGCATCTTTTTATTTTATTTGACTTGAAACGTAATTATTTTCAGAATATCTAAGCAAGAAAGCAGTTTTAATGAAGATAGAGTGACGAAGATGGAAGAATGGCGGCGCAAAAGTGCTCCTCTTGAACAACTGTTTAGCGAGCAAGGAACAAAATGGGAAGATGACCTGGAGTCTGGTGACCTGGAAACATTGAGGAAATATAAACTAACTACTCAGGTTAGTGGACGGGTAGGCATGGAGGGAGAGGGGGGAGGAGGGAGGAGGGAAGGAGGGAAGGAAGGAGTGAAGGAGGGAAGGAGGGAAGGAGAGAGGGAGGGAGGGAAGGGAGGGAGGGGAGGGAGGAAGGGAAAAGGAAGGGGAAAGGAAGGAGGGAAAGAAGGGAACGAGTGAAGGAAGGAGGAAAGAAGGGAAGGATGGAAGGAAGGGGGGAAGGATGGAAGGAGGGAGGGAGAGAGGGAGGGAGGGAAGGAGGTTGGAAGGAAGGGAGGGAAGGCAGGAAGGAATGAAGGAGGGCAGGAACTGAAGGAAGGAAGGAAGGAAGGAGGGAGGGAGGGAGGGAGGGAGGGAGGGAGAGAAGGAAGGAAGGAAGGGGAAGGGAGGGAGGGAGGGAAGGATGAATGGGAGGAAGGGAGGAAGGGAGGGATAGAGGAAGGAAAGCATGGAGGAACGTGGGATGGAGTGGCGGACAGACAGATCGCTAGATATCATTGAGAAGATATAATTGTAATTGCTTTAGGTGGATATACAAACAATTCAAAAGCAACAGGTTGAATTAGTAAATGCTGTTCATTTGGGAGATGAAGTACAGAAACACATGGCCCTTCGAGACGAGGATCGTAGTAAAGTACGCATGGAGATAAACAGTTTAAAAGGTCGATGGCAAAGCCTAGAAGAGAGAATGCATCAAAAAGTAAAAAGGTACACCAACACAAAAGTTTTGCTCAGTCTGACTTGGTGTGAAAGATGAAACAAAACAATATGTCTGTTTCTTATTTCGTACAGGTTGTCTTCTAGAGAAGTTTCGTTGAATGAAGATAGGTCAAATAAGTTAGTGAGCTGGAGAAACGAAGTGTTAGATCTTCAAGAATGGCTTGCTAAGGAAGAAAATAGACTTATTGCTCAAGGAGATGCTGGTTCAGATTTAGGATCTATACGAAAACACAAGATTGCTTTGGAGGTAGGTGGATACCTTGAGCTACCAAACATGGGCGAGAGTTGCAACTTTCGTTTGACCAGGAACTTTAATCAAATCTCAGGTTCCCTCGTCAACTTTTGAACCTTTGAGCGAATGACATTTTTGCTGAGAGGGCACGAGACTTAGTGCGTTTATTCTCGTTTGGTGAGTTCATTCTGGAGCAAGGAGAGTCGAAATCTTTCTCATACAAACTCTTGTCTACCAACTCTCATCAACTCCCATCCTTGTTTGACCAGGAGCAAGGAGAGTCAAAACAACTTTCATACAAACTCTTGTCTACCAACTCTCACCAACTCTCATCCTTGTTTGACCTGGAGCAAGAAGAGTTAAAACAACTCTCATACAAACTCTTGTCTACCAACTCTCATCAACTCTCATCCTTGTTTGACCTGGAGCAAGAAGAGTCCAAACAACTCTCATACAAACTCTTGTCTACCAACTCTCATCAACTCTCATCCTTGTTTGACCTGGAGCAAGAAGAGTCCAAACAACTCTCATACAAACTCTTGTCTACCAACTCTCATCAACTCTCATCCTTGTTTGACCTGGAGCAAGAAGAGTCCAAACAACTCTCATACAAACTCTTGTCTACCAACTCTCATCAACTCTCATCCTTGTTTGACCTGGAGCAAGAAGAGTCCAAACAACTCTCATACAAACTCTTGTCTACCAACTCTCATCAACTCTCATCCTTGTTTGACCTGGAGCAAGAAGAGTCCAAACAGCTCTCATACAAACTCTTGTCTACCAACTCTCATCAACTCCCATCATTGTTTGACCAGGAGCAAGGAGAGTCACAACAACTTTCATACAAACTCTTGTCTACCAACTCTCATCAACTGTCATCCTTGTTTGACCTGGAGCAAGGAGAGTCCAAACAACTTTCATACAAACTCTTGTCTACCAGCTCTCATCAACTGTCATCCTTGTTTGACCTGGAGCAAGAAGAGGCAAAACAACTTTCATACAAACTCTTGTCTACCAACTCTCATCAACTCCCATCCTTGTTTGACCAGGAGCAAGGAGAGTCACAACAACTTTCATACAAACTCTTGTCTACCAACTCTCATCAACTCTCATCCTTGTTTGACCTGGAGCAAGGAGAGTCCAAACAACTCTCATACAAATTCCAAACAACTCTCATACAAACTCTTGTCTACTAACTCTCGTCGACCCTCCCACATTCACTATAGTATATACCTACAACACATACTGGAGAAAGAGCAGAGTAGAGCAATGTACGAATGTTTTTCCTCTCTTTCCCAACGTTTTCTCTCACTAGCTAATTTCCAAATGCACAACACATAATAGCAAATCTCGAAACAAGTCAACAAGTTTGCCTTAATTTCACCTTAGACTCAACTTCAAGAGATACAACTTCACGAAATTCCATTAAAAACTGTTGTGGAGATGGGAAACGATGCACAAGGACATGCGGCCATGTCTGACGACGATCGAAAATCAATACTGCAAGACATTACGCTGCTTGAGAATAATTTCAAGACTCTCACTCAGAAAATCGAAGAAAGAATCAAAAGGTAACGTAAAAGTCTTTACAAAATAATATTTCGAAAACTTACATCAAATAATAAACCTACGAATCAACGTCATAAATAATAATAAATAAATAATAATACAAATAATGCAAATGTTCAGCATAATCTGTTCGGTTTTAACGCATACACCTCGCTCATTCGTTGCTCGGTCTGTACGAAAACCTCAGACAAATCTACATAGATCTATATTGTCCATACAGACCTCGCACTCGGTTTATACGTAGATATTAATCACTGGATTTTTGTTTACTTTGTAGAGTATTAGCAAGCGAGAAAGAAATTCAAGATGAGAAAGATAGTAAACTTGAAGAGTGGCAAAATAAACTGGCACCAGTTCAAGCTTGGTTAATGACTGAAAGCAAGAAACTAGAGAAAGATAGTGGTGTTGCTTCTGATCTAGATACCGTGGCAAAGCAAAGGAGAGAAATGGAGGTGATTATTATTGAGTTTTGGAAAGGTGAAGCTAATGGGAATGGTGGAGCTAATGGTGGAGGTGAGGGTGAGGGTGGAGGTGAGGGTGGAGGTGAGGGTGGAGGTGAGGGTGGAGGTGACGGTGATAGTGATGGTGGAGGTGTTGGTGGAGATGATGGTGGAGCTAATGGTGATAGTGTTGGTGTTGGTGGAGATGATGGTGGAGGTGATGGTGACGGTGGGGGTGATGGTGGAGGTGATGGTGGAGGTGATGGTGACGGTGATGGTGGGGTGATGGTGGAGGTGGAGATGATGGTGGAGGTGATGGCGATAGTGGAGGTGTTGGTGGAGATGATGGTGACGGTGGAGATGATGGTGCAGGAGATGATGGTAACGGTGATGATGGAGGTCACGGTGGAGGTGATGATGGTTGAGCTAATGGTGATAGTGATGGTGGAGCTGTTGGTGGAGATGATGGTGACGGTGGAGGTGACGGTGACGGTGATAGTGATGGTGGAGGTAATGGTGACAGTGATGGTGGAGCTAATGGTGATAGTGATGGTGGAGGTAATGGTGGTGATGAGGTTGATGATGATGGGAAGGTGAAGGAGTTGGAAGTGAGGGTGGAGGTGATGGTGGAGGTGATGGTGACGGTGGAGGTGATAGTGATGGTGGAGGTGTTGATGGAGATGACGATGGAGGAGGTGACGTTGGAGGTGACGGTGATGATGATGGTGGTGATCAATGATGAGGTTGATGATGATGGTGGTGATGAGGTTGGCGAAGGTGAAGGAGGAGTTGGAGGTTAGGGTGATGGTGACAGTGATGGTGAAGGTGATGGTGACGGTGGAGGTGATAGTGATGGTGGAGGTGTTGGTGGAGATGATGGTGAAGGAGGAGTTGGAGGTGAGGATGGAGGTGAATTTAGTGAAAGTATATTCTAAGGTGAAGGTGGACGTGTTTGTGAAAGTGGAGATGAGGTAAAGGTGATGGTGGCTCAAAAGTGGTGGCAACTGTTGGAGTTGATAGTGTTGAATCTTTTAGGTGGAGGTGAACTTATAAATGGAGTTGGTGTGAAGATTAAGGTGGAGGTAGTAATAGGGCAGTGATGTAAGTTGACGCGGAAAATGGTTAAAAATGGTTGGAAATGGAAAGTTGATGTTCGAATTTCACGTCTTAATATTGCTTTTTCTATGTATCCAACAGGATATTGCAAAAGAAATGGAACTTCAAGAAAGGAAACAGTTGACAGGAGTGATTCGTTTTGGAGATGACCTGAAGACACACGTGGCGATTTCTGCTGAAGATCAACGGAAGATTCAGGAGGATGTTGAGACCCTGAAAAGCAACTGGGAAAACATGAGGGAGACAATGCAATGGAAAATCAAAAGGTAACAAGAAAATTAACGCTCAGAGACTAATTTGGCAGAATTTCCCTGGTGTTACACTATGCAGTGTTTTATGCAACTTGTCTCGCTCAATCTGTTGCGTTGTAGTTGCATGAAAAGGGGTGTTATAAACTAGGCAACGTTTAGTACAACGTGACTTGCAAAGTTTCGCCATCTGTGTTTGTGACAAAGTACGCATACGCACGATTTTCAAAATATGCATTTTCAAAATATGCACAAGTTTCCTCCAAAGAGGAAAATTGCAAGACAAGTTACAGATGGGGTGTTACAATGTGCAATGCTGAAAAAGTTGCTGCAATCATTGCAGAAAGTTGAACTAGATTCTACTTTCTCCAACGATTGCAAGCAACTTGTGTCACAATAATTTTCGCCGTTGCAAGGCATGTTACACTGTGCATTGCAAGACAAGTAGCGACGAAACATTGCACAATGTGACAACGCCTTTATAATGTCGCGCATTGGTTCCGTTAAGCCTGGTTCTCACTTGTCGTAAGAATCGTAAGAAACGGGGAATTTTAATTTATCGGCGACCGTCTGGGATGCGTTTTCCAAATAGAAATGATTCCGATTCTTCCGATCAGATCGGCGACAGTCTGGGACATTGCTTCAATCATGTCACACTCGTCGTAAAAACCCCAGGCGATCGAGGACCGGCAAATCCCCGATTCTTACGATTCTTACGACAAGTGAGAACCAGGCTTTAAATTCAAGCTAATTTAAATCAATTAAACGCGACGATTAAATACGAAGATTGACTTTAATACAGACACTGCAGTCGTTTAGCGTTTGCGCGCCAGATTGAGTTCTTTTAACTGTAAACCAGTTTACACAAAGTTGAAATTCTTTGACATCTTTTACGTGAATATTTCTACGTATAGATTATCTGAAAAAGAGGACAATTTAAAGACGCAGGGATTAGGGAAGATTGAGGAGTGGAAAAATACCGTTACACCGTTACAAGAATGGCTTTCGAAAGAGGAACAGAGATTGGAATCTCAAGAAAGTCTTGCAGCTGACATGGTCAATTTGAAACGGCAAAAACACGAAGACTTGGTGCGTCTTGGTTTGTGTAATATCGAAGATAATCTGAAGATTAATACAGACAGACCAAGACAGATAGACAAAAACAGACCCAAATACAAACATACTACAAATGTACATAAATATACTAGAAAACGACGGACATTACGACGGACAGACGGATGGATCTACAGAGCTTTAGATCAGCAGATGCATTAAAATCAGCTGTTGTGGTCTAGTGGTTACCACACATGTCTATGAGCTGGGAGACACAGGTTCAAATCCTGGGTCGGACCACCACTCAGGGTCTTAAAAATAATTGAGGAGAAAGTGCTGCCTTTGCAATAATACCCGCAAATGGTAAGACTTTCGGGTCTTCTCGGATAATGACTTTAAATCGTAGGCCCTCGGAACCCCTTTCAATTGGACTTCTAGCCTGTTGGGATATTCGGTTCACCTAAAAGAGTGATAAATCTAGTAAACTAAACTAAACTAAACTAAACTAAACTAAACTAAACTAAACTAAACTAAACTAAACTAAACTAAACTAAACTAAACTACTAAACTCAATGTAGATACAGACGTTGCAGATGCTGCAGATGCGCGGATACAGATAGACAGATACAGACGGACAAACAGACGCAGACAGAGCGACTGGCAGACATAAAGAAGATAGACAAATAGACCAATGGATAGACAGATAGAGACACACAGCCACTATATCAGACCTCTGTGTCTTTATCAGTGTGTCTATAGGTCTATTTGTCTGTCTACTGTAAGAACTCACCTCTGCTGCTGTAATATCGACTTTCGCAAAATCAATCTTTATACCACAACTACCGTCTTGCTCAGCGTTTTGTCTCTCCTTTTGTTATGAATTGTAGGCCTTTCACAAAGAACTGGAATTACAACGAAAGCGGATCACAAATGTGTCTTCGTTCCGCGAAGAAATCGCCAAACATCCCTCGGTGTCGAAGGAAAACAAAGAACAAATAGAACAATGTATTGTAACGGTCAAAAACGACTGGGAGAGACTGGAGGAAAAAATCAAGTGGCGTCTTTCAAGGTTTGTTACAGTTGCTCTTAAGAGGACAACGTTAGGACCTCGCCTAGGTGTCCAAACAAGAGGGGTGGATCGAGCAACTATTGTTCAGCTTTCGCTGAAAACAATGGCTAAATAAATGAATTCTTATTCCCACTAATTAACCCTCTAATCTTCAAGAGGGAATGAGCTAGAGGGGAATATTACATAATGCTCTTGTTTACACGAGGCTGGCCTCACAATCAACCTTGGCCCGTTTCAAATATGACCGTCCTCAATGCAATTAATATTCATGTTAATATTGAGACTCCCCGAACTGAACTCGGGGGGAAGCTTGGCTTCCCCCGCGCGCATTCTCCGCGAGCTCAGCGCAACTTCCCAAAAGCCCCCGCGCGCTCTTCCCCAAACTTCCCCAAAGACGCATGGGTACGAGGCT
>JAYKKM010000071.1:1437500-1585000 GCA_035772405.1 Chrysogorgia sp. JL179-B06 | reverse complement strand
TTAAAAATAGATGTATAAGAACAACCAAAAAGTCAATACATAAAGTCATAGACCAACTGCTCGGAATTCACGATGCACCTACACACACGCACAGCCCCAACCCCATTCTTCCGAACTCCACTGAAAAAACAAAATGAATAAAACTGAGTGGAATTCAAAAGAACGAGGTTGAAGCTGCGTGTTGTATGTACAACCATGCACCGTGGAAGCTAAGCAGTTATGTATGTTATAGTGTGTATGTTCCGTGGTATGTTATAGTGCAGGGTATGTTCCATGTAGGTAAATGTAGTGCAGCATATTAGTGCTAGTGGAAATTAGAGGTGTTGGTGTGATATGATCGTTGGAATTGGCACAGGTGTGGTTAGAATGTGGTTGTAGCATGAGGTGGTTAATGGTTGTTGGCATGTGGCTTAGTGGTGGTGGTGGTAGCGGAAGATGATAAGAGGTTACCATGTAGAATAGTTGTCATTAGGTAGTAATTGGAGGTGGTGTAATTATAAGGTGATGGTGGAGATCATAGTTATAGAGTGCATGGTGGTAGTTAAACTGGTAATTACCATATGGGAAGTGGTGGTTGATGTACCATTGTACATAATAGTTTTAGTAGGATGCAAGAAAATATATCTTTGGAACTAGAGTGAGATCAATTATGAATTAATGAAGTGAAGGAGATGCATGGGTATGGAAAACAAAACCTGCATGCTATTAATTAACAACAATAAATCTTGATTTTAAGTATCACAAGCAAGGAAACAGAGCTGGATATCGAAGTGACACGTATATCAGTGGAATGGAGAAATAAAGTTAGCCCTCTCAGGGAGTGGATCACTGACGTCAATAAAATGATGGGAGAAGGCATCGGTGTAGACCACGAGTCTCTCATAAAACAAAGAACTGAAACACAGGTAGTGCATAGTTTTACCATCACTTGTTCAGTAGCTGTAAATTTTGACTTAGTGTATTTTTATCACAATAAATATCAGGGGTGTGACAGCGTTCTAACAGGTCAGACAGGGTTAAAGTGCCACATAACCTCAACATTTTTTATTGTCTTATTTGGAAGAACTTTTAAAATGATAAAGTAACTTCTTTTGAAGATTTTAACTTCTTCGCTTTCTTTTTTAGATATATCAGTTTGTTTGATATGCAAATATCTGGAATTTCGTCACACATGCATAATGAGTTATCAGAGAATGTTATATATATTTGCGTTCATCAAATAAAAACACTAAAGTGTGAATAACACGTGTGTGCGTTTCTCCCACAACACCAAACTTCTTGATTTTAAAGGATTTCGTTCGAGAACGAAAGAGATATACACATTTCTCCAATAAGTCATTATGCATGTGTGACGAAATTCCAGACATTTGCATATCAAACAAACTGATATATCTCACAAAGAAAGCAAAGAAACGAAAATCTTCAAAAGAAGTTACTTTATCATTTTGAAAGTTCTTCCAAACAAGACAATAAAACATTTTGAGGTTATGGGCACTTTAAGATATAGTGGTCCATTGACGTTAACTAATTCTTGTAATCCAATTCCTATGTACTAGGCAATTACTAAGGAAATGCATGTGAAAAACGAAGAGTTAAGTGAAGTGATCAGTTTAAGTTACAAAATTCAAGAACATGGATTACTTCCTGCCAGTCAAAAAAACAAGATAGCAGAGGATTTAACGAAGATTAAACAGGAATGGAATGATGTTGAAACCACGATTGAACAGAGGACAAATAGGTGAGAATTCAATGCATCCATGAAACATGGTATTGTCGGTTCTTTTAATGAAAAGTGTGTTTTTTCCTTGGGATGGAAGAACCATACTGTAAATCTAACCATGGTTAAGGGATATTTTCTTACTAAGGTATTTTCTTTTCTTATAAGATTAAACGAAGATATTCGAAATTATGAACAAGAGCAGGGCACTAAACTGTTGATGTGGCAAAAGACATCTAAGCCATTATCTGAATGGCTGGATCAGGCCGATCATGTGTTGTCCACAAGTGATGTTGGTGGTTCTGATATAGAGAATATCAAGAAACGAAAGAAAAAAGTCGAGGTACCTGTGGTTGAAAATTGTAGTTGTATTGTTGTGCTAAATTTAAGACATACACCTCTCTAAGACAGACACCTCTCTAAGACAGACACCTCTCTAAGACAGATACCTCTCTAAGACAGACACCTCTCTAAGACAGACACTTCTCTAAGACAAACACCTCTCTAAGACAGATACCTCTCTAAGATAGACACCTCTCTAAGACAGACACCTCTCTAAGACAGACACCTCTCTAAGATGGACACCTCTCTAAGACAGACACTTCTCTAAGACAAACACCTCTCTAAGACAGATACCTCTCTAAGACAGACACCTCTCTAAGACAGACATCTCTCTAAGACAGACACCTCTCTAAGACAGACACCTCTCTAAGACAGACACCTCTCTAAGACAGACACGTTTGTGTGTGTGTGTGTATTATCCAGTCTTTTAAAAGTGTTCCTTCAAAACATTATTTGGCGCTTTTATAATTTTGATAATGTCCTTGAAATGTTTAGACGTTGCTTGAGGAAACCAAATCAATTGAGCCAAAATTTCAAAACCTCAAGGAGACTGCGGAGTCGTTGGAACAAGATCCTTGTGTGTCTCACCAAGAACGCAAGAATGTACAAGCGAAAGCCGAAAGTTTGTGTGATCGTTACTCTTCGGCTTTAGAGAAATCCAATGAAGTGAAATCACAGTAAGTAAAACTAACCCAGACCCGTATTTCAGGTGGGTAAACCCAGACCCGTATTTCAGGCAGGGGACCATGCCCCCCCCCCCCTGAAATTTGCTAAGAAATAGTGTGATAAGGAATAGTGAAAATATTTCAGCCGATATTCATAAAATAGCAATAAAATAATTTAAATAAACATATTTTGAAATTAATATTTAAAATTGATGTTTTAGGTAACTCGTTACCTAAAACATCACGATGGTAACTGAACTGTTTGTTAGCTTACAGTGTCTTATTAAATAAAAACATTGAATATATTCAAATATTTGAAATAATTATGTTGTCTTTTGATTGTTTAAAATGACGTTTTATAACCTTCAGAGTTCTTTAAGATATCTCCTCAAAATGCAAGAAATAGAATTATTTTCAAAACTTTTTCTGAGGGAACATGCCCCCGGACCTCCGCAATTGCTAGACGATTTACCAATTCTCGCTCGATAAATGTTCAACTCCTTAGTTGCGTGTTTTCTTGACATTTTTCTTTCATTTTTTTTGCAGACTGGCGAAATCACTTGAGCTCGCAGAAACCAAATACCAAGATGATAATCTTGCTGAATGGAGAAAGGCATCAGATCCTATAACCCAGCGGATAACCACACAGGAACAGAGACTGGAGTCATTACAGGGTGTGGCTGAAGATTTAGACCGTGTTCAGAAACAACAAGAAGAGACAGATGTGAGTGCAGCAAATCGTTTCGTTGTTGGTGTTCGACTGTTCGAGTTTGTATCTGTTGCTTTGTCTGTGTATTTGTCCTGTCTGTCTGTCTCTATGTCTGTCTGTCTGTCTGTCTGTCTGTCTGTCTGTCTGTCTCTGTCTCTGTCTCTGTCTCTGTCTCTGTCTCTGTCTCTGTCTGTCTCTGTCTCTGTCTCTATGACACTATCTGTATTTATGTTTTTGTTGTTTTTACTTTCTTCGCTTGGTCATGCATACTAAACCGTATCTCAACACTTGCTTTATGACCAGGTTTTGGCGTCAGATATTTTAAGTTCCAAGGTGCAAGTCGAAAGCGCGTTCACTCTCAACGTATCTCTGTGTGATGACCCGCTGTTGCAAGACCAAACAACTGACGTTATTACTACGCAGGCGAAAAAGATTAAAATCAAATGGAGGAACTTAAACGAAAAGATCCAAGCAAGATCAGAAAGGTAATAGTCAAATTTTGGATAAATGATGAGTGAAGGTTACATATGTGTACAAATATGTACAACCTATAACCTTCTGATTACTAGTGAGATGCTCTAACCATTGAGCTAGTACATGGACTAAGATGACTATGTGTACAACTTGTAAGCTTCCGATGACTAGTGAGATGCTCTAACCATTGAGCTACATGGACTACGACGATGTGTGAAGACTGAAGGTTACATACGTTTACAACCTGTAACCTTCTTATAACTAGTGAGAAGCTCTAACCATTGAGCTACTCGGACGGAGATGATGAGTGAGGGTAACAGGTCACACATACAACCTTCGCTCATCATCTGAGTCCAATATAACTCAATAGTTAGAGTGTTTCACAGGCGATCAGAATGTTACGGCGTTGATTCCCATTCTCTGAGTATATAGCTTGATGATTTCTCGTTAGTTAGGTACTTTTTGATCAAATTAGATTGCCAACTGTTTTTCAAAGTTTTGAATTTCTAAATCTTATGTGTTTTCTGTTCTTTGTATAGCTTGTCGATGAGACTAACAAAACTATTGAACGAAAACCAACGGCGTGTTGGCAAATGGAACGATAAAGTGTCTCCTATCGCAGAGTGGCTGTCGGAGAAACAAGAAATGCTGTCATCTTCATCAGAACCGGATTTTCTTGACCTTGATACAGCAACGAAACAAAAGAACGAAGTTGTGGTAAGTTAAATATTTCTTCTTGGAAATCTGATTGACTGCGCTGCTCGATATTAGTATTGATATTACTATTGATATTATTATTGAATTACTATTGATATTATTATTGAATTACTATTGATATTGGCAACGCTACTCGAGAGAAGAATGAGTGGTATGGGCATGGCTTGGGGTGGGGGGCGAAAATGTCCACGTGATCTTCTCTAAGCGCGAGTATTCTAGGGTATCCGGGAAAATTTGTTATTTCTAGGGTCTCTGAAACACCATTTCCCGCATTCTGAGACGAGTTTTTAAAAGTAACCTGAAGGCCATAAATCGCAAAATTTTGTTATTAAATACTAAATCAGAAAATAGTATAATACACGTCAAGATTTATGCCAGATGCCCTTGCTTTAAATTTTCGTCTATGCCGAAGTTCACGCGAGCTATCAGATACCTCGCAGTGTGAGTTGCTCATCGATATGTTTTTGGTCGCTCACCCCATTACGCCACTACAACAGCGGAAAGAGTCGAAACTGGTAAAAGACCGAGAAAGAGATGAATGGATTGAGTGAAGGAGGATGGAAGAGTGGTAGATTTGAGAGCAAGGTGGAGGACAATAACGGGAAGATCCGACCCCATTTGAGGGGACAAACGGGATGATGACTCGATATCTAATTAACAATTGGACAACGAGCCTGAGTTTTCAATGAGCTGATAGTTACGAAGACGAAGTTTGAGTTAACTATCGCTCATAGAAAACGAGGACGAGTTCTATAGCTACCCTCAGCCGATGTTATCAAGTGCCGACCTTATCAAACGTATAGAGCCGCCATATTTTTTGTTGTAGTGGATTCGCCACTGACCACAAAGCACAGCCAGATTCGTATTTGTATCAGCAATTAGCAATTCGCGTGCGGCGCTTGCGAGCCCCTGTGGCGGTAAACACAATACGACACGTGCTTTCAAGTGCACACGCAATTATGGATCTAGCCAAGCGATCAATTCTAAATTTAAACCGTTCATAAATGATAATATTACGATATAAAACTGCTCTACATTTCAGTAAATTGTTTGTTACTTAACGTCTTAAGCTTTAACACAAACCCAGAAAATGTTTCTGAGCCCCAGACGGGAATCAAACACGCAAACCTCTCTGATCTCCGGTTATAGACGTCGCTCTAACCATTGAGCTATTACAGACTCAGATGGCTCGTGCGACATGCATACTGCTAAATCAGCTTTCTCGATCTGTCTGTATATATTTTCATCAGATAAATATTAAATGTGTCTTGCAGCTTGGTTATTTCTATATAGTAAATTGTTTGCAACTCAAGCTACCGACACAATCTTGCAAATTTGGTGAGCAAGTTCACTTCGCAAAACAACTTCGCCAATATTCTTCTACAGACAAAGTCAGATTCCCCGAAGCGAACTTATCTGTCAAAATTTCAATGTTGCGTTAGAATATCGTAATATAACCTGCAAGAGAAGATCCATTCTGACTGTAAACAGCATTTTCTTTACATACTGCTTGAAATTTAATGGCTTTATTCTCCCGGTAATATACAGACGTTTATCTATTCAGTGTAACCTACTCGTTTTTGAAACTCTAACAGTTTGACTGATTCACATAGTTAAAACACTATATGCAGTATATTGCAAAGAAGTCTCTATGAGTATCCCTAATTAACGCTATGGATGTAGGATTTAATTCTGTTTTAATTTAACCAATGAAATTGTTAACGAAACCACCGTGATGTTTGTTTTTCTTTCGACCTCATGTTAGCCAATAAGGTTTGACGTTTATCATTTAAATAGACACTTAGATAATTAGTGTTTAAAAGTCAGAACAGTTGCGGTTAACAAACAGATATTTTGATAAGCAGTGCAGGACGAACGGTTTTCATATTTGTAGCGCATTGACATTATTTACGAAGCAAAATGTTGAAACAATTGTGGTGTCGTTTGAGTAAGGGCACGAAGAATAGAATTGCACCGGCCAAGGTAAGATGTTAGGCTCTCGTGCGTTTTTGGTGAACCGTTGACAGTGATATGATTGTGATGCTTTTTAACTATTATATAAGAATGCCAATAACTTTGTATAGGCTAGGCTAGGATATGTTTTGCTATGCTGTACGATGCCATATGTTGTGTTATGTCGTTCCGTGCTGTGCTTTTCTGGGCTGTGCTGTGCCTATGCTACATCTATGCCATGCCACGCCGTGTCGTGTCATGCTGTAGTGTACTGCCCCATGCCATGATACTGTACCATAACATGCCATGCAGCTGGCCACGCTATGCTACAATATCCTTTCTTATTCCATTCCAATCTGTTCTGTTCTGTTCTGTTCTGTTATGTCCTGTTCTGTTATGTCCTGTTCTGTTATGTCCTGTTATGTCCTGTCCTGTTATGTCCTGTTCTGTTCTGTTCTGTTATGTCCTGTTCTGTTATGTCCTGTTCTGTTATGTCCTGTTCTGTTCTGTCCTGTCCTGTTATGTCCTGTTCTGTTATGTCCTGTTCTGTTATGTCCTGTTCTGTTATGTCCTGTTCTGTTCTGTCCTGTCCTGTCCTGTTATGTCCTGTTCTGTTATGTCCTGTTCTGTTATGTCCTGTTCTGTTCTGTCCTGTTCTGTTCTGTCCTGTCCTGTTATGTCCTGTTCTGTTATGTCCTGTTCTGTTCTGTCCTGTTCTGTTATGTCCTGTTCTGTTCTGTCCTGTCCTGTTCTGTTATGTCCTGTTCTGTTATGTCCTGTTCTGTTCTGTCCTGTCCTGTTCTGTTCTGAAGACTGTACTGTACTGTGCTGTACTGTACTGTACTGTACTGTACTGTACTGTACTGTACTGTACTGTACTGTACTGTACTGTACTGTACTGTACTGTACTGTACTGTACTGTACTGTACTGTACTGTACTGTTGATGTTGATGTTGATGTTGATGTTGATGTTGATGTTGATGTTGATGATGTTGATGTTGATGTTGATGTTGATGTTGATATTGATATTGATGCTCTGCTCTGCTCTGCTCTGCTCTGCTCTGCTCTGCTCTGCTCTGCTCTGCTCTGCTCTGCTCTGCTCTGCTCTGCTCTGCTCTGTTCTGAAGTCCTCTAGTCAAATGCATTCTTGTGACTCTTGTTTAGGATCTGGTTACAGATCTTGCGTCGCAGAAAGAAGCTCTCGATGAGGTAGACGTTGATGTCCTTCACCATCCCTCGATACCCGAAGATGAACGTAAGAAGTTGAAACAACAACTAATAAGCGTACAGAATACGACTGATAATCTTACAGAGAAAGCTCAGCGTAGCTCTATAAGGTAAGTACATGTGATGCAAAAAGATGTTCAGCTTTCGTCTTGTATTGAACACGCAATATGAGACGTACATCACAGATTTGTATTTTGTACATTTTTTAAATATACAAATAATAATAATAATAATAATAATAATAATAATAATAATAATAACAATAATAAAAAAGACGTTTTAAGAACATTACACAATAGTCTCAATACTCTTACAACAATACATTGAAGTTACTTAAGGTGGCTCGATAGTCTAAATCATGAGAAATTGCATTTTCCCCCATAAGTTTTGTAATGCAGATCTGAGCATGCTTCCTTCGCAGGCATCACCGATTTGACCTTTATTTTGGTTCATTGCGTAGCTCTAGCGGTGGTCTTGATTATTGAAACATTTCACACTTGTAGCATTTGTATATCTAGAGAAATTGTGTTGATGATAAGCGGCAGATTTTATGCAAATTAATTATTTTTCTGGATTTATTGGAAACACGATTTCTCCACTCAGGTAAACTTTGAGGGTATAAAACGTTTCAGTAAACAAGACCACCACTAGAGCTATGCAATGAACCACGATGAAGCTCAGATCTGCATTACAAACATTTTTATGCGGAAAAATGCAATTTCTCATGATTTAGACTATCGAGCCACCTTAAGTTACTTAAGTTATTTATAAAATTCATTATAAAATCCAAACTGCCACATGTATAACCAATAAAACCATGATTACTACAAAAACTATTAATTCGAAAGAAGAAAAATGTTGTCGAAATTCGAAAGAAGAAAAATCAGTGGTTCTAATTAGCTTTGTCTTGAAAACAATTCTTGATCTTGAATTTTTGTATAAACATTAATCTTCTCGGTTGTAGATTGAAGGAAACCGTCAAAACCTTTGAGGCTGACCAGAGAGAAAAGCTGAAACAATGGCGCAGTCAAATGAAAGCAATAACAGATTCATTAAAAAATGCCGAAAAAGTCGTCACAGAGAAGTCGGTTGTCGGTGCAGATATTGCGACGGTTAAGAGTCAAAAAGAAGTCTTACAGGTTTGCTTAAACGGGGGACTGGGGAGAGTTAGTCATTGAACAATTTGAGTTTAAATGATTGTTTCATATCTTATATATTGCCTACTTATACATTTCCCACGTAGTTAAACATAAATAACTTTCAAATATCGCGACAGACAAGTAGAAAATAAATCACCCTGCGATATTTTGCAATAAGTTTTTTGCATTCTCAAAAACCCGTTTGAAAACCGGTTTTTCCCGCGCTTTTTCCTTCTGTGGTAACTCCGTGTCTTTTCAAAAGCTTTTGAGGATTTCTTTGCCAAAAAATGTTTCAAGACGTTAACGTTTTGATAGAATTGGATAATCTATAGCTTGTTAAATAATTTGGTGTCTCGTTTGAGCGCAAGTGGTCACAAGAATTGACATTTAATTGACAATTAATATTCTTATCTTAACCAACCAAACTTTTGTTTTGAAGTCTCCCTGGTGTCCACGTTGAATCTTATGCATAACAGGTGCTCTTGTTTATCTTTAGGCTGTCCTTGAACATTCCTTGACATTTCAGAAAAACATCTATGAATTCACGAAACTTGGCGAGAATCTGCGAACCGATCCGTGCATTTCCGAAGATGAAAAAGTGAACATTACCACGACATCTGATGCATTAAGTAAAAGATGGAACTTAGTTCTTGCGCAATTAAAAACTCGAAACCATGCGTAAGTTCTTCGAGGAATTCTCGTTCCAGAGCGAGATCATTCGATATCTGCTCTGCCTTTTCAAATCTTCTTCAACGTTTTAGGATCTGGTTACAGATCTTGCGACGCAGAAAGCAGCCCTCGATGAGGTAGATGTTGATGTCCTTCACCATCCCTCGATACCGTTTTTGCTATCAAAAACCTACATTTTCACGTGATTTTTTCCCTTTTGCGGCGATAAAGCATGCGTACGTTCTTGGAGAACTTCTCGCTTTCAATATCATTTATTTAAAGTCAGTAACGCAAGATAAAGTTGTCCTTTTTCAAATCTTAAGGGGTGCTTACATGAAGGAGGGCTAGCCCTCTTGGTAGGGCTGGCCCTAGTAAATTAAAAGGATGAATTTCACCTCGCGTTTACATGGGAATATTCTAGCCCTTCTGGAGGGCTGACTTGTTTGCCTCATTTACCCTGCGGTAACCTCATTTACCCTGCGGTAACCTCATTTACCCTGCGGTAGCCTCATTTACCCTGCGGTAACCTCATCCTCCAAGCTAATAATTACTAATCACAGAAGGTCATCGATTCAAAATCGTCAAATCTATTTATAATTCTGTTTTGTTAACTTGGCTATTTAGTAATGTGTTACTGTGTATGTTTATGTTTGGGATTGTCTATTGCTGTATATTATACTTGTGTTTATTATTAACCAGGGATTGTGTAATTGCAATGGCTTTTAGCGTACAGTAGCTGTGCGGAAACAGTAGAACAATATAGTATATTCCCAGGCTTAGTGAAAGAGGTTCTAGCTTCTTACACACGGCCAATTTTTCCTTGCACGTTTGAATAGTGAAATAGATTTTCTTATGTAGTGATGCTCGCCAATGAATCTGTGCTCGGTGACCTACCACGGATATTTCTTGTCAAGATTTCGTTGACGAGCGAGCGAATTTCCTTTGTTTAAGAGCTGGCGTGACCATCTTTTGAACAAGGCTCATTGTCAATGAAAAACTTCTCAATTTGTTTCATGCACAGGAGAAAATAAAACTTGTCAAGGAAAACTTGGTCGTACGTACGGGGCTTAATAATGATCTATTTTTTGTATGGCTTTTGCTTTATTTCTTCCAGAAAAGGAGCATGTATAGAAACATATGTTTGGCTGGGAGCTTGGCTTCAGTTTAACCGTATTTGAGCTATACCAAATGTTAAAACAATTATTAACAAGCAGGTTTATTTTACTTTGTTTTAATACCTTGTTAGACTTGAGGAACAGCTGGATGAACTGGAGGAGAAACACAGAAAAGAGTTGCTGGATCGGTGGAAAGAGAAACACGACCCACTCGTGCTGTGGTTGAGTAGTACAGAGAATGAGATTAAGTCACTGAAAGATATCGGAGAGAATGCATTGGCTGTACAAAGACAACAAGAAGAAATTAAGGTAGTTATTAATAGGTATATATAGGTAATCATTTGATAGCGAGTGAAATTAAGGATTTAGTGGAAGCACGGGTTATTAAGGCGCAGCCACTCACCGCCAAGTGAAGTCCGGTCGGACGGGGTTAGTACTTGGATGGATGACCATCTGGGAATAACCTTGTGTTGATTCGCGAGCTTGGAACTCATGTGAGTAGAGTTATTAGTTGATCTCTCCCGTGCTTTGAGGGTTTTCCTCCGGGGTCTCCGATTTTACTTCATGTATAATTGTATCAATAAAAGCTTTTAGAATATGTAGAACTGCACTAAGTATATTATGAATAACTTTTCTGTCCTTTTTAAAGATTTTGATCTCCAAAGTTGACAGTTATGAAGCTACATTCAAAGACGCGACATCTCTTGTTCAAATAATAAATGACGATGCACTAATTGAAGACCGGGAAGCGAAAGCTGTTGAAGACCAAGCTAGTAGTTTAACTAACAGATGGAAAGTAGTTAATGATACCATCAATACCAGATGTGAAAGGTGAGCTGAACAAAGCAGGGGATGAATAAACGGATGGATGGACGGACCGATGGAAGGACCGACCGATGGATGGACGGACTGACCGACGGATGGACGGACCGATGGACGGACAGACGGACGGACGGACCAACAGACAGACCAACAGACAGACAGACAGACAGACCGACCAACAGACAGACAGACAGACAGACAGACAGACAGACAGACCGACCGACCAACAGACAGACAGACAGACAGACCAACAGACAGACCAACAGACAGACAGACAGACCAACAGACAGACAGACAGACAGACAGACAGACAGACAGACAGACAGACAGACAGACCAACAGGTAGATAGATAGATAGATGGGCAGACAGACAGGTAGATAGATAAATGGACAGGCGAACAGACAATTTCACTAAATTGTTCACCTCTGTAGTCTTGGTAATAACGGACGGACGTCGATGGATAGATAGTAGTAGCAGCTGACGTATGCATATTCTGTTTTATATTCTGTAGCTTACGGGTGCGTGAGTCATTTCTTAGCGAACAAGAGCAACATCTGCTTCATGAATGGAAACGCAGCGTTGGACCGTTTAGTAACTGGCTTTCAAAAGTGGAGGAAGATGGAGCAATTGAACTTGGTGGAAATGTTGGAGTGAATAGCATAAAGGATTACAGTGTGAGATGCGAGGTAGGTAGATATCCCATATATCATTGTAGTGTATATATATATATATATATATTTATACACTGATGAGGCCCAAAAGGCCGAAACGGTACCGTCTGTAGTTATATATATATATATATATATACATTGATGTAGTGAATGTTGGAGCATGGAAGTAGACAGACGATACATGGGCGATCATCAAGCTCATTTCCTCAGAGTCCTGGATAGGGACAGAACCTGTAACCTTCTGATTACCAGTGAGACGCTAACCATTGAGCTACTACGTTTGTACATTGCATCACCGGCATTCCCATATATACGTGGCTAAGCTCACGGCAACGGCTTCTGTAGCTCAGTCGGTTAGAGCGCTGGTCTAGAAATCCATGATCGCAGGTTAACATTCGCAGTCGGAAGGTCTTGAAGTTGCATTACCATAACGTTTCCTTCATCTGAGTATTATGTCAAATGCATGCGAGTGTTTTGGTTTGGTTTGCCTTTATTTTTAGAAGTTGTGTCTTTGTCAAATTTGATTGTACATTTTTAGACGTTGGAAAGAGAAGTGGAAGGTCGCAAACCTGTTTTGGAAGAAATTGATAAATTGGGTGGAAAGCTGCTGGCAGAGTCAACTGTGCGAGACGAGGAGAAACTGCACATTAAAGAGGAGATGGAAATACTACAGGAACGCTGGGGGAAACTTCATGTCAAGATTCACGACAATACGAAATGGTAAGAGAGTATTTAGTTGTCTTTTGTTCGGAGGAACGATCTGGACTTGAGATGGACAATCACTGTGTGTCTAAAAACACAGACACAAGAACATGTACATCAACATACACAGGCACAAGGACAAGCACAAACACACATACAGACACGAGCACAGATAGACACGCGAGCACAAACACAAACAGACACGAATTCTTTGTAACTTCTCAGTGCCTGCTCAGTGCCTGTTTAATAGCATTATCCTAATCATAACTCGCACTGCAATAATTATTATTAGGGCAGATATCAAGTTGATTGAACTAGCCAAGAAAGAGCAGGAGACGCTGGATATTTGGAGAAAGAACGTTGAACCGTTCCACGCGTGGTTGGAAGCAACTACTGGTAAATTAAAAGACCTTCCAAGTGACTGGACAAACACTGAAACTTTAGAGGATGAGCATTTGGCTTTACAGGTGGGGGCATGCTTACGACGGATAGACTGATAACAAAACGAGCGGGAAACTGGAACGGACTGTGACTGCAAAGGATCCTGGGATAGTTTGCAGAGACATGATTTCAAGATGGCCGCCAGATGATTGCATCACTAATCCCGCAAAACGCCATGTTTCATATGCGTGATTCACGCGGGATTTTTTATATAGGAGATAATACTCCTACAAATACTCCTATTGCGTTTTGCGGTATTATTCGTGATACGTGTATTTGTTCGACAGATTCTTGTGGTAATCTGGAATATCATCTTCGGTCAAAATAATCGTTTGATTTTCCTTTCCGATTTGTAAACGCGCTCGCTGGCGGACATCTTGAAATGTTGTCCCTCCAAACGATCTCAAAACCCTGTGCGGTCACAGTACGTTCCAGTTTCGCTCTCGTTTTGTTATCAGCCTATAGCAGGCTTGGACTGGCCTATGTGCCATTCTGCCATGGCACATGGGCCTCTTTCGGGGGCATCAACATTATCCCCTGGGGCCTGGCCAGACAAACCCATAATGACACACACCCAATGTCTAAGAACTGCGCTCATCCTCCCATGCACAGTTGAGTCCTGCGGGAGAACATTCTCAAAGTTGCGCTTCATCAAGAATCGACTGAGATCTCTGCTTAGTCAACACCATTTAGAAGCAGTAATGATTTGATCTGCAGCAGTTGATAACGAGGCAGTGTATCAAAAACTTGTGTCAAAGTCCTCGGAAATGCAACAGCTTCTTATGTTCTGAAATGTTAAAAATGTTATGTTCTAAATGTTGAAAATGTTCCGAAATGTTCCCATAAATTGGGCCCAGCCTGGCCTATAGCGTTCAACATTTATCATCGGAGAGGACTTGAATTCACTAATCCTTTGCCGTTTCAGAGAATCAAGGAGGATGTAACAAGTCACGAAGAAGCTCTCACTCGGATTGTGACCATAGTGGATAAACTTACCGACGACGAAAATGTCTCGGAGAATGAGAAAAATAACATCAAGGCTGAAATGAACAGACTTCAAGATGAATGGAATAAAACTCAGAATACTGTGAACGTCAATTATTTAAGGTGTGTTTTTAAAACTGTAGGAAATTGTACTTTTTGATTACAATATTCAATATATTTTGTTGTCGTGGTTTTATCATTTCTTGGTGTTGTGTTGTGTTAGTGATCCTTTTAATGAAACGGTGTTGGCAGAATTGAAGATTGTCGTTGTCATCGTGATAGTTATACAACAATGTAGTTATTGTTGTTATTGTCGTCGTTGTCGTTGTTGTCGTCGTTTCTGCTGTTGCTGCTACCGTTGCTGTTGCTGTTGCATCCTGTTGTTGTTGTTGTTGTTGTTGTTGTTGTCGCTGTTGTTGCTGCTGTCGTCGTTGTAGCTGTCGTCGTTGTTGCTGTCGTCGTTGTCGTTTTTGTTCTTGTCATCGTGTAATTTTGATCTAACTTCACATCTAGTGTTACTGAAGCCTTGATGGCATTGGCCCAAAAGGAAAGAGCTACCCTTGAGAAATGGAAAAAACAAACTGACCCTTTTAAAGAGTGGATCGTTGAAGCTAAAGGACGATATGATAACACCCGTAATACTGATGAAGGATATGACGTTATTTTGGAGCGGAAAAACAAGCTGCAGGTATTGGTCTGGGACAGGAAAGAGTTAAAGTGCCCATATGAAATGAAAATTAAGTTTGTCTTATTTAATTGCACTCTGAAAATGATTAGGAATGGTAATGTAGAGTTCTTTCGTATCTCACGTCGTTCTTGAGATATTAATATACAAATAATGCAACCTATAAAGTATATCTTTGAGATTATTTAACGAAATCACTTGAAACTTTGCACAGTACGACACTTCGTGATACCTAACATCATTACATCGAAATAGTGATCCCAAATTAATTTACTAGAATTTCTAACAGAAACATATTTACGTCATAGGTTATCACACAAGTCTAAATATCTCGAGAACGACGTGAGATATGAAAGAGCTCTAAATTACCATTCCTATTATTTTTTTAAGTTCATTTAAATGAGACAAACTTAATTTTTATTTCATAGGAACTTTAAATATTATATAGTCTTGTGGTGTGTTTTATTGTGATGAGCTGCATTCTATACTTTATTGGGTTTTTGTGGGGTTTTTTGTGCTGTTTTTTGTGGGTTTTTTGTGCTGTGAGGTGCGATGTTATAACATATTCCGTTTTGTTGTCCAATTGCCGATAATCTTATTTGATAACTTTTTAGACTTTATCGCGAGAAATAGTAGACAAAGAAAATGAATTTGAACGTATTCGCCAACTAAAAGACGGCATTCTTCACGATGAACGCTTGTCCCTTCCGTTCAAGGATAATATTAAGAACGAAGGAGATTCCTTGGGTCAAAAATGGAATGAGTTACACGGTGGTGTCTTTGCACAAAGTGAAAGGTAAGCCATCCGATGAATCCAAGAATCGTAAAATATTGTGAGGATTGCTGACCGATGATTACTGCGAGCTACACACGTAAAAACGCACAACGTAAAAACTCTGCCAACTGTGAACAATGTTGTGCTGGTTGTTCAGCCGTGATTCCATCAATACTGTTACAAATGAAGTCGATATGAAAGATCTTACTGACTTTTGTTTATTCTCAAAGTTTCGGCATTCCCATCAATTTAGTTAAGAAGATATGGCGAGTTGAAGTTCAAAAATTGAGGATCGTGACGCCATATTTGTTTTGAAAATATGACTTTATCGGCAATGGAGTTGTTTTGATGGTGATCACATAGTGATAGCTGTTGTGAGTACTCTTTGGATGACAATTAGTCGAAATAAACTATTTAGTTCCTCATGCAGGAAAGTAGAGGAGCTTCGTGGGTATAATACGAGATAGAAACACTCAGTGACGTCATATTTGAGAAACAAATATGGCGTCGAAATTGCACAAACTCTCCAACTTCAACTAGCGATTGATTTGAATGCCGAAACTTTGGAAATAAACAAACTCCGTTTCCCGGAGTTTTTGCATTTTTTAATGTGTATATTTATTCCATTCATTTCCAGAGCCCATGAACAGGTAGTTAGCTTGGATGCTTTCCAAAAGCCCAAACTCGACAAATGGCAAAATGATATCACGGTCGTAACTTCTCAACAAAATGAAATCCATGAACATCTCAAGGAATTCGAAACACTACCGTTGGACGTTGATAAAGCCAAGAGACAAAGTTCGGACTTAAAGGTTGATAATAAACGCATAATACACCTCTTTCATAATGGCGGACAGTCTAAATATTATTTTATATGCATGCAAATTAGCCTTTCTGGCCTCGTTACAAAGCAAAGATTCTTTGGAATTACAGACACACGAACGAGGTCAGAAAGGCTAATTTAAATGAATATAAAAAAATTTGGGTGCCATTATAAAAGAAGTCTATAGTTTGGGCACAATTCGCGGGAGGTAGGCAATGGTAGTATGCCTTCGTCCACCAGCACTCCCAATCGGTTTGGTAGTTATTATTTTAAATTCTGAGATATGACAAATTCTGCTATTTCAGGTTCTCGAGCAGAAAGTTGAACTGAATCGCTCCAGAGTGGAAGAGGTCTCGTCATTTCGCGCGGAAATTTCCACTGATCCAAATATCGCGAAGAAAGAAAAAGCGCGCATTACCAAGGACCTGGAGCTGGTTAAGGAAAGACAATTTAGACAGGAGAAGGAAACTATGAATCACATTCAGAAGTAAGTGATGATTGGGGACTTTTGGAGGGGACTAGTTCCAATTAGGTTCCAATTGCTGTTGCGGCCACCCTACCACATCTACTATACTTATATGTATAATATACTTATACATATACTAGATGGATTTTGAGCTGGATCCGCGCCTGAATCAGAATATAGGCATATAAAATAATATCAAATCAGTTGTCATTTTTGAATAAGGATTTCCAGTACAATTTGTGTGAGCTGGGCCAGAGGTTTTTCGCGCTCGCTAAACTCGCCGAGGTAAGCTGCGGCGCCTCGCATCCTCGCGTGACCCCGTTATCCCTACGAGCGTGGAAGAACCTCTGGCAATCCAGGGTACCCAAGACAGTGAGGTGCTGGATAACGTTGCCCTCCTCATTGGCCCCCTCCTGACGGGCCTGGTCAACTGAAGGTTCCAGGTTGCACATACACGTAACTTTCGCTCTACCATCTCAGTACATGTAGCTCAATGGATAAAGCCATCTCAGTGGTCATCAGAAGGTTACAGGTTGTACACATACATAGCCTTCGCACTACCATCTGAGTCCATGTAACAACTCACCATCGTCATCAGAATGTTACAGGTTGTACACATCTAGTATAAGTATATTACATGTACTATTATACTTATAATATAATTACCTTAGTTAGTTAATAACTTTATTGATCTTAATTACTACAAATTTTAGTATTTGTGGCGAAACCAAATAAATAGATAAAATTCACCTATTTTAATTACTTCTTCAGATTGGACAGTCAGATCCGTAAATTGCAAGATCGCGATTCTGCCAAGTTAGAAAACTGGAAAACGTCATCTCAGCCTCTTCATGAGTGGCTTGATGGGATAGAAGAGGACGCTAAGGAACATAATGTCATGGTGGGAAGTATTTCCCAGGCTCAAAACCAATTGGAAGAACTGCAAGTGAGTTCAAGATAGGACAAAAAACAGATTAAGGTGCCCCCCCTATGGTTTTCTACATAATGTATTACTATCATTTCCTCCTTGCAATTAGAAACTTTCCAAAGAATTCAAAGAAACCGAGCCAGATCTCTTCAACATTTTGAAAGTGGGCGTTGAGCTGAGTACTGATCCCGAAATTTCTCAAGACGTTCGTCAAAGTGTTACTCGGGATGTTACGACATTGCGAGGAAACCATAGCAACGTTGACGAGTTACTCAAATCACAGAGAGAGAAGTAAGTAAACCTTTATTGATCATCTTATACAGTATGATCAACACAGCCATCTATAGAACACAATATCGGATGTAGGGTAAAGTGGCTATCCCAAACATGGGATAGCCACTTTAAAGTGCCCCTAACCTCAAAATTTTTTATTGTCTTATTTGGAAGAACTTTTAAAATGATAAAGTAACTTATTTTGAAGATTTTCACTTCTTCGCTTTCTTTTTGAGATATATAAGTTTTCTGGAAATTCGTCACACGTGCATAATGAGTTATCAGAGAATGTTATATATCTTTGCGTTCATGAAATAAAAACACTAAAGTGTGAATAACATATGTGTGCGTTTCTCCCACAACACCAAACGTCTTGATTTTAAAGGATTTCGTTCGAGAATGAAAGAGATATACACATTTCTCCAATAAGTCATTAATATGCGTTAGTGACGAAATTCCAGACATTTGCATGTCAAACAAACTGATATATCTCAAAAAGAAAACAAAGAAACGAAAATCTTCAAAAGAAGTTACTTTATCATTTCAAAAGTTCTTCCAAACAAGACAATAAAACATTTTGAGGTTATGGGCACTTTAACCATTGTTTATTTATTTTATTTTAATTACTTTGTCACAAGTGAGTAATAAGTATAACATAATAAAGAACAAACTACACTAACAATTAAACATAACATACTCAACATAGTGACAGGGTATCCGCAACAGCGTAATCCATTACTGCGGGCCCAAATATATAAAATGATAAAATTAAAATACAAAAATATACACGACTAGAAGCAACAAGTAATTGGACGAAAGAGGGAGCGAGGGTAATTACATTTAGGACAGATTGTTTTCCATGTTCGTGGATCATCTATACTAAAGCAATTGCCAAAGGAATTAAAATAATACTTAGAAATTAATGATTTAAAAGTGGACAATATTAATGTAACAGATAACTTTAGTTCATCAGCTAGTGCGTTCCAAATTCTCGACGTTCGGTTAAAGTATGATCGTTGGAACTATAGTTGTATTCCTGCATTTTCGGATATGAAATTTGCGTATTGTTTGGTTGCTAGAAGATCTAGTAAACCCATCATGGACTGATCACTGGTATGACAGCTTTATTAACATTAATTAGACCATAGGTTGTTTTAAAAAAGATCATGTATGCTTGTTATATTAGGATGAAAAGTCAACTATTGATGCTTCAACAACACCAGGAGAAGTGTCTCATTGACTGGAACGGGCGCAAGAGTCCTATTGATGCTCGTACCAAAACCATGGAGAAACGGGTTCGAAATGTCAAACCGATTGGAGATACATTTGATGAAGTACAGTCGCAAAAGGATGAACTAAAGGTGAGTTGATTACTGTTAAATTAAGGTGTGTATAAAGTGGATAAAGCTCATTCACTATAGCAATGTATATATATATACAACCAGCGAAAAAATGTTGGTGGGCGTGGCCGTGAGCAAGTTAGCGTTATTGTTATTGGCGTTAGTGGTGTTGTTGGCGTTATTGGCGTTATTGGCGTTATTGGTGTTGTTGGTGTTAGTAGCGTTATTGGTGTTGTTGGTGTTAGTAGCGTTATTGGCGTTAGTAGCGTTATTGGCGTTAGTAGCGTTATTGGCGTTAGTAGCGTTATTGGTGTTGTTGGTGTTAGTAGCGTTATTGGCGTTAGTAGCGTTATTGGCGTTAGTAGCGTTATTGGCGTTAGTAGCGTTATTGGTGTTGTTGGTGTTAGTAGCGTTATTGGCGTTAGTAGCGTTATTGGTGTTGTTGGTGTTAGTGACGTTATTGGCGTTAGTAGCGTTATTGGCGTTAGTAGCGTTATTGGTGTTGTTGGTGTTAGTAGCGTTATTGGCGTTAGTAGCGTTATTGGTGTTGTTGGTGTTAGTGGCGTTATTGGCGTTATTGGCGTTAGTAGCGTTATTGGTGTTGTTGGTGTTAGTAGCGTTATTGGCGTTAGTAGCGTTATTGGTGTTGTTGGTGTTAGTAGCGTTATTGGCGTTAGTAGCGTTATTGGTGTTGTTGGTGTTAGTGACGTTATTGGCGTTAGTAGCGTTATTGGCGTTAGTAGCGTTATTGGTGTTGTTGGTGTTAGTAGCGTTATTGGCGTTAGTAGCGTTATTGGTGTTGTTGGTGTTAGTGGCGTTATTGGCGTTATTGGCGTTAGTAGCGTTATTGGTGTTGTTGGTGTTAGTAGCGTTATTGGCGTTAGTAGCGTTATTGGTGTTAGTGGCGTTATTGGGATGTGCTTGTTTTTTTGTTTAGAAAACCGAGAAGGAACTGGAATCGTTAGATTGGGAGGTGGCCACAATTTTGGAATACGGAGAAACCTTGTGCAATGACAAAGCAATTTTTGATAAAGAAAAGCACGTCATCCGGTCGGAGATGAAATCCATAGAAAGCGCGTTAAACAACAGTCGAAACAATGTCGAGAAAAGAAAACAAAAGTACGTTGATAGATAGCTTCTATAAAAATTTTTAATAATATTTTCTATAATATTTTTTTTTGTGCGGCTTCTATCATTTATTACTTGGGCTACCTGTGGGCGGTAGCCGAGTCTGGTTTTAAGGATTCCTGTATTATTTTCTTTAACTTATTTTTAAGTATTGAAATGTTTCGACATTGTCTCAGAGATTCATCCATGGAATTCCATATCTTACATCGCACGATAAATAAACGAACGTTAAATCTCCTTCATTACGTTATTTGTAGTAACTCCTTTTTCCGTTGACAAGACATTGACTTTGAACATTTGGAGCTAGATTATTACAGCTTCACGAAAATACAATATGTTCATTGCAGGCCATTAACCTTAAAAAATTTTATTGTCTTATTTGAAAGAACTTTTAAAACGATAAAGTAACTTCTTTTGAAGATTTTCGTTTCTTCGCTTTCTTTTTGAGATATGTCAGTTTCTTTGATATGCAAATGTCCGGAATTTACGTCAAACATGCATAATGAGTTATCAGAGAATGTTATATATCTTTGCGTTCATCAAATAAAAACACGAAAGTGTGTGTGTGTTTCTCCCACAACACCAAACATCTCGATTTTAAAGGATTTCGTTCGAGAATGAAAGAGATTCACACATTTCTCCAATAAGTCATTATGCATGTTGACGTAAATTCCGCTCATTTGCATATCAAACAAACTGATATATCTCAAAAAGAAAGCGAAGAAACGAAAATCTTCAAACGAAGTTACTTTATCATTTTGAAAGTTCTTCCAAATAGGACAATAAAAAATATTGAGGTTAGGGGCACTTTAAGAACAGGGGTATTTGGATCAAACTTACGTGTCTTTATGGAAATTCGTACTGCGAAGTTCATGCTGCATATTCCCCTTAGCAAATTATTTTCACTAAAAGCGAAACCTAATCCCCAAATAAACGTTCTTGCTTTCCTCTTAGCCTAAATTCCAAACTGGACGAGTTAAGAACAGCACGGGCGAACGAATTTCTGAATAAATGGAAAAAATCTTATTCCACTGTGACAAAGTGGATGGACATTTGCGAAGAGGAAGTACGTGTTGAAGCAGATGATCCATCAAGTCTTGTAGCTATCCGCAAACGACTGGACGATATTGATGTAAGTATTCCTAACATCATTACAAGCAATCTAATGTAATGTTATAGAGCTTGGTGTTACTTTTATGATTGGTCTTAATCTGGAATGCTCTTTTGAGCAACACATGGACTAAAATGATGACTAGTGAGATACTCTTAAGCATTGAGCTACATGGACTAAGATGATGAGTGAAGGTTACATATATGTACAATCTGTAACCTTCTGATAACTATAGTGAGATGCTCTAACCATTGAGCTACATAGATTAAGATGATGAGTGAAGGTTACATATGTGTACAACCTGTAACCTTCTGATGACTATAGTGAGATACTCTAACCATTGAGCTGCATAGATTAAGATGATGAGTGAAGGTTACATATGTGTACAACCTATAACCTTCTGATGACTAGTGAGATGCTCTAAGTATTGAGCTACATGGACTAAGATGATGAGTGAAGGTTACATATGTGTACAACCTGTAACCTTCTGATGACTAGTGAGATGCTCTAAGTATTGAGCTACATGAACTAAGATGATGTGTGAAGGTTACATATGTGTACAACCTGTAACCTTCTGATGACTAGTGAGATGCTCTAAGTATTGAGCTACATGGACTAAGATGATGAGTGAAGGTTACATATGTGTACAACCTGTAACCTTCTGATGACTAGTGAGATGCTCTAAGTATTGAGCTACATGGACTAAGATGATGTGTGAAGGTTACATATATGTACAACCTGTAACCTTCTGATAACTATAGTGAGATGCTCTAACCATTGAGCTACATAGATTAAGATGATGAGTGAAGGTTACATATGTGTACAACCTGTAACCTTCTGATGACCAGTGAGATGCTCTAACCATTGAGCTACATAGATTAAGATGATGAGTGAAGGTTACATATGTGTACAACCTGTAACCTTCTGATGACTAGTGAGATGCTCTAAGTATTGAGCTACATGGACTAAGATGATGAGTGAAGGTTACATATATGTACAACCTGTAACCTTCTGATGACTAGTGAGATGCTCTAAGTATTGAGTTGCATGGACTAAGATGATGAGTGAAGGTTACATATGTGTACAACCTGTAACCTTCTGATGACTAGTGAGATGCTCTAACTATTGAGTTGCATGGACTAAGATGATGAGTGAAGGTTACATATGTGTACAACCTGTAACCTTCTGATGACTACTGAGATGCTCTAAGTATTGAGCTACATGGACTAAGATGATGAGTGAATGTTACATATGTGTACAACCTGTAACCTTCTGATGACTATAGTGAGATACTCTAACCATTGAGTAACATGGACTAAGATGAAGTGCACAACCGTTACCTTTCCGTAAAATTCTCATTTTACAGGAACTCGCTGAGAAAGTGGAATCATTTGCGCCCGAATTTTCGTCGACGATAAAACACGGCGAAGAGGTACTCAAAGAACCTTCGGTCGAGGTTTCTGATAAAGACAGAGTTGAAAATGAATTATTGAAAATAAAAGAAAGATGGCAACTGATTAATGACAAGCTTGACTCTCTTATGACCAGGTATTGTGAATTCAAATTTTATATGTTTGTCTCAATCCTGCTAAACTATATCCTGTGTTTATGTCTGTAATCAAATATGTAACCGCTCTGGCATTTACGTATAACTATTTGAACACCAGCCCCCATGCAACGTCTACTCATCTCTTTGAACTCGAGAAATTCAGAACTACTGATATGTATAGAACTTTGTTTTATATTTAAAGAGGTATTCCAGCTAAAATACAAATGTAGTTCATATGATAGACCTTACTGACTTTAGTTTATTCCCAAAGTTTCAGCATTCCTATCAATTTAGTTAAGAAGATATGGCTAGTTGAAGTTCAAAAATTGAGGACCTTGACGCCATATTGGTTTTGAAAATATGACGTGAGTTGTTCTTTATCGGTAATGGAGTTGTTTTGATGGAGATCACATAGTGATAGCTGTTGTGAATGCTCTTTGGACGAAAATTAGTCGAAATAAACTATTTAGTTCCTCATGCGGGAAAGTAGAAGAGCTTCCTGGGTATAATACGAGATAGAAGCACTCAGTGACGTCATATTTGAGAAACCAATATGGCGTCGAAATTGGACAAACTCTACAACTTCAACTTGCGATATCTTCTTAACTAAATTGATTTGAATGCTGAAAATTTGGAAATAAATTTTTCATATGAACTACACTTGTATTTTGATTGGAGTATGCTTTGTTGAGTTAGGGATGCGAGAAGTTCCGACAGCTGTAAGAAAGCATAAGAGTTGAGTGCTCTCTCAAATTCCTAAGTACATCCTAAAAGTGCCTATGCAATATAAAATTCAGTTGTAAAATAACTCTTTTGTTTGAAAGAACTTTTGAAACTATAAAGACTAACCATTTACAACTTTTTCATATCTCACTTCACTCTTGAGATATTAAGATTTGTTTAATATGTAAATGTCATACTTATAACATCACCTGCATAATAACTTATTGAAAACGCTTATATATACTTGAGATTATGTAATGAAATCACTTGAAATGCAGGTGCATGTGCACGGATGTATCCAATGACATCAAATATGCAAATCATCAAACGATTCCATGTGATAATGGTAAAGATATGCAGAATTTTTCAATAAGTTATTATGCATTGTGATGTCACTAAGTATGATCATTTACATATTACACAAATCTTAATATCTGAAGAGTGAAGTGAGATATGAAAAAGTTGTAAATGGTTAGTATTTATAGTTTCAAGAGTTCTTTCAAATAAAAAATTTAGTTTACAACTGAATTTTTCATTGCATAGGTACTTTAACTGGATAGCGTACCCCAAACCACGAACCATTTCATTTCTAACATAGGCCCCGTACACACGGAAACGTTTTCCTGCGTTTTTGTATTGTTTCAAGTAATGAGCTGGTTGTTCTCGATTCCCTTGAGAACAGTAAACAATACAAAAACGCAGGAAAAAATAATAAATTACCAAAATAATAAATGTATAATCAACTTTATTCAGGATGGAAAATCAGGAAGTTAATCTTTCAAAGCGACATGATGAGAATTCTAAGAAATGGCGCGAGGATGTTCAAGACACGAGAGACTGGTGCAAGGCGAGCCAAGCACGTGTTGAAAGCCTAGAGAAATCTGACGATATCTCAAATTACATCCAGCTCTTGGCTGGTAGAAAGGAATTACAGGTATCATTGGTGTTCATGATTGTGGTGATCCTGATATTATGAACGATGGCGGATACTAGGGGGTCACCTGCCCTTGATATGAAAAGCCTCCTACATCATCGCCAGCGTTAAAGAGTTTAAAATGTATTAATTAATTTAAACTTCTTTAAAGATGGTAAGCCCTTCACTACAAATGAAGTGCTCTTCATAGGCGTCTGACTAAAAACAAATACAATGTTAAGCTTATAAAATTTACTAAATCTACAAGTTACTATCTTTAAAATTTAAGCCCTAATACTAACTATAATACTAAATTAGATGTGTGAAGTTGATCGTCCAGGTTGTTGTAGTCTTGAGAAAGACTATTGTTGGTGACTGACGTTTCAACGGCCTCAGCGGCGGTCATCTTCAGAGTCCAGTAAAGTGTATTGCCTATATATATTGTGTCATAATTAGTGTGAGTGGGTGTTGCGTCATGCTTTAAGCGTGGGCCAATATTGTTCCTCATCGGTTGTCAGTCACCAACAATAGTCTTTCTCAAGACTACAACAACCTGGACGATCAACTTCACACATATAATGATACTCCTAGGTTCAAACCATTTACTTTATACTAGATATTAAATACTAGATATTAAAAAATTACAAATATATGATAAAATGATAAAATATGTTTCTAAATTTGTACGTTATTAAGATGAGAATGTAATTTGTTCCAAAGCTCAGCACGATAAGAGAAGCATGTTAAAGTTACAAAAACCAAGAACTAATGTATTAAAGAGATAGTAAGATTACTTCGGAGATGGCATCTAGAATTATTAGATAAATAAATTTTTCTTTTAAATATGAAGGCATTGTCTTACGAACAAACGCAACAAGTAGATCCTCGCGAAAATTGTCTGTCCTGACCGTGTCTCAATAGCTCAGTGATAAGAACGCTGTTACGTTCAGCCAATAGAATAGAATAGAATAGAATAGAATAGGATAGGATAGGATAGGGTTGAATAGGATAGGATAGGATAGGATAGAATAGAATAGTTTTTTGAGCGAAGTATATTAGGTGCTAAATGTCCTGTCCTTAGCAACCAGTTGTCTAGTAACGGAATAAGTCCGAACACCCTTAAGCCAGAGACCTTGGGTTGCGCAGTCAGATAAATTTGCAAAATCACTTTGACGACCATTTGTTGTGTTTTTAGGCTATGGTGGAAATGCTTCCTAAATATGAAGGCAGAGTAAGAGAACTAGAGGAAACCTGTCAGAGACTTTCTCCGAATTCTAGGAATAAAACCGATGGCGAAAAACTTTTACAGGAAAATGAAGCGTTGCAGAAAGACTTTCGCCAAGTTAAACAGTTGATTGAATCGTCAAAGTCAAAGTAAGTTAGTTCAGACCATGGACAATAAAAAGACTGGGTAGGAAACTAGCTGACGCCAGCAAACTAACCTTGTTGAAATTCGTGATATCACGAAGATGTCACGAGTATGCAGATTTTGCTGAATTTCTCTTCGACTTCTCCATATTTTCGTATTTAGATAGCTATATTGAGATTCCAAAAAGTTTCATCGTCTCACAAACCTGCCTAAGCCACGACTAAGTGTTCGAGGGAAATGTTGTTCGTCTTTGTTTCAGCTGTTTTCTTTTTGTTGTGAAGAAACTGGCGTCGCAAAAACTACCGTTGTTTTAGTTGAAATTTGCGACGCGTTTTTCACCGTCTAAAGTTGGAACTTTTCGCCTAAAATGAGTAATGGTAGTCGGATATTCCATCGTAAAGTGGCATTGTTATATTTTTTGGTAGTTTGACTATAATTTTTAGCTGTATTATTGCTAAAAGTTGCGATTTATGGAGATTTTGTGACGTCACGATTTTCACGGTTTTCACGCGACCAAACGCGATCAACTGGTGCCTTAACCAATCAGCGCGCTGGAAACGTTACACTTGATCTTAGTTTCATATCCAGTCTTTTTACTATTATGTTCAGACATAGACACTTCTAGAATGTCCTTCAATGAGCGCAAACAACTGCTTGAAATCGAGGCTGTATATGACGTTAATACATTACGATCTCATTGCTAGCCTCGACTTGGAGCAATTGTTTCATGACCATTGCAGGAATTTCTAGAAGTGTCTATTAGTTAGAAGATTAATTAATGATATAGGTTGGCGATGATGGTGATGGTGATGATGGTGATGATGATGATGATGATGATGATGGTTATGATGATGGTTATGATGATGATGATGGTTATGATGATGGTGGTGATGGTTATGATGATGGTGGTGATGGTTATGATGATGATGGTGATGATGATGGTTATGATGATGGTTATGATGATGGTTATGATGATGGTGATGATGATGGTGGTGGTGATGATGGTTATGATGATGGTGATGATGGTGATGGTTATGATGATGATGGTTATGATGATGGTGATGATGATGATGATGATGATGATGATGATGATGATGATGATGGTTATGATGATGATGATGGTTATGATGGTTATGGTGGTGATGATGGTTATGATGATGGTGGTGATGGTGATGATGGTGATGGTTATGATGATGATGGTTATGATGATGGTTATGATGATGGTTATGATGATGGTGATGATGATGATGATGATGGTTATGATGGTTATGATGATGATGATGATGGTTATGATGGTTATGGTGGTGGTGGTGATGATGATGATGATGATGATGATGATGATGATGATGATGATGATGATGATGATGGTGATGATGGTGATGATGATGGTGATGATGATGGTGATGGTGGTGATGATGATGGTGATGATGATGGTGATGATGATGATGATGATGATGATGATGATGATAATCAGGAATTTCTAGAAGTGTCTATTAGTTAGAAGATTAATTAATGATATAGTTTGGCGATGATGATGGTGATGATGATGGTGATGATGATGGTGATGATGATGATGATGATGGTGATGATGATGGTGATGATGATGGTGATGATGGTGATGACGACGACGATGATGATGATGACTTCACTCATGATTGATGAAATCACTCAGATTTGACGATGACCACACTCAGATTCATTAAACCTCTTTAATATTTCTAGTTACGACGCGAGGATCGCAAACCTGGAATCAACACATGGTGAAGAATTATCTGAGTGGAACAAACGAGACGAACGCCTCGAAAGACGACTCCAGGGGGTTGAGAGTCGGTGGAACGTCATCAGTCATCTAGAGAACACAGACAAGGATGAGATAGCGGTACAAAGACAACATATTGAGGTTGGTTAATGAAACATGTTGGGGAAATGTTGGAGGGAGCAGAAGAGAGAGGTTCCGTAAAGGGTTATGTGTCAATGTTTTGAAACTGTTTTAGATAAGATTTAATATCAGATCTTGCCAAACTTCTAATTGTTTTAGTTTTAATAGAAGGATTGTCGCTGGCGACTGATGGGTAGAGCGAGTTATATATCAACAGTTATTGTCCCAAAATGTTTTTTGCTGCAACTTCGAGTTTCACGCACAGGGGCGATCTTCAGGAGTTGCCTGAATATATAATTTATATATATATATATATGTGTGTATGGAATTTAATCGTAATATTTTCAATAGAAGAGTGATCGTTAGTTTTGGAAATTTTGATTTCCCATTCGTTTTGAATATTTCCTTGCAGGCTATTGTCTCGGACCTCAATGATCTACAACCAGAGTACGATCGACATATGTCATTTGGTCATCAAATTTCGTTAGACCCCACTCTTAATTCAGTTACACGAACAGTTATTCAGCAAAAACTCTCTGACTATGAGAGCCGATGGAAAGTTCTTCAAAAGTGAGTGTGCTATATACATTTATGTCTGCTTTGTAGACGTTCATGTGTTCATTGTGATTAGACTGTGTTGTTGTTGTTGTTGTTGTTGTTGTTGTTGTTGTTGTTGTTGTTGTTGTTGTTGTTGTTGTTGTTGTTGTTGTTGTTGTTGTTGTTGTTGTTGTTGTTGTTGTTGTTGTTGTTGTTGCTGTTGCTGTTGCTGTTGCTGTTGTTGCTGTTGCTGTTGTTGCTGTTGTTATCTCAGTTGTGACAATATGGCATTATTTAGACCTAGAAAACTTTTCTCAAACCTTCCCCGTGTCCAAGTCGTTGAAAGTGTTGCTAGAGTAGAGGACTCAAGACAAGTTGAAAGTGTCGACACGGACGCATTTGACGATTTGTTTGGAGTCGATAGGTGAGTGAACAAAGAGTTTTATTAACGCTACTCTTTATACTTAGTCTAATATCTGTTGTAAAATCACCCATCACTGAGAAAATTTGTCGGTCGTAGCTTAACTAAAGGCCCATCTACAATATACGATATTCTCTGTTACAATTATCATTCTGGCGTATGTGATTGTGTCTTCGTGGCACGATGCTTGTTCATAATTTGCTGATGGTAAGTGTTGAAAAACGTTCCTCTCTGTTTTCTCTCTATATTTTTTCCAGTTCTGACGGTCCTAGTTGTCAGGAATTGGTGAATTGGTACAAAGAACACAGCAGTGCCCTTGAATGGTGCTTGAATGCTGAAAAGAAAGTGGAAAAGCTACGAACTCCAGGAGAGTATATGGTGCTGGTAGAAAGACAACATAATGAAATTGAGGCAAGAAATTTACTTAACTTTATTATATGGTTTGGCTGTTGACAGAATGACGCACGCTGATTGGCTGCCGTACAGACCAGCTAGTTTTGGCGGGAAAAACTCTAGGTGGATTTTAAGACAAATAAGCAAGATATTTATAATATAATAATAAATAAAATATAATATAATATAATGTTAAATGGCTATGTACTTCTAGTCTTGTCTTCTGCGCATTTCTCCTGAAGTCCTGCTCCTTTTTCTACTGCTGAATGCTCAAATGTGCTGTCAAAACTGCTCTCGAAATCAGTGACGTAACAGAGGTAGACGGGGCCCTTATACATGTCTTGGGTCTGGGGCCCCATGAAGGCCAACTATAACTTCTATATTATCACTATACAATATAATGTTAAACAATCGTGAATACCTAAACACCTATATATTCCTTCCTCGTCGAGTTAATGTTGGCTAATCGGTAAATCAGCTCTTTCTTATCAACTGAATGTCAAGCTCCCACCCAGGACATTAACTCTTTCCCTACGGCTGAAAAACATCAAAAATTGAACGACCACGTTGTTCTATTGATATCTCTTGAAATAACCATAACTGTTGCGAAAGCTATACATTTTCTGGAAGCCCAATAAACCGGCTTTTACTTGTGCTTTTAAATTTCCCGAACAAAACACATTATGTTAATATAAATTAGCATTAATTATCATAAATCAGGTTGAAAAATTTACATTTTTCTACAAAAGGCCGTCTTGCACGCCCGCGTAGCATCTTGAAAACTCGAAATGCCACCAATCGCAGAGTTGTTTATGAAATCAAGTCAAACTTGGCGTGTACGTGGATTTCATGTTCCTGGCGCTTGTCGAATTTCAATTTTTAATCTTGCGTTACCGTGTGCCGTGTTTTTCGATTGACGACTTTGCGGGTCTTCAATGACCCATTTTAACTGCGCCGGTCGGGAAAGAGTTAATGATTCTTCACCATAAATCGCAATTGTGCAAGAGGCCGGGGGAGCTCCGAGAGAATCGATTATCGGGGCCCGTAAATTATTTCTCACTAAATATGACGATGAATTATATGTCAGTAATGTCGCAGTAATGTCGCCGTAATTGTTCATTATAATCTTCCACTCCATTTTTGACAGGGCCTCTCTGGGTCTGTGTCAGGGGCCTCACTGTTTTAATGTGTCATTGATTACGTTGTTATGATTATGTATCACGACCGGTGATACACCGGTCGTAATGTATCACCGGTCGTAATGTATCACCGGTCGTAATGTATCACCGGTCGAAATGTATCACCGGTCATCATGTATCACCGGTCGTAATGTATCACCGGTCGTAATGTATCACCGGTCGTCATGTATCACCGGTCGTAATGTATCACCGGTCGTAATGTATCACCGGTCGTAATGTATCACCGGTCGTCATGTATCACCGGTCGTCATGTATCACCGGTCGTCATGTATCACCGGTCGTCATGTATCACCGGTCGTCATGTATCACCGGTCGTCATGTATCACCGGTCGTCATGTATCACCGGTCGTCATGTATCACCGGTCGTAATGTATCACCGGTCATCATGTATCACCGGTCGTAATGTATCACCGGTCGTAATGTATCACCGGTCGTCATGTATCACCGGTCGTCATGTATCACCGGTCGTAATGTATCACCGGTCATCATGTATCACCGGTCGTAATGTATCACCGGTCGTAATGTATCACCGGTCGTCATGTATCACCGGTCGTAATGTATCACCGGTCGTAATGTATCACCGGTCGTAATGTATCACCGGTCGTAATGTATCACCGGTCGTAATGTATCACCGGTCGTTATGTATCACCGGTCGTAATGTATCACCGGTCATCATGTATCACCGGTCATCATGTATCACCGGTCGTAATGTATCACCGGTCGTAATGTATCACCGGTCGTCATGTATCACCGGTCGTCATGTATCACCGGTCGTCATGTATCACCGGTCGTCATGTATCACCGGTCGTCATGTATCACCGGTCGTCATGTATCACCGGTCGTCATGTATCACCGGTCGTAATGTATCACCGGTCATCATGTATCACCGGTCGTAATGTATCACCGGTCGTAATGTATCACCGGTCGTCATGTATCACCGGTCGTCATGTATCACCGGTCGTAATGTATCACCGGTCTTCATGTATCACCGGTCGTAATGTATCACCGGTCGTAATGTATCACCGGTCGTCATGTATCACCGGTCGTAATGTATCACCGGTCGTAATGTATCACCGGTCGTAATGTATCACCGGTCGTAATGTATCACCGGTCGTTATGTATCACCGGTCGTTATGTATCACCGGTCGTAATGTATCACCGGTCATCATGTATCACCGGTCATCATGTATCACCGGTCGTAATGTATCACCGGTCGTAATGTATCACCGGTCGTCATGTATCACCGGTCGTCATGTATCACCGGTCGTCATGTATCACCGGTCGTCATGTATCACCGGTCGTCATGTATCACCGGTCGTCATGTATCACCGGTCGTCATGTATCACCGGTCGTCATGTATCACCGGTCGTAATGTATCACCGGTCGTCATGTATCACCGGTCGTAATGTATCACCGGTCATCATGTATCACCGGTCGAAATGTATCACCGGTCCTAATGTATCACCGGTCATCATGTATCACCGGTCGTAATGTATCACCGGTCATCATCGTAATGTATCACCGGTCATCATGTATCACCGGTCGTAATGTATCACCGGTCATCATGTATCACCGGTCGTAATGTATCACCGGTCGTAATGTATCACCGGTCGTAATGTATCACCGGTCGTAATGTATCACCGGTCGTAATGTATCACCGGTCGTCATGTATCACCGGTCGTAATGTATCACCGGTCGCAATGTATCACCGGTCGCAATGTATCACCGGTCGAAATGTATCACCGGTCCTAATGTATCACCGGTCCTAATGTATCACCGGTCATCATGTATCACCGGTCGTCATGTATCACCGGTCATCATGTATCACCGGTCATTATGTATCAGCGGTCGTAATGTATCACCGGTCATCATGTATCACTGGTCGTCATGTATCACCGGTCGTCATGTATCACCGGTCGTCATGTATCACCGGTCATCATGTATCACCGGTCGTAATGTATCACCGGTCGTAACGTATCACCGGTCGGCAACGGTCATCATGTATCACCGGTCGTAATGTATCACCGGTCGTAATGTATCACCGGTCGTAATGTATCACCGGTCATCATGTATCACCGGTCGTCATGTATCACCGGTCGTCATGTATCACCGGTCGTAATGTATCACCGGTCATAATGTATCACTGGTCCTAATGTATCACCGGTCGTAATGTATCACCGGTCGTAATGTATCACCGGTCGTAATGTATCACCGGTCGTCATGTATCACCGGTCGTCATGTATCACCGGTCGTAATGTATCACCGGTCGTAATGTATCACCGGTCGGCAACGGTCGTCATGTATCACCGGTCGAAATGTATCACCGGTCATAATGTATCACTGGTCCTAATGTATCACCGGTCGTAATGTATCACCGGTCGTAATGTATCACCGGTCGTAAGGTATCACCGGTCGTAATGTATCACCGGTCGTAATGTATCACCGGTCGTAATGTATCACCGGTCATCATGTATCACCGGTCGTCATGTATCACCGGTCGTCATGTATCACCGGTCGTCATGTATCACCGGTCGTCATGTATCACCGGTCGTCATGTATCACCGGTCGAAATGTATCACCGGTCGAAATGTATCACCGGGCGTAATGTATCACCGGTCGTAATGTATCACCGGTCATCATGTATCACCGGTCGTAATGTATCAGCGGTCGGCAACGGTCATCATGTATCACCGATCGTAATGTATCACCGGTCGTCATGTATCACCGGTCGTCATGTATCACCGGTCGTCATGTATCACCGGTCGTCATGTATCACCGGTCGTCATGTATCACCGGTCGTAATGTATCACCGGTCGTAATGTATCACCGGTCGTCATGTATCACCGGTCGTCATGTATCACCGGTCGTCATGTATCACCGGTCGTCATGTATCACCGGTCGTAATGTATCACCGGTCATCATGTATCACCGGTCACCATGTATCACCGGTCGTAATGTATCACCGGTCGTAATGTATCACCGGTCGTAATGTATCACCGGTCACCATGTATCACCGGTCGTAATGTATCACCGGTCGTAATGTATCACCGGTCGTAATGTATCACCGGTCGTCATGTATCACCGGTCGTCATGTATCACCGGTCACCATGTATCACCGGTCGTAATGTATCACCGGTCGTCATGTATCACCGGTCGTCATGTATCACCGGTCGTCATGTATCACCGGTCGTCATGTATCACCGGTCGTAATGTATCACCGGTCACCATGTATCACCGGTCACCATGTATCACCGGTCATCATGTATCACCGGTCACCATGTATCACCGGTCACCATGTATCACCGGTCGTAATGTATCACCGGTCGTCATGTATCACCGGTCGTAATGTATCACCGGTCGTCATGCATCACCTCTCTGTGATGCATGTTATCGTCATGTATAACAATTACCAATTGTTAACAATTGATAACAACCTCTCTGTGTCAGGGGCCTCTCTGTGTCAGGGGCCTCTCTGTGTCAGGGGCCTCTCTGTGTCAGGGGCCTCTCTTTGTCAAGGGCCTCTCTGTGTCAGGGCCTCTCTGTGTCAGGGGCCTCTCTTTGTCAAGGGCCTCTCTGTGTCAGGGCCTCTGTGTCAGGGGCCTCTCTGTGTCAGGGGCCTCACTGTGTCAGGGGCCTCTCTTTGTCAAGGGCCTCTCTGTGTCAGGGCCTCTCTGTGTCAGGGCCTCACTGTGTCAGGGCCTCTCTGTGTCAGGGGCCTCACTGTGTCAGGGGCCTCTCTTTGTCAAGGGCCTCTCTTTGTCAAGGGCCTCTCTGTGTCAGGGCCTCTCTGTGTCAGGGCCTCACTGTGTCAGGGCCTCTCTGTGTCAGGGGCCTCTCTGGGTCGGTGGCCCTTAGTTCTCGACCTAACCCTACGTAATGAGCGTTACGCCACTGTAATGCAGGAAATGCCTCCGAATCCCCCCTTTTCAAAATCATGTATCCTCTACTGCCGTTTCGCGCTGTGTATACCCATTTTGCTCTGTTACCTGCTCGGATAACGACCTTAAGTCTTAGGTCCTCGGAGCCCCCTATCAATTTGGCTTCTAGCCTGTTGGGGTATTCCGTTCACCTAAAAGAGTCATAAATATAATAAACTAAACTAAACCATCGCCATGTTCTTTATTTAGGAAATGATACAAATGTTTACGTCGTATGAAACAACAATTTCCAAAACGATAGACAAAGGCAACCATCATCTCGCAGACGCAGATTCTCTTAGGATCAGCAAGGATGACAGGACTCGTCTCGAGAATGATATAAAGTCGTTAAAAACCAAATGGGAGGAACTTCAAGAAAAGGCATTTGATACGGAAAGAAGGTATGGTGTTTATGAAGGAAGGTAAAATATGGAATAATAATAATAATATAATAAAATATGGAATAATAATAATATAATATTTGAAATTCATAATGCGCAACTTAACATTTGAATATGATCAAATGCGCATTAAGATTCATTATAAAATAACATACCTGTATATACACCAAGCGTTCTGATTGGTCAATATCAGTACCGACATGAAAATTCACCCGCCTTCGCTGTCGATATGTTTTTGTGGTGCTTGAATGCTTGGCTGTGGAAATATTACTGATGTTTGAGTTAGAGTCAACTTCCTCCTCTGAAAGCGAGATCAGTAATGATTTTTTCATCTCGAGAATCTATGCCGACTCTAACGTGTGACGTCAAAGAGGTGATTTGACCGCGCAATGAGGTGGGACAAAATTGGTGTAATTTTTCTACTTTTACATAAAAAATAAAGCACTAGCTTTCTTTTGTCGCGATTGAAAAAGCGATATCACCATAAGATTCTGCGCATCAAGAAGTACCAAAATGGGTCATAAAAATTAAAAACAGAGTAGAATTTTTCGTTTCATAGGTAGATATTAACTTTAATCACTTTGGTCTCTTTAGCCTGAACGAGCACGTGAACAAGTTACAGGAGTTTCAGGATTGGAAAGAAAAGTCTTTGGCGTTATCCCAATGGCTCGAAATGACAGATAGAAAGCTCGATTGTTGTTCTCAACCTTCTGATGATCTGGACGAAAGACACAAGCAGAAAGAATTTTTACAGGTAAAAATAAATGAACATGTGATCCTTTTAATAAATGCAGAACGCGTTATTTTCCCACATGATATGGACTTATAGTATACGTATTTCATATAAGGAAGCGAAAATACAATGATGACGGCCAATATATATATGTTATTTACCGGTTTGGAGGTCCGTATGGAGAAATATTTCCCGAGGTCTCAAAAACGGCCCGAGGCCGCAGGCCGAGGGACGTTTTTGAGACCAAGGGAAATATTTCTCAATACGGACCGACCAAAACGGTAAATTATTTATTTATTTTTTCCTTAATATCCTGGCTTGTTTTTTTTGGTCGTCATCAGTATTTCTAGTGGACAAAAAAGAAAAGTCTGTGCTTTTTCTTCGTCAAAGGAAATTGAGAGTTAAGTCTCTATGGGATAAAAAAAATCACTTATATATATATATATGTCTTTCAATATGTTCAATCTCGTTTGAGTTCATTTTCAAATGTTTTTAGAATATTTTACGTCTTATAAAAGGCATTTAAAACTGAAATTATGTCGAGCGGTCCGTATGGGCTCATACGGACCGCTCGTTAGCCAATCAGAAAGCAGGATTTGGTAGGATACGGACCGGGAAAAAATAACAAGGTTTATGTTAGTGTATGCAACCCATAGGTTGAATTACACAATTTTACAATAATATAATATACAATAAAAAATGTTCAGACATGTATTTTAAGTTAAAATATTTAAGAAACATTAAAAATAAAACAAGAATTAATTAATAAGTTTATAAATGTTAGCAGAAATAAAAGTGTTTTTGTGACGGGTTGTGTTACATTTAGGTAAAGTGATTAAGTGAGTGCATTCTTCTTACGAAGATTATAGCAAGATTGCTTTTTGTTCGACAACAGATAGTGGAGTTGATGGTGATCATCTGATATTATAGAGTTAAACAATTTTGCCACAAGATTTTCTCGACGGAGTTTCAAAGTTAAAAGGCCAGCTTTCATCAGCGCTTCTTCGTTGTGAAGATTTTCTAGATTGTTGGTTTGGGGATAAATTATAGATAGGCTTCTAATTTGAACTCTTTCCAAGCGTTGATGAGGGTATTCAGGAAGACTGTCATGAAACACTGCACAACAATACTCCAATAAGGACCTGTGATACAGGTGGTATAAAATTTAGGTTCTTGCATTCTACTTTTGCTCTCTTTAATTGGACAAGAAAGTAGATTATCTTGGAGGATTTGCTCATGATTATGTTATCTATATGGGCATTCCACTTTAGATCGTTGGTAATTGTCAAGCCAAGTAACTTACATTCGGAAATGAGTTTTAGTATGAGTATGAGTATGATTTATTTTGAGTCGATCACGCAGGATAAGGTTGCCCTATTTATCCGAGCCAGAGGCTCATGTTTTAAGCGCTCGACTATTCAGTTTATCACTCTTAGGTGAACGGAAAACCCAACTGATGGGGATTCCGAGGGCCTACGATTTAAGGTCGTTTTCCGAGAAGACCCGAAAGTCTTACCATTTGCCGGTGTTGTTGCAAAGGCAGCACCTTCTCCTCAATTATTTTAAGACCCTGAGTGGTGGTCCGACCCAGGGTTTGAACCCGAGTCTCCCAGCTCATAGACATGCGTGGTAACCACTAGACCACAACAGCTGGTTAATTAGTGTTACCGTATTTCCTCTATTAAGGACCTAAGATTTTTGTAGTGACCTGATTTGAGCGACACTGCATTCAATTAACATTTCGGACAAACAAACCTCTTTCTAGAACATCAAACACAAAGCTCAAATCATAAATGTATCAAATCATGTAGAATATATATCAATAATATTGAATTTGGAGTTATACTAGGAACTTTAATGGCTTAAATAACTAATATTAGCCTCAGATTTTATGCGTTCTGTCATAACACCGAGAGCAGTTGTATGGAGGCTTGGCATATATCAATAGCGCCCACGCCCCATTGAATCGAGATGATGGTGGTTTATTACCAGAAGCTTATTTGCATCTTGTTAATAGATAACATCATCATCGGTTCTATGAGGGTATAAATAGGGATCCTAACTTTACAACATTCACCCCTGATGAAGACACTAGATTGGAGTGTCGAAACGTTGTGTCATGGACAGTAAATTTTAAAGTTACGTTCAAAAAACGTTTTAAAGCCAGAGTAGCGCCATGTCTGATTTATCACCTGAAATTATTTGTAGATAACTTATGCATCTAAGACAAAGAAAAACGGTTCAAAAGAATGGACATTGATCTCCAAACGGTTTTTAAATGTATATCCATTTGAGATTAGACCGCATGTTGAGTTGCTCGAGAGGGAGACAATGAACTCCACGTGGTAGGGTCGCGTGTGGCACTTATGTATCAACTGAAGCGATAACTGTTCCTAATTAAATATATATATATGCTTCTATATATGCCTACCCTTCTATATATGCCTACCCTTCTATATATGCTTGTTTAAAAGCTGGGGAGTAATGAGAGTTTTCATATTTCTTCTTATATATTCAACGAAGTTGCGTATTTTGATACCAAGGTTCATTTTATATTTATCATCGGTTAAGAAAGGAACGATCCACCACTTGATACATAATTATACCAATTAAAAGATGTTTATTTTTCAAAAGATTATAAGCCAATTGCGTTGCCTCATAACTGTTATCGGCAAGTTTGTGTCGCCTTACCGACGACAAGCCAATCACATTGCCTTGTACCAAGTCACGATTTTCAAAGTCTTCCAATAGTATTGCTTGAAAATTTTAGAATATTTGTTTTTATCCATTGCCGACAACCAGCCAATGAGAAATGGTGTGAGTGTTTAAATGTCTCTTGTTTGGCGAACTTGTTTATATACAGAGGCAATCACGGTTTGTCATCAGATAGTGGAATAGACTGTTCGTGGATGCAAGGTCCTTGTGTGTGAAGTCGTTAAGTTACCATGTCGAGGATGCTCCTGTTTCGTCTTAATCACCCTAGGAACGTAGTCTCGTCTGCAGTGGAGTCAGAGGTAACGAATATCTATAAAATACACAGACAGAATTCGTATTGCTCGATTTCACATACTGGCATAAATCCTAAATGGTCAATAATTTTTAATTAAGAAACACGATCGTACTGATGCATTGCATCAAAACAGTGAAGTTTAGTTTATTTTAGTTTATTAGATTTATCACTCTTAGGTGAATGGAATACCCCAACAGACTAGAAGCCCAATTGATAGGGTTTCCGAGGGCCTACGATTTAAGGTCGTTATCCGAGAATTTGATGAGTTGTACCTTTAGATGGTCTTTGAATGTCTATATATATATATATGGTGTGAGTGTTTAAATGTCTCTTGTTTGGCGAACTTGTTTATATACAGAGGCAATCACGGTTTGTCATCAGATAGTGGAATAGACTGTTCGTCTATTATATATATATAATATATATTGTCCAGATATAGATATCCTGATTCTCTCTGTTCTGTATCAACTGTAACGGTTTTGATAAATTATATGTATCTAACGAGAATATCTAACGTTATTTTGAACTTATACCCAGAGAGGCTCAAGCAAAGATCTCTAACTTTTAACCAATTTAAAATACCACATTATCGCCTTTCTTTCATGCTTTGACTCCTCATGCCGCACATAGAATCCATCGGTCTGAAGTTCACCACGTCGTGCGCAGCCTATTAAAACTAACCAGGGCCGGATTTAGACATGTGGAGGCCCCTGGGTATCCTTCAGTAATGGAGGCCTACCCTACCTTAGAATACTAAAAAGGTGACAAGACATATTTACAGTCGTCCATAAAGTATATTTTTCAAGTACAAAAAATCTGAATAAAAATGTACATTTATAAAGATCATGATCAATATATATATATAAGAATCTAGTTCAAGAGTATAAAGAATCTGAATAAGCTAGCAGGTACATCTATAAACTGTATAAACATCGTGATCAATCTATAATATGAAGGTCCCTGGACAAATGTCCAGCTTGCCTATTCCTAAATCCAGCCCTGAAACTAACCTCATCTTATGTCGCTACATGCTATCTGTGTATTCACAGTAATAAGTTGTTTAATAAACTTCGAATTCAAAATTCGTTGAAATAATGGTTTTGGATTAAAAGGCGGGAATTATGACGTCATGACCTCAAGAGCAACCAATCAGAGCCAAGCTTGTTGAGGCTATGACGTTAAAAGCAGTCTCGACTCATTCCTCCTGAACTCGGCCATTGTAATGGCGGATCTTAAAATGCAAACTTTACACATAAGAATGATAAGATACCTTGCTAAGTTTTGCCATTTTAATGGCGGCGTACAGAATTGACGTTTTACACGCAAAATACAACCTCTTCCTCAATGAATTTTGAGATGAAATTTTATATGATTACTAATTGTAGCTTTACTAATCGTGGACGAGGCAGTTCGGGGAAAATTGGGGATATGGGAATATTCTAGCCCTTCTAGCCCTTCTAGGAGGGCTGACTTGTTTACCGAGTTGACAACATGTATTTTTCCATGTAACCCGCGGAATCGCATTTTCGCGCACAAGTTTGCAATTTAAAACCTACGTATCAACAAACAGATCTTGTTAAATAAAGAGTTGTCTTAAAATATACGGACAAAGACCAACTTTGTCGCGTGTACGGAGCTTTGACTTTCCAGCTCTCCTAGGAGGGCCAGCCCTCTTGAGTGCGTTGACATGGAAAATTTCCAGCCCTCGTAGGCGAGATCCCGGGTAGTCAATAGCGAGATATCGTTAAGGAAGGCTGGCCTTCATCTCATATAAAAGAAAACAAGTTTTACATATGGTTTTACTGAGAGGTGGGATCTCGGTAAAGAGAGCTAGCCCTACAAAGAGGGTTAGCCCTCCTCCATATAAACACCGCCTAACTCAGTTCTAGGTTAAGACCGTCAGAGTTGGCAACGACCGTAAAACGGAAAATAGCTACGTCGACATGTTTGCTGGCTTGGATGGCGAGATATCTTCTAGCTAGCTGCCTCTGCTGTAGCGGTAGTAGTTCTCTCGCATATCTCTTTCTCCATAGCAATGATCACTATCGTGTGAAGAGTACTCGTTGGTTGAGCGTAATTTCTCACACTTTTCTTTTGTCGCTTGATCTGTAGAAATTTGTGACCGAGAAGAACCAGAATGAAGAAAGTATAAATGATGTGCTGAACCTTGGACGGTATATCGTCAACAACCATTTGGTGTTGAAGAAAAATTATGAAGAGGTCAACGACGATGTGAAAAGCTTTAAAGATATTTGGAATGAAATGCTGTCAAAAGCCGAGGAGTTTTGTAAATCGTAAGCAATAACAAATTGTTATATACATCAATTTGATTGGTTGATATATGGTCACATGACATTTAAAGATCGTATAACATCTGTGGGAATTTAACATATATATAATCTATGGATTCTCCTGAGAAAAAATGTAATATATCTTGTCAGCCAAAAATTTCATCTTCATAGACTTTTCTGCTGCTAAATTTGACGGAAGTGATGTCATATAGCGGGCATCTGTCTACATGAATGCCCGCTATGACATCACTTCCGTCAACTTTAACAGCAAAAAGTCTACGAAGATTTTTATCAGGAGAATCCATAGATTGCATATCTGTTAAATTCCCACAGACGTTATACGATCTTTGTTAAATTCATGAATAATTAATGAGGCTAAGCGCAGCGCGGTATTTTGGTCACATGTATAGCTTTGTAAAGCTCAATAAAGATTCAATACTGATTAGACGATCTTTTACAAAGTTATGAATGCTTATTAGGACGATCTTTTACAAAGTTATGAATACTAATTAAGCCTATAGCATCGTTCATTGGTTCATTTCACAAGTACGATAAAATACTCGCGTCAGATCTGTATGGGATTTACAATGGCTCGTGCTACGCACTCGCCATTGTAAATACCCATACAGATCTGCCACTCGTATTTTAACTATTACTTAAAACATCTCATTTTCTTACGTTTTCTTGTTACTTTACTTTATTTTAGATTTGGTGTACACTTCAGCCACATCAACTTATCAGTAAGTCAATAACAGTTTTGTGCTATTTTTTTTTTATGCACTCACATGCACTTTGAAACTAACTACATTGATGTTTTTCAGTTAGTGATCGGTTATTATTTATGGTCGGGGTGGGTGGGAGGCGAAGAGAAATGGAAAAAATTTACCCAACCAAATTAATCAGAAATTTAACCGTCCAACCATTTATGGGTGAAGAAAATTTTTCACTTCCATCCGTCCCCTTCTTTCTACGAAACCCACCCTTGATCATCCTTCTTAAAAATCCCCGATAAACTACATTCAACAATAGAATTATATATTTTATTATTGTTATTTCAACTAGTTATCGGATCCGTTTCATCAATGGAAAGACAAAGTTAAAGAGTTAGAGAAATGGCTGGTAGAAGCGAACGAAAAATTAACATTGAACGAAAACATGCTGAAGGAATACTCCGCTTTACTAGCATTTCCACAAAATGCTGAGGTATGGAAGAAGATTGAAGGAGGACTTTAGTTAAAATTCGTATTTTATTTAAAATGCCTATGCAATGAAACATTCAGTTGTAAAATAACTATTTTATTTGAAAGAACTCTTGAAACTATAAACTAACCATTTATAACTTCTTCATATCTCACTTCACTCTTGAGATATTAAGATTTGTTTGATTGAATTGATTTAATACACAGTAATTCTATTTGTAATGTACAAGCTGTCAATACAGATGGCGAGGAGACCTCATGAAACCACTAGGCTTATCTATAGTGAGGTCACCTCACACTGCAAATTTCAAGGAGATGATCACACCCCCTAAGAGCTATTCCTTCACCGTTTTTTGAGACAGAATAACTCCTCTGGAGCTGAGTCGAGTCCCTGAAATTTACAGTGTATGTATAATAAATGCAATATTTTACTTAATTAAGCGTTTTATATGCGCGGCGTAAAATTTAACTAAACAGAAATTCTATCATATCATATGATATGTAAATGATCATACTTATGACATCACAGTGCATAATAACTTATTGAAAACGCTTATATATACAGTACTTGAGATATCGAAACACTTGAAATGCAGGTGCATGTGCGTGGATGTATCCAATGACATCAAAAATGCAAATCATCAAACGATTCCATGTGATAATGTAAAGATATAAGTTGTAAATGGTTAGTCATTATAGTTTCAAAGAGTTCTTTCAAACAAAAGAGTTATTTTACAACTGAATGTTTCATTGCATAGTTACTTTAAAATTCCTATATATAACTCCAAATACTATATCACTGATAATATATTCTATACACGAAGTGAATCGTTGAATGCAAAAATATTTGAGCTTTGCGTTGATGTAAAGGATTGTTTGTCCGAAATGCTAATTACAATATTCTACTGCTAGAGAAATTTCACCTAATTCAGACGTTGATCATTTACTTGAACGCTATACTAGAGATATTATCAACTTTTCCCACTCAAATCCTTAAGCAGTCTATCAGGAATTTGGCTTTCGTTTTCGTTTTTGCTTTTCTGTGTGGGTTGTCATCACACTTATTTCGACAAACAAATCATAAGTTATGGCGGCCTCAGCCGGGAATTAGTTATGGACTGCCAAATATTTCGGTCTTCCATCAAGGACACTAACTCAGATATCTCCTCCTGCACACCAGTGTCTATTTTAAGTAAATCAATGTGGGTGGTTGAAGGTCTCCCTCTGCTACGGAGCCCATGTGTGGGGTTCCATAATACCAACTGACTGGCTGGTAGTTCAGGATGTCGTCTACAATGTCCCACTATGCCAAGCCTTCTACTTGAAATCTTGTCACTGACCTAATCCACTGTAGAGTTCAAGATTCGACATATGCTCTCTCCAATTTATGTTCAGGGCAGCTCTCGGCATCCTAGTATAACAACCGTTCAAAGATTTCTCCAGCTCTTTAGTTGGTCATGTCCAACTCTCGCAACCGTACAAAAGTGCGGACTCCTGCACTGTTGCCAAGAACAAGCTATAACCTTTCTATTGCGAGCAAGATTAGATGTTCAGACCCTCTTCATGCTGTTCAGTGCCCTCCAAGCTAGAGCTTTCCTAGTACAAATCATAAAACAAACGTCAAATCATTTTGACATTCCACTTCACGTAGAATCTATTTGTGGTCATTGGGGCTCTAAATATAGATCTCTTTCATAAATAGAGATCTCTTTCATGGCGGTCAGTCTAAATATTCTTTTATATGCATGCAAATTAGCCTTTCTGGCCTCGTTACAAAACAAAAATTATTTGGAATTACAGACACATGAATGCGGTCAGAAAGACTAATTTAAATTCACCGATATAGCTTTGGCAACTTTGGTTACAGTATTCGAGATCTAGACGTCCCATCAAAGGACTTTATCAAGTTCAATACCTAAGCATTTGTAACTCTTTTCTCGTATTATTTTATGACAATTAACAGCAATATTTAGTAGTTTCCACCGCGTACTGTATTATGTATTGTGTACGACTGTTTTAATTGTTGGTAAAATGCACTTTTCCATATAAGAAACTTGACTATTAACATAATTTATTTTTGTATTGTGTAGGAAATTACCCAAGGAATAGATAACTATTGTATGCCCCATTTGAACGAGATCACTTCGAAAGGCCAAGACATTTTCAACAGCAAGAAATACAACGCGAATCAAAATGCTGAGATTACTGACACCATCGCTAGACTCTCTGAAAGAATCAAGGCTTTACGACTATTTACACAGTCGCAGAAAGTACAGTAAGTGGCTTCTATTCCTTTTCCTTTTATAAACTTAGACAATAGTTGTATGAGAGTCGTTTTGACTCATCTTGCCCCATGAGGTCAAACAGTGATAAAGTCGACGAGAGCTGCTACAAGAGTTTGTATGAGAGTTGTTTTGACTATCTTTGCTCCTTGTTAAAGAGGATGAGAGTGGATGAGAGTTGGTAGACGAGAGTTTGTATGAGAGTCGTTTTGACTCTTCTTGCTCCAGGTCAAACAAGGATGGGAGTTGATGAGAGTTGGTAGACAAGAGTTTGTTTGAGAGTTATTTTGACTCTCCTTGCTCCTTGTTAAAGAGGATGAGAGTGGATGAGAGTTGGTAGACGAGAGTTTGTTTGAGAGTTATTTTGACTCTCCTTGCTCCAGGTCAAACAAGGATGAGAGTCTATGAGAGTTGGTAGACAAGAGTTTGTATTAGAGTTGTTTTGACTCTCCTTGCTTCTGGTCAACCAAGGATGGGAGTTTATGAGAGTTGGTAGACAAGAGTTTGTATGAGAGTTGTTTTGACCTCTCCTTGTTCCTGGTCAAACAAAGATGAGAGTTGGTAGACAAGAGTTTGTATTAGAGTTGTTTTGACTCTCCTTGCTTCTGGTCAACCAAGGATGGGAGTTTATGAGAGTTGGTAGACAAGAGTTTGTATGAGAGTTGTTTTGACCTCTCCTTGTTCCTGGTTAAACAAGGATGAGAGTTGGTAGGCAAGAGTTTCTATGAGAGTCGTTTAGACTCTCCTTGCTTCTGGTCAAATAAGAATGAGAGTCGATGAGAGTTGGTAGACGAGAGTTTCTATGAGTTGTTTCGACTCTCCTTGCTCTCGGTCAAATCAGCTTGATTGAAAATTCTGGTTTTAAAAAATGTGATTGAATTGTGTGGTTTTGAGAAATGATGATGTTGTTGATGTATTATCCACCTTACAGCTTTAAGTGGCTGTATGATCAGCTTGTATGTCCCTACCAAAAGGAGGAATATCAGGGGTACAAAGAAAGTAAGGGGCGGTGGTAAGTACATGTGTGGACGGCAAGGTCTAGGTCTTGCCGGTTTTTATCCTGCGTGTACCAGTGTGCTGTAGATCAGTTTTACAAAAAGACGCTGTATTAGGATTTGGCTGATTCTGGAGAATTTTAGCCACTCAACGTCTAGAAATTCTGGACAGAGTTAAAAACGATAACGATGATGATGACGATGATGTGTGACTTGTGTGCGTGTGCCTTGTGTGTATTTTGCGTGTGATTCGTGTGTACCCTGCGTGTGCCTATTACAGTCAAGTATAATAATATACAATGTTAACATGGGCGCGTTCATTTGCAGTCAATCCGGAGTAAAGGCAACTGGAATATGATGAATACGCGTTTACTCCCCTCTACGTATTCCTGAATAAAAATTATTAAGTTCGAATCTCGCAACTAACACTACATAGACAGTTTGACGATCGCGTCAAGCTCATATCCTCAGAAAACGTTTCTGAGACCTGGACAGGAATCGATCCTGTAACTTTCTTATTGCTGGTGATACGCCCTAATCATTAAGCTTGCGAGACTCAGATGGAGAGCGAATTAAAGGTTATACATCGATACACTGGATCCGCATAGGCAGTACATATATCAATCGAACAAGTACATCATTGTAACCTTCGCTTTCCATTTGAATCTCGGTAGCTCAGTGGTTAGAACTTCTCACTGGCAATCAGAAGGTTGAGATAATGTCACGATGTTATATAAAACGTCGATAAGACCAGTATTAGAGTATACAGCTCCATTATATGGTCACCTTATCTGGTCAAAGATATACAAGTAAAGAGCATTATAAAATAACCGGAAGTAAATGAGCGAGTACACGCTATCTGATTGGTTACTAAGCATAAGCTGACGTGTTCCTCGCGTATATAGATTTTGTCGTTTTTGACGGATTTTAAGTAGTTTAAATCACAAAAGAAAGTCAAAGAATAGCTGGATACAAAGCTAATCAAGGTACTAACACAACAGAATGTTTTAACTGCAACGTTGAGTGCATTTTCATCGCTAAAATCGCCAACGTGTTTTCATCATTGGCTTCCTAGCAACGCACATAGTAACGTCATTTATAACAAGTAAATCTACATTTTTCATGGCTTTATTGTTAATTTAATGGCCGTTCTTTTATAAAAGAAATAAAAAACTTTGTCTTGTGTGATTATCGAGTTATAATGGCACTCGAGAAGCTAGTAAAACACTCGGCTATCACCTCGTGTTTTACACGCATCTCTCGTGCCATTATAACTCGATAATCACACGCGACACGTTTTTTATTTCTTAAATAAATTTTTAAATTTAAACTTTTAAGAATTTAATGTAAAAGTATTTAGTGAATGTAATTTTATAATTTAGGGGATTTTTATAGAGTAAACCTCAAGATTCTCCAGCAAGAACCTTCAGGGTACCTTGATTGATTGATATATAGGTTCGATTTCTGTCAAAAACTCAGAAACTTTTTCTGAGAATATGCAAGCTTGACTATCGTCCATGTATCGTCTGTCTACTCCAAGCTCTCCTACATTCACACTACATATATAAATACTAACCTCTTATTGAACAACTAATCATAATTGTATCTTCCTTTACAGTAAAATGTACTATTAATTGACTTTAACAAACTAACTTTAACAAACCAACCGTTTGATTTTTAGAAATTATAACGTCTCAAACTCATTAATAGTTTACAAAGAAAATTCAAAAGAAATCAATGTTTAATGAATATTTAGAAATAAGAGAAGGAGGATTACAGCCGAATTTCCCCAACTTTAATCTCGATTTTCTCTTGAAATATGGATTTCTTTGAGATGCAAGTTCTTCATCCTCTGATTTCTAAATACGGACAAACCTGTTAAAAAAACTCGACCGCGCCTCGTATTTTCAACCGGCTTGTCTCTATTTTGAGATCAGAGTTAGAACTATTACTCGTGTTACAACTATTACGTAAAATCACTAATCTTTGTACTGTATGCGTTTATGCTCTGAATGCGAATGGTTTGAAGTACGAATATACATCCAATCGTTGATAAAGACTGTTGTTTTCTTCGGCTTAGCTAGCTGCGGTTATCTTCAGAGCTAGTCAAACGAACTGTGTGTCAAGTTCGCCTTTTTACTTGTCTCTGAAGATGATTTTCCTGATTTTCCTGAAGATGATGTTTCTGAAGATGACGAAGGCGTTTCTAAAGCTTCGTAATCGACCAATGTATTAAAAAACCTGTCACTAAAAAGTAAAAACCTATACATAGCTCAAGCCCTCGCCAAATGTTTTGGTTTTCTGTGGTGAGAATAGGCGTTGACTCCTGCCCAGTACTCCTGTCAGGTGATCTGACAGTGAGGTAAATGGGTTGGAAAAATAACAGAATAGAAGTTCATTGAAAATCTTTTTTTCACTGTAGTGTGAGAAACGCCACGTTAGCATTTTTCAACGAGAAACACAACGCATCGGAAGCAATGGTTGAAAACGTTCTGGAGAGTTTAAAGAAATTAAAGTCTGTTGGAACACACGCTGCCGAAGTTCGAGACCAGGTGGATCTAATTAAGGTAAGAATGCTGCGCTGGACATGCAAAGCCCTGGGAAAGAGTGGGAAAAATAGCGAGTCACTAAACCAGGTGCGCCAACAATCAATCATCCAGGTTTAGGTCGATGACATCTAGTATCTTCCCATGTAATCTCGTACCCAGAGCCTGTGATCCTTTTGGTCAGTACCAAGGAACAAAGGCTCTTGGGATAATCCATCACCGGAAACCACGTTTTATGACTTCGTCAAAAATGCGCATGTGTGATAGTATAATGCGCGAGCTTTGGATCTAGTTTCTTCCCCGGCTATTTTACAGATTTATCCAGATGGCATCGAATAATTACGATATCGATATCTTTCATGCTGTACTAAAGCATTTACTGCGGCAAATAAATAGGGGTGAATTGCGCATCAAAGAGCAGCAGTATAGCGTGTGTGTTCTTCCAACTGGATATGACAAGTTCCTCGTTCTACGGAGAACTGATGACTCGTGCGTTGTTTTTGCACAAAGTTTTCGGCATTGTTCTTCAATGTTTGATAAAAGTACACACTTTTGCACCTGAGGGATACACGCAATCACTTTTGGCAAACATGTCGGGGATCCTGTAGTTATCTCCGCAGACAGCTTAGACTTTTGAACTGACGGATAGACTGGGCATGAACTGAACAAGGAACGCAGACTCTGGGAACGAGATTGCAGCGAGTCATGTTCCTATGCGTACAGTGCCATACAGGTGTGACGCGAAATTTGCAAGTCATCCTCAGTCTTGGATCACCAATAATCGGTAACATTTTGTGTAGGAAATTGGAGGCTGTCCCGTCTCTGCAAATATTAAATGTTTCAATTTCATCGAGTTTTCCTTTTTTACTTCTCAGACTGCATTTCGAGATTGCATGCACACCCCACCCAACCTCGCACGTGACAGTTTACCTTCCTTGTATGATCATGATATTGCATTAAGGGCTGCTACTTCGTGTACGGCGGACACAGAATATCACATCATTGAAATATTTAGTTTAAAAGTAGGGTTAGTATTCCTTTATTTCAGGGTTAGGACTAGAGTTTTTATTTGGGTTATGGTTAAGTTTTTGTTCTTGTAAAGCTTCTGAATCCTGAGAAAATAACCTTGATGTGTCTATGACGTAGTCTGTGTCCATTGTGTGTGCGGTACACAAAGAAGATGCCGCTTTAAGTGTTTGCAAAATAAAAGAGTCTTGTCTTGTAATTATTTATATCAAATACTTGCCGCGGTTGAAAGAAATCAACATCATATAAATACGCCATTAAACTGCCTATGACACGAAAATTAATTTGCCTTATTTGAAAGAATACTTAAAATGACAAAGTAACATATCTTCTGTAGTTTTTCGTTTCCTTTCTTCGTTCTTGAGATATTTCAGTTTGTATTATATGCAAATGACAATGGTGTAATATATAATGACTTAATGACTTATCGGAGAAGGTTATATATCTTTGTTATTATCACACAAAATCACTTGAAATTCGACAAGTTCCATGTTTTTGGAAATACTCACACACATGCTTCATTCAAATTAAATTTGGTTTTATAATAGCAAAGATATATAACCTCCAATAAGTCATTATACACGAGTGTACGTCACAGCATTGACATTTGAATATTATACAAATTGAAATATCTTGACAACAAAGCAAGGAAACGAAAAACCTTAACTTCGCAATGTTTCGTGCAACTTGTCTCTCAACGCCTTAATCTGCTACGTTATGGTTCCAGGAAATTATATAGAAAATGACCTGCGAGGGTTCAAGGTTCAAGTTAGCGGGGAGTCGACTGTGTGTATACATAGCTGTATTGCTATCATATTTCTATATCACGTGTATAAATACAAAGTGTTCCTTTCCGTTGTATAAATTTTCTCCGCTTGAACTGTTCTCTTTGTTCGATTTCGACAGCTCGCTTGCATTTTAGATCAACTACGCGTTAGCCGGCATCGCTTGGATTAATCAGCGTCTGTCTTCTCTATTTCTTGCTTAGAGTTCGGAAATGTCCCTCCAAAGACACGTCCTGGAATTCGAGGAATCTAAAAAGCAGATTTTAGAGATGGAGGACAAGGGATATCTATCCAGCGATGGTTTCGAAGGTACTCTGAAGATGAAGAGTGTGGAACTCGAGCCGAAGTTGATGGCCGTCGAGAAGCAGGTTGCAGACACCAAAAATAGGTACGTACTGTGCTCTAAGTGACACGGCGGTGGAATATGAACGAACTACAAGTCGGGTGTGCTGGTCGGATGGTAGCGGGGGGGCTCCGCTTCGCTTTATTTCAGAAAAACATTGTGTTCTACAATTATGGAATTTCACTCTATCCGTTTCACACGAGTACTTCTGATCTTTTAATATCTTAACACCATTAATATCTCAACACCTTGTCTATCCAGCGTTTAACCGTCTAACATTACCGTTAATCAAATGCCTGGCGCTGAAAACTAGCCATGCTTAACCGCTATATACACGTCTCTGTTGCGGATGCACAGATTTCCGGGGTAATTTCTCGTTAACTGCAGTTGTACAACCATACCTGCTTAACATGTACACATTAAAATTCTTGGCAAAATTGAAGATCTTGTGATTACGTTAAAATTGATCAGGACAGTTATTGTCGAACACTAGCTCTCTATTGAACACTCGCTTTAGTTGGTTCTCAGGAATTCGGCGAGTATAAGAATGTGGATTGATTTACATCATGTTTATTATTATCATGCTGACTGAATCAGATATACAAATGCCCGTATAATTATAGAATACCCGTCCACTTTACTATTTGCATATATATTAAGGGTCAGACTAAGATGAACTTTGGTTCATCATATACAATTGCTTCGTTCTTTAAAAAAACCTTTCAATTTGATAACAATCAACACGTACACACAATATAAACCTTCGGCATTATATTTAAAGAGATTTTAGATCAACCTGGTTTGTATTTCTGCCTTTAAATGCTGTTTCAAAAGTGGACGGGTATTCTAAAATTGTATTCTTCTTGTGAGATAATTTTAGAACTTTCACTGTTGTTGTTGTTTTTAAGTGATATTAAAGCGCCATGGAGAACGGGTACTTAGCTAAAGTTTAGAACATGATCACCCCCACTCAGCCAATCAGCGCACATGCAGTATGTCAATGCTCTATATTCCATAAACTGTCTGAATTGATGTAAGATATCCTCATTAGTATTCACTATATTGAGCAATGAGCATACTAATGAGGATGCATGGGTGTGACCATATTCTAAGTCGGTTAGACAATAGTGACTCGTGCCCTATGGGATATAGAGTCCTCGAATTAGGGCATGTTGTAAAACATGGACCTTAAAACATGGACTGGACTGGACTGATAAAATATGGACTGATAAAACATGGACTGATAAAACATGGACTGGTAAAACATGGACTGATAAAACATGGACTGATAAAACATGGACTGATAAAATATGGACTGATAAAACATGGACTGATAAAACATGGACTGATAAAACATGGACTGGTAAAACATGGACTGGTAAAACATGGACTGATAAAACATGGACTGGTAAAACATGGACTGGAAAACATGGACTGGTAAAACATGGAGGGTTAGGATCTTTGTTGTTTTGGGGTTAGCGATTATTTGTTAATGTAGACATCTCATATATGATGTCTATACATTAACAAATAATCGCTAACCAAAATAAAGCTCAGATCGGCATTACAAAACTTTTTATGGGGGAAAATGCAATTTCTCATGATTTAGACTATCGAATATAGGTTTTCCTTTGATGGCCAAATACCTATAGTTTATTTATCGGGATATTCATGGCATACTAAATAGTCTTTTAGCTAAAATCTTCTGTACGTCCAGCTCAACTTTGAGATTGTGATTGGAACTTTCGCAGAAAATGTCATTGACAAGTTTTCAGACTGCACTTATATCAATAATTCTTAATTATTCAGATTGGCCAAAGGCGTCATCAACTTCCATGCACAACATAAAGATGAAGTGAAGAAGTGGTTGAAATACTGTGAAAGAAAGTTGAGCGAAATTAACAGTGATTCTGATGACATAAATGGTGTTTACGAAGAATACTGTAAAATACAGGTATGTAATATCTCGCTCTTCACCAGAAAGTGTTTTGATTAGTACTCGAGTCCATATGTAGCTCAATGGCTAGAGCATGTTGTACATATATGAACCTGTACTCATCATCTTAGTCCATGTAGGTCAATAGTTAGAGCATGTCACTAGTCATCAGAAGGTTGCAGGTTGTACATATATGTAACTTTCTCTCATCATCTTAGTTTATGTAGCTCAATGGTTAGAGCATCTCATTAGTCATTAGAAGGTTACAGGTTGTACACATATGTAACCTTCACTCATCATCTTAGTTCATGTAGCTCAATAGTTAGAGCATCTCACTAGTCATCAGAAGGTTACAGGTTGTACACATATGTAACCTTCACTCATCATCTTAGTTCATGTAGCTCAATAGTTAGAGCATCTCACTAGTCATCAGAAGGTTACAGGTTGTACACATATGTAACCTTCACTCATCATCTTAGTTCATGTAGTTCAATGGTTAGAACATGTCACTAGTCATCAGAAGGTTACAGGTTGTACACATATGTAACCTTCACTCATCATCTTAGTTCATGTAGCTCAATAGTTAGAGCGTCTCACTAGTCATCCATTCACTCGTCATCTTAGTTCATGTAGCTCAATGGTTAGAGCATGTCACTAGTCATCAGAAGGTTACAGGTTGTACACATATGTAACCTTCACTCATCATCTTAGTCCATGTAGCTCAATGGTTAGAGCATCTCACTAGTCATCAGAAGGTTACAGGTTGTACACATATGTAACCTTCACTCATCATCTTAGTCCATGTAGCTCAATGGTAAGAGCATCTCACTAGTCATCAGAAGGTTACAGGTTGTACACATATGTAACCTTCACTCATCATCTTAGTCCATGTAGCTCAATAGTTAGAGCATCTCACTAGTCATCAGAAGGTTACAGGTTGTACACATATGTAACCTTCACTCATCATCTTAGTCCATGTAGCTCAATGGTTAGAGCATCTCACTAGTCATCAGAAGGTTACAGGTTGTACACATATGTAACCTTCACTCATCATCTTAGTTCATGTAGCTCAATGTTAGAACATCTCACTAGTCATCAGAAGGTTACAGGTTGTACACATATGTAACCTTCACTCATCATCTTAGTCCATGTAACTCAATGGTTAGAGCATCTCACTAGTCATCAGAAGGTTACAGGTTGTACACATACATTATGTAACGTCTACTCATCATCTTAGTCCATGTAGTTCAATGGTAATTAGAGCATCTCACTGGCCATCGGAAGGTTAATGGTTTGATTCGCGTCGTGCAGACTAAAAAAAATAATTTCCTGGTTATTGATACTTTGGTAGTATGTGCGTCTATGTCAGTTTCCAAAGTTGTTGATCTTGAAAAAACATGCATTTTCGATCGTGAACCGATTTCGAAGTTCCCAAGCTTAATTTTAAATTATCGAACGAAATAATCTGGAGCATACACCGTAGTGGATTTAAAAGGGAACTGTTTAGAAATGTTAAAGGACATTGGCAACAAAAATTAAGTTTGTCTATTATGAAAGAACTCGTAAAATGATAGAGCAACACATTTTACAACTTTTCCGTATTTTACTTCGTTTTTGAAATATTTCAGTTTGTTTGATATGTAAATTTTCACTCATTAAAAAATGTCTTATATCTCCGTGATTGCTAAGATTTCAACGTTCATTATCACGAGGAGTTATTATACGCACATTTTCAAGTAAATTTGTGGGAAAAACTTGAAGATGTAACTAATATTTTAATGAGTGAAAATTCTCCACCCTACACCTGAAGTCAGAGACCATCTCATTTACATATCAAACAAACTGAAATATTTCAAAAAGGAAGTAAAATATGGAAAAATTGTAAAAGGTGTTACTTTATCATTTTATGAGTTCTTTCATATTAGACAAACTTAATTTCCGTTGCCAATGTCCTTTAATAATTGACGATATCTGCTCTTGTACTCTAAGCTCGTTGATTTAAATATGATTTGTTTTTTTTACTACAGTTTCCGTTTAATGCAGAGGTGCATCGCGTTTTGTTTTTCAGGAACTGAGACGAGAAATAATGAAAGGTGAACAAAGCTTTCTAAATACACTAGAATTAAACGAAAGGTTGCTTGCAGAGGCGATGCTGAGCGAGAAACAAGAAGAAGAATATCAAGATGATATAGCATCTGTAGCGAAATGGCGCAATGAAATTCAACGACGGGTGCAAGAAAAGGATTTGAGGTAGAGTTGCTGATTACGAAGATTTGATTTTCTAGCAAAGCTTGCTTTCTTGTCGACCATGAGTGAATGTCGGCAATCTCTTGAAAAACTGAGAGACTGAAAACTGGGTTAGGATACGGGTTTGATATATTTTGTGTTAGGGCTAGTATGAAGGTTAATATGAATGTTAGTATTAAGGTTAGTATTAATATGAAGGTCAGTATCAGACTATCAGGGTTAATATGAAGGTCAGTATCAGGGTTAATATGAAGGTCAGTATCAGGGTTAATACGAAGGTCAGTATCAGGGTTAATACGAAGGTCAGTATCAGGGTTAATACGAAGGTCAGTATCAGGGTTAATACGAAGGTCAGTATCAGGGTTAATATGAAGGTCAGTACCAGGGTTAATGTGAAGGTCAGTATCAGGGTTAATATGAAGGTCAGTATCAGGGTTAATATGAAGGTTAGTATCAGGGTTAATATGAAGGTTAGTATCAGGGTTAATATGAAGGTCAGTATCAGGGTCAATATGAAGGTCAGTATCAGGGTTAATATGAAGGTCAGTATCAGGGTTAATATGAAGGTCTGAGTATCAGGGTTAATGTGAAGGTCAGTATCAGGGTTAATATGAAGGTCTGAGTATCAGGGTTAATGTGAAGGTCAGTATCCGGGTTAATATGAAGGTCAGTGTCAGGGTTAATATGAAGGTCAGTATCAGGGTTAATGTGAAGGTCAGTGTCAGGGTTAATATGAAGGTCAGTATCAGGGTTAATATGAAGGTCAGTACCTGGGTTAATATGAAGGTCAGTATCATGGTTAATGTGAAGGTCAGTATCAGGGTTAATATGAAGGTTAGTATCAGGGTTAATGTGAAGGTCAGTATCATGGTTAATGTGAAGGTCAGTATCAGGGTTAATATGAAGGTCAGTATCAGGGTTAATATGAAGGTTAATATGAAGATCAGTATCAGGATTAATGTGAAGGTCAGTATCAGGGTTAGTATCAGGGTTAGTATGAAGGTCGTTACCCTCATTCCAACCCTCCTACTGTAAGATAACGACACACACAACGACTTTTGACAAGACAAAAAAACATGTTTATTATTCAAACTTATATACCGGGGAGGGAGAACAAATTATGTTGATTATATATCACATCCTTCTCTTTGAACTGAAGCATAAAGTAATCTAATCTAAAATACTATTAAACGTTTTAAATGAATTTTAACTGAAATATAAAGTAAATATAATCTACTATAAAATAAATTGGTAATTAATAAACAAGTTAAATATTGTGTTTGTAGCTTTACAACCCAAACCTTTTGGGTTTCACTACGTGTCTTCCACTTCTAGTGACATATGGACTTATGCTCTTGGTTGGTCCAGACTGTTGTTCTAGCGGTGGTGGTGAGGCATCAGGAATCACTGTAGGTAGAGCGATGATCTGACCAGGCTTTATGGTGGGTGGAATTGCAGTCACAGATCAGGTTTACCATCTCTGGGTTCACTGGAGGGAGTAGTCTACCATTTCCACCGTCGTATCCGGGAGCTGGGCAAACTTGCAAATGTTGTCTAATAAATCCAAATCCAAATAAATAAATTATGTTAATTATATCACACATACTAACCCTAATAATAATAATAATAATAATAATAATAATAATAATAATAATAAAACCCTAAGTAAAATAAAAAATCACTAACCCTAATACAGACCCTCAAGCAATCTGTTCCCAGTCTCACCGCAGAAACCTTATTTTGAACTACCTGGCCATCGAGCTTTTATGATAATTTTATGTCCTTTGTTCCCTATAGATTGTATATTTCACTTGTCGAGGGTCTAAATGACATGCTGACAACGGCAATACAGTCTTTCGAAGAAGGGAGAACTGCATTAAGTGCACAGATGTTGTCCGACGACTTTGACACAGCGACAGAACAATTGGATGGTGCTAAGGTTTGTCAAAAGATTTCTAAACAATCTGATCAAAAGACTACATTTAATTTGCTCTACACTACAGTATTATTGCACTGCACTGCACTACGACTGCACTACGACTGCACTCGTACGACTGCACTACGCTACGACTGCACTACGCTACGACTGCACTACGCTACGACTGCACTGCGACTGCACTGCGACTGCACTGCACTGCGACTGCACTGCACTACACTACGACTGCACTCGTACGACTGCACTACGTTACGACTGCACTCGTACGACTGCACTACGCTACGACTACACTGCACTACGACTGCACTACGACTGCACTGCACTGCACTGCACTGCACTACGACTGTACTGCACTACGACTGCACTGCAACTACGACTGCACTGCACTACGACTGCACTGCACTACGACTACACTGTACTGCACTATCACACTGCACTGCACTACCACACTGTACTGCACTATCACACTGCACTACCACACTGCACTGCACTGCACTGCACTGCACTTCCAGGATACTCTGCACTTCCAGGATACTTAGATTTACATTAAGTCATATCCCTATGTTTGATTTATTTAGCATGTTGTGGAAAATATCGAGGAAGTATCCACAAGAGCAAATTCTACTTTGGAATTAACGCAGAAAATATCAACAATGGGGATCCTTATTCTAAAAGAAATCGACAAGGGGGGTATAGAAGAAAAAATGAAAATATTGAAAGAATATTGCGGCACAGCACCTGGGAAATCGCGCGAAGAATTTAACCGGTACGTTTTTACTTTCAGTTCTCATCTGTTTTCGTACATTGAATCGCATTCTGCGTTGCTAGGCAATATTTCCTTCACTGTAATTTCTTCCTATTTATTTCTCACCCTTCTACTCCCCATTCTTGCTTCCCTTTCCACTCACTCACTCACTCACACACTCACTTACACTCACTTAATAATAAGTAAGATCTTTATTAAAGGTCAGGAAGCTTTCTCACGAATACATGATTTTCAGAAAGGTCCTGACACTATTAAGTGAAGATTATTTACAATAAGACTTAATATTAAAAACGAATTATGAATACTATATAGATGTTAAAATTACAACAATCAACATGCATGCAACAAGTCAATATACTATGCAATATACTAATACTATTTTAAGAAAGTTGACTTAAATTTACTAAGTGAGTCTGAGTCAGTAACCTGCTCATCTAAGGAGTTCCAATCCGATATTGCATGATAATCTATCTTATATTTACCCATAATCTACCTTATACTTACACACACACTCGCACGCATGCTCATTCGCTCATTCATTCACCCACTCTAACTCACTCTCACGCTGCACTCACACACTATTACTCGCTCACTTTCACTCACTCACTCTCACTCACTCACCCACTCACTCTCACTCACCCACTCACTCTAACTCATTCTAACTTACTTAAAACTCATTCTAACTTACTCTCACTCACATACTATTACTCGTTCACTTTCACTCACACTCTCACTCACCCACTCACTCTAACTCATTCTAACTCATTCTAACTTACTCTAACTCATTCTAACTTACTCTAACTCATTATAACTCACTGTCACTCACTACTACTCGCTCACTCACACTCTCGCTCACTCACTAACTATTACTCGCTCACTTTTACTCACTCACTCTCACTCGCTCGCTAACTGTTACTCGCTCACTTTTACTCTCACTCACTAACTATTACTCGCTCGCTCTCACTCGCTCACTAACTATTACTCGCTCACTCTCACTCACACACCAGTGTCTATATTAATATATACTGCATGATATAAAAGTGTCTGGCAATGTAGAAATAGAATCGAAAACTCTAAAAGGTTGGTGTACTGCCGAAATAGTGTGTAGGAGGTGCATGTAACGTTTGGAGCGAAGGCCCTTCGTCACAGAGTGAGAGAGAGTCACTTTACGTTTTCATTTTCTGACGAAAGGCCTTCGTTCGAAGCGTTAGACCTCCCACACTATTTCAGCAGTACACCGATCTTTTAAAGTATTCAATTTGTAAATAAAAAATTGCAAATTAAATATTCTTTTATATTCATTTAAATTAGCCTTTCTGACCTCGTTCGTGTGCCTGTAATTCCAAAGAATTTTCACTTTGTAACAAGGCCAGAAAGGCTATAATTTACATGCTTATAAAATAATATTTAGACTGGCCGCCATTACGAAAGAGGTCCATACTGCAGGAGTATCAGCTGGTGTATTATATAATGACATTATATGTACATTATTGATAACGCTAATGTTTCGTTTAGTTTTCATTTCAGATTGTTCGACCTCTATTTGGTGCTGTTCAAGAAGGAATTTGCTGAACGAAAGAACTGGATTTCGGTCAGCGAAAATAGGATGTCGTCGAGTTACATGGATATTGAACATTTGGATGGTTTCCAGGAAGAATTAAGTGTTCAGAAGGTAAACAAAAATGTTTGTTTGTTTGTGTTGCTTTTCATGCCCTTAACGCGCCTCTAACATCAAAATACGATATTACTGAAATAGATTCAACATGAATTGAATACTTGAATGTCAAAATGTTATCAAGTTTGAACTTTGCGTTGATCTATAAAGGATGTTTTTCCGAAATGCTGTGTGAAAAAAAAAATTGAAAAAAAAATTAAAAGTGTGAAATAAAGTGTGACGTCAAATAAGTGTGACGTCAAATAAGTGTGACGTCAAATAAGTGACGTCAAATAAGTGTGACGTCAAATAAGTGTGACGTCAAATAAGTGTGACGTCAAATAAGTGTGACGTCAAATAAGTGTGACGTCAAATCAGGAATTTGGCTCGTATCTGTATTCCATGTGATAGACTGGTTGAGGATTGGAGTGAAAAAGTTGATAAAATCTCTAGTATAGCGTTCAAGTATATCATCAACGTTTGAATTAGATCAATTGCTGTATAGCTGCAGAATACCGTAGAATTCCGAAAGTAACGCCCCCCGAACGTAACGGCCCTTCGAAAGTAACGGCCCCTTCGAAAGTAGCGGCCCCCCGAAAGTAGCGGCCCCTTCGAAAGTAGCGGCCCCCCGAAAGTAGCGGCCCCTTCGAAAGTAGCGGCCCCCCGAAAGTAGCGGCCCCTTCGAAAGTAGCGGCCCCTTCGAAAGTAGCGGCCCCTTCGAAAGTAACGGCCCCTTCGAAAGTAGCGGCCCCCCGAAAGTAGCGGCCCCTTCGAAAGTAGCGGCCCCTTCCGCGAATGTGGTGCATTTATGTTTCTAAAATTCATTAATAATTCATGAGTAATTAAACCAATAGCATGTAAGCATTCGGTCACATGATGCTGTTTGGATACCCCGGTCAAACACCGCCAGACAAAAGATTTCAGCTGCATACGTAATTAAGATATTTGATCCAAACACTAGTGTTTGGATCAAATATCTTAATTACGTATGCAAAATCAAGTCAGCAAACAAATTCACACACAAAATTCCTTTATTCACTCTTTGTCGTCTACCACAAATCTAATGTTACAGCCAGTAAACACACACTTGTCCAGTTTAATACTCGCAGAAACAAAACCCTCTACCATGCATCACAATCATCTCAACTCCACTATTTAATTTATCATTATCTATTCATCGTGGAAAACCTACTTCAGTTATGCATTGTGTAATATCTCAATAGAATTCCTAATTACGATATCCTTCGTTAGAAATTCTATTCAAATCAGCAAACGAAAACATTCTCTTACCTCTCCATTCATTTCAGAAGCTATATAAACAACTCGAGCTCGTGTCCCACCGGGATATCCAAACACTCGAAAACAATGGACAAAAACACTCGCGCTGCGCGCTCGTGTTTTCACCATTATTTTCTCGTGTTTGGATATCCCGGTGAAACACTCGCTCTCGTTGTTCATATATTACTTCAAACATATGTTTATGCAGCAAAAAGTAATGTTCGTAATCAAAGTTAACAATCAACTTAAAGGTACTAATAGATGTCTTGTTCATCGTTAATTTTCCAATATTTACAACATGTTCCCGATTATACATTTCTTCCTAACGTGTTTTAACAATCCAAAAGTAGCGGCACCCCGAAAGTAGGGGGTTGACGTCACAGTATTTCAGACAAACAAACCTTTCTAAAACATCAACACAAAGCTCAAATCATAAAATATTTTGACATTCAACTATTTACTTCATGTAGAATATATATTAATAATATTGAATTTCTCCGTGAACTTCATATTTGTTCTCTTAGAAGTTTCCACGAGATTTGGTATCCAGTACGATGGAGATATTTTGAATAAACCTGAAACAACGTTACAAAACATTATCTTACAGAAGAGTTATTTAATACCAACAGAAGTTGTAAAGGTTTTGCTGTGCAAGCTGTGTTAAGTTGTCAATACTCAGAAAATCTCTGAGCTCCAGACAGCTAGACTCGAACACGTATAATCCTATATAGTGTAGTATAGTCCTGAGTTCCTCTATAGTATAGTGTTGTATAGTCTATTATTATTATTAAGATCGTTTAATAAAAATGATACATCTTGCAGTCGGGATGTACGCTATGTACAACCCTCTGATGCTACGCGTCCTTGGGGTTGTATTTCACAGCTTGCACAGCAAAACCTTTAGAACTTTTACAAGCATCAAGCTGTAACTACCTAACTTAATTAACTGGAGTAACTTGACCAATAAGGAACGAGAATGAAGTTTCAATGTAATATAGAATAACACGTGTTTTCACGTTTATTCAAAGCACCTATCCATTTGCTCTATCATCTCGATATGTTCTCCTTGTTTTTCTTTATCAGCGTTCGTCTAAATATTCTCCATCATTTTTCATCAGGTGTTTGTGGATGAACTGAAGAAAAGAGACATGCGAAAAATGTCTGCCGTTGCCGACAGGGTAACAGAATTGGACAAAAACTTAAAAATGGAAGTTCGAAACTTGGATAAACGTTATCAAGTCTTGAAGCAGTGGTCCGACGACTATTCCCTAGACCTACAGGGAATCGTGATGGAATGGCGTAACATACATCAAAAAGAACAAGCTTTGGTTGCATGGCTAGACCCTCACGAAAAACAACTTTCAGAAATGAACGAGAAAATTAATTTGGCGGATCGAGATGGAATGAAAGAACAGCTAATTAATTTAAAAGTGAGAATATTTATTATTTATTTATTTATATAGGCAATTATATGATAGCGAGTGCAATTAAGGTTGGCTCGATAGTCTAAATCATGAGAAATTGCATTTTCCGCATAAAAACGTTTGTAATGCAGATCTGAGCTTGGTTCATTGCATTGCATAGCTCTAGTGGTGGTTATATTAAAGATATGTTACAACTATTCAATATTGTTAAAACTCCATCCATCAATGTTACATCCAACAGCAAAGGAAATGGGTAGCTCACATTATTAGGAGAGAAAATGACAACCCATGTAAAGCTTTGATGTTTCACTCAACCAAAAACTCCAAGATTGGTCATAAGCTGAAATCAATCCTGGAACTTGCTGTGGTAAAAAGCGGAATTTCCAAAAGCCAATTCATGAGAGAATGCTCTCGTGAAACACATCAGACATTAGCAGCATGTATAACTCTAAGAATTGAAGTGTTAAATATCCACTCTATATTTTAGTCGATTGCCAAATGTTCCTGTATTTGGAACGGCTAAAGACATTGTTGTTATAAATGCATTTATTATTTTGATTTCTAGACTCTTCAGTCGGAACTTGAAGACCAATCGGTTATTTTATCGAACATCCATGTTAAAGGAATGGCTTTGATGAAATTTCTCAACACAGAGGCGACGGCGTCACGCACGATCCACAAAGATCTCGAAGATTTGGATCGACGTTGGAACACCATGGCCAAAGATATCTTGGAGCGCATTGAATTGGTGAGCAAAGTACAAACAATGTTAAGATCACATGATACCGGTGAAAAACTGACATCGGGATGAGTTTTGTGGGTTGTAGTGATAGCGATGTGGGTGGTGGTGATGTGGGTGGTGGTAATGTTGGTGGTGGCGATGTCGGTGGTGGTGATGTGGGTGGTGGTGATGTGGGTGGTGGTGATGTCGGTGGTGGTGATGTCGGTGGTGGTGATGTGGGTGGTGGTGATGTGGGTGGTGGTGATGTGGGTGGTGGTGATGTGGGTGGTGGTGATGTGGGTGGTGGTGATGTTGGTGGTGGTGATGTTGGTGATGTTGGTGGTAGCGATGTGGGTGGTGGTGATGTGGGTGGTGGTGATGTGGGTGGTGGTGATGTTGGTGGTGGTGATGTTGGTGGTAGCGATGTTGGTGGTAGCGATGTTGGTGGTGGCGATGTTGGTGAAAGTGATGTTGGTGGTGGCGATGTCGGTGATGTGGGTGGTGGTGATGTGGGTGGTGTTGATGTGGGTGGTGGTGATGTGGGTGGGTGGAGGTGATGTGGGTGGGTGGAGGTGATGTTGGTGGTGGTGATGTGGGTGGTGGTGATGTGGGTGGTGGTGATGTGGGTGGTAGTGGTGTTGGTGGTAGTGGTGTTGGTGGTAGCGATGTTGGTGGTAGTGGTGTTGTTGGTAATAATGTTGGTGGTAGTGGTGGTAGCGATGTTGGTGGTAGTGGTGTTGTTGGTAGTGATGTTGGTGGTGGTAAAGTTGGTGGTGGTAAAGAACGTGTGATAGCGATGTTGGTGGTGGTGGTGTTGTTGGTAGTGATGTTGGTGGTGGTAAAGAACGTGTGGTAGTGATGTGGGTGGTAGTGGTGTTGTTTGTAATGATGTTGGTGGTGGTAAAGAACGTGTGGTAAAACGTTTAGAAGTTGACATGTAAATGATAGATATAGAAGTTACCGGACTTGTTTTTACTTCTAGTTACGAAATATTGAATTAAAACAACAAAGCATCAAGGAGCAGACAGATATGGTCAATAAGTACATTGACGTAACCAACACGGAACTCGACGATCATGAGCAGAAGAACCAACGACTCCAAGGCGATGTTCCACACGATGCGATCACAGAAAATGGTGAATCCTCCAGAGAGAAGAAAGTTAGAATAAAGAAAGAGAAAGAAACTCTTCAACAAGACGTTGTACAGTTGACTAAAAATTTAGAGGTAAGCCTGGGGTACTCGATGATGGAAGAAGCTTGGGTGGTGCCACTGGATTCTTCAAATGTTGATCTATTTTAAGACAAGAATCTGTTGATTTTGCTTCTTCCCCACTGAAGACAGTATGTCTTGTTTTGTGACCTTATTTAACACATCGCCCCAATCACCTAGCAATCACAGATAGTCTAGCCTCCTTCGCAGACTCTCGACAGCTCGTCCGACCTCTAGACAGCTCGTCCGACTTCTAGGGAGTGGCAGCGAGGCATGTTGGCGGCTGCGAAGGAGCCAACCTAATCTAAAAGAATTTCCAAGTAAATATTTTTGTCTTCCGTCTTCGGCCATTTGATATTAAACATACCGCTGATATTGCATTTCCTGAGCTCGTTTACTGGGCGATGGAATACATGCACAACAATCTCTGTTTGGGATAATTTGGCTATGAGAAAAGACATGAAGCCGTTTTATTGAAACTTGAAATAAGAAACGTTAATAATAAATGCATAATTAATCTATTTATGTTCTGACTTTGGTTATAGTTAATAATGTAGTCCAGTAAAGGTGGGGCAACACACGCCCATCTACGGTTTCACTAATAACAAGTAAAATTTGTTTAAGGTGATTCGAATCAATGACACGTCTTGTCGTAGTGAACCATTGTGAATGAACTGAGTTGATCAGCGCGGGCTTATATGGTTCATCTTATCTTACCTCGTGCGTCGTGACATTGATGGAATTTCCGTCTCCTCGGGCCCTCTTTGACAAGTGATAATGCTACTATGGGTAGAATATTATAAGCGAATTACAGACGGAAAAATTCCTATTCGCAATCGCAATGGATGCAATGCGATGCGATGCGATGCAATGTTATGCAATGCGATGCGATGCGATGCAATGTTATGCAATGCGATGCGATGCAATGCAAGATACCCTGAATAAATATTATATAGAGTAATACAGTCATCACTAAGAAGTTCAGTCAGGTCTTTTTTCCTGATACGTTTCTCAAAATTATTGTTGAAGATGTCGACTGAAATATTTCCTAATGCCTTTTATTGGTTTATACAGGATAGAATTGCTGATTTTCCCAAACACCAAAATGGAGTTGATCGCATTAACGGTTTGAGCAAGGATCTCGAAGATGTCGCTGATAATGATTCCAAAGTAGTTCTCCACGACGAACTCGTCAGATTTAACGCTCGCTGGCAAGTTATAGTGACACGACTCGACGATTATTCTGATACTGACTTACCCGAACACACTTATTGGGGTTGCATGGGATTCGTTAAACGTAAACTCGGTTCTACATCGTACTAATCCACGTAAGAGGGAGTTTACGAATTTCAAGATGGCAACAGCAGTCTTAATAGTATAAATCCTATTATTTTAAACCCTCGTGAAAGCATGGTAACCTCGCCAAATACAGACCAATTTCAACGCATGCCTTCAGACATCTTTCAAGCTTATCACTTTTCAATCAATCAATTAAGTAATTGCAGTTAGTGCAGTTCTTGGTTAAAAACTAAACGTCGCCTAAACGCGCCAAAATGCTCTAAGCAACGTCCTATGTGATGAGAGGATGTCATTGAGATCACTAAGACTAATAATGATATTTATTATACAATACTTATTACTTATACAAATACTCATACAATCTCGATTGTGATTGGTGAAAAAACCTACAGACAATTCTTGATGTCTTGCCACCTACAAAATATCAAAAATTCTCTGTAGGTGACGTAATTATTGATTATCCGAGTTTATAATCAATCGTGAGTTAGACTGAAACAGGTCTTTGCCAAGTTTACTTACTAATTCTCCCTAAAGGCTTCTATATTTATCAATTGTATAATAAAACAATTATTGAATTCGGTTTTCGCATGATATCTTGTGTTCTCAAGCCTCGCTTTGTGTTATCCACCTCAGCCTTCGCCAGATAACACAAACCTCGACGTTGATAACACAATATATCATGTTCAAACACATCCAATAATTGTATATTAAAGGACATTGGCAACAAAAATTAAGTTTGTCTAATATGAAAGAACTCGTAAAATGATAGAGTAACAGCTTTTACAACTTTTCCGTATTTTACTTCGTTTTTGAAATATTTCAGTTTGTTTGATATGTAACTAATATTGAACTAATATTTCAATGAGTGAAAATAGATGGTTTCTGACGTCAGGTGCTAGGATGGAGAATTTTCACTCATTAAAATATTAGTTCAATCTTCAAGTTTGTTCCAGAAATTTACTTGAAATTGTGCGTATAATAACTCCTCGTGATAATGAACGTTGTAAACTTAGCAATCACTGAGATATAAGACATTTTTAATGAGTGAAAATTCTCTACCCTGTACGTCAGAGATCATCTCATTTACATATCAAACAAACTGAAATATTTCAAAAACGAAGTAAAATATGGAAAGTTGTAAAAGGTGTTACTCTATCGTTTTACGAATTCTTTCATATTAGACAAACTTAATTTGTGTTGCCAATGTCCTTTAATGTGCCCATAACCTTACTGATTTCTACATGAAGTGAATAATTGAATGTCAAAATGATTTGAGCTTTGTGTTAATGTTCTAGAAAGGTTTGTCCGAATACAATATTCTGCTGCTGGAGAAATTTGACCTAATAAAGTCCAGGTTAAATATTAACCTATTAGCATTTCGGACAAACAAACCTTCATACAATGTGTATCAATAAAAACTGAACCCTTAGAAAACGGTCTTCTACTCCTGCGAAATTAAAAACACGGTCTTAATACACCTGGGAAATTAAGATAACTTGTAATATGTATGAAGGAGCATAACTGCAAAGAAACATGTTAAATATATTAACGTTTCTTTGCAGTTATGCTCCTTCATACGTTTACAAGTTATCTTAATTTCCCAGGTGTATTAAGACCGTGTTTTTAATTTCCCAGGAGTATAAGACCGTATTCTAAGGGTTCAGTTTTTTTTATACACACTGTACAGGGTGTGTAAAAAAACGAGACCTTTAGAAATTAACCTATTGTTGTTAAGCACAAGATTTTATACTCCTGGGAATTTAAAATAGCTTCTAATCGTATATGAAGGAGCATAACTGCATTATCATCAGTTCGAATAAAAATGTTCAACTGACCACAGAGCAACGAGTTTTTACTGTTTTACATTATACCGAGACTTAATGTCTTTTGAGTCTCGGTATAATGTAAAACAGTAAAAACTCGTTGGTCAGTTGAACCATTTTTATTCGAACTGATGATGACTAATTAGTACTTTGACAATTTGTTATGCAGTTATAAATTTTCGCTAGTTTCTGCTCATATTAATATCTAAGGCATTATTTAGGCTATATTTTCATATTTTAAGCTTATTTTGACAAGTTAAAAATGGTCGAAAATCGTCAAAAAGTTAAGGTTAACCCCTTTACTTTTTGTCCAAATTTGGCCATTTTTGCCAAATATTTGGATGTCCAAAAATGACTAAATTTACGCTGGTTTCTGCTTATATTAATATCTAAGGCATAATATTTAGGCTATATTTTCATATTTTAAGCTTATTTCAACAAGTTAAAAATGGTCGAAAATCGTCAAAAAGTTAAGGTTAACCCCTTTACTTTTTGTCCAAATTTGGCCATTTTTGCCAAATATTTGGATGTCCAAAAATGACTAAATTTACGCTGGTTTCTGCTTATATTAATATCTAAGGCATTATTTAGGCTATATTTTCATATTTTAAGCTTATTTTGACAAGTTAAAAATGGTCGAAAATCGTCAAAAAGTTAAGGTTAACCCCTTTACTTTTTGTCCAAATTTGGCCATTTTTGCCACATTTTTAGATGTCCAAAAATGACTAAATTTACGCTGGTTTCTGCTCATATTAATATCTAAGGCATTATTTAGGCTATATTATCATATTTTAAGCTTATTTTTACAAGTTAAAAATGGTCGAAAATCGTCAAAAAGTTAAGGTTAACCCCTTTACTTTTTGTCCAAATTTGGCCATTTTTGCTACATTTTTAGATGTCCAAAAATGACTAAATTTACGCTGGTTTCTGCTCATATTAATATCTAAGGCATTATTTAGGCTATATTTTCATATTTTAAGCTTATTTTGACAAGTTAAAAATGGTCGAAAATCGTCAAAAAGTTAAGGTTAACCCCTTTACTTTTTGTCCAAATTTGTCCATTTTTGCCACATTTTTAGATGTCCAAAAATGACTAAATTTACGCTGGTTTCTGCTCATATTAATATCTAAGGCATTATTTAGGCTATATTCATATTTTAAGCTTATTTTGACAAGTTAAAAATGGTCGAAAATCGTCAAAAAGTTAAGGTTAACCCCTTTACTTTTTGTCCAAATTTGACCATTTTTGCCACATTTTTAGTTGTCCAAAAATGACTAAATTTGCGCTGGTTTCTGCTCATATTAATATCTAAGGCATTATTTAGGCTATATTTTCATATTTTAAGCTTATTTTGACAAGTTAAAAATGGTCGAAAATGGTCAAAAAGTTAAGGTTAACCCCTTTACTTTTTGTCCAAATTTGGCCATTTTTGCCAAATTTTTGGATGTCCAAAAATGACTAAATTTACGCTAGTTTCTGCTCATATTAATATCTAAGGCATTATTTAGGCTATATTTTCATATTTTAAGCTTATTTTGACAAGTTAAAAATGGTCGAAAATCGTCAAAAAGTTAAGGTTAACCCCTTCACTTTTTGACGATTTTCGACCATTTTTAACTTGTCAAAATAAGCTTAAAATAAAATATAGCCTAAATAATGCCTTAGATATTAATATGAGCAGAACCTAGCGTAAATTTAGTCATTTTTGGACATCCAAAAATTTGGCAAAAAATGGCCAAATTTGGACAAAAAGTAAAGGGTTAACCTTAACTTTTTGACGATTTTCGACCATTTTTAACTTGTCAAAATAAGCTTAAAATATGAAAATATAGCCTAAATAATGCCTTAGGTATTAATATGAGCAGAAACTAGCGTAAATTTAGTCATTTTTGGACATCCAAAAATTTGGCAAAAATGGCCAAATTTGGACAAAAAGTAAAGGGGTTAACCTTAACTTTTTGACGATTTTCGACCATTTTTAACTTGTCAAAATAAGCTTAAAATATGAAAATATAGCCTAAATAATGCCTTAGATATTAATATGAGCAGAAACCAGCGCAAATTTAGTCATTTTTGGACAACTAAAAATGTGGCAAAAATGGTCAAATTTGGACAAAAAGTAAAGGGGTTAACCTTAACTTTTTGACGATTTTCGACCATTTTTAACTTGTCAAAATAAGCTTAAAATATGAAAATATAGCCTAAATAATGCCTTAGATATTAATATGAGCAGAAACCAGCGTAAATTTAGTCATTTTTGGACATCTAAAAATGTGGCAAAAATGGCCAAATTTGGACAAAAAGTAAAGGGGTTAACCTTAACTTTTTGACGATTTTCGACCATTTTTAACTTGTCAAAATAAGCTTAAAATATGAAAATATAGCCTAAATAATGCCTTAGATATTAATATGAGCAGAAACCAGCGTAAATTTAGTCATTTTTGGACATCTAAAAATGTGGCAAAAATGGCCAAATTTGGACAAAAAGTAAAGGGGTTAACCTTAACTTTTTGACGATTTTCGACCATTTTTAACTTGTCAAAATAAGCTTAAAATATGAAAATATAGCCTAAATAATGCCTTAGATATTAATATGAGCAGAAACCAGCGTAAATTTAGTCATTTTTGGACATCTAAAAATGTGGCAAAAATGGCCAAATTTGGACAAAAAGTAAAGGGGTTAACCTTAACTTTTTGACGATTTTCGACCATTTTTAACTTGTCAAAATAAGCTTAAAATATGAAAATATAGCCTAAATAATGCCTTAGATATTAATATGAGCAGAAACCAGCGTAAATTTAGTCATTTTTGGACATCTAAAAATGTGGCAAAAATGGCCAAATTTGGACAAAAAGTAAAGGGTTAACCTTAACTTTTTGACGATTTTGACGATTTTTTGACGACTTTTTGACGATTTTCATGTGCGTAATGCACAGTTAAAAGTGCAGGTGTGCGTGACGCACATGTGCGTAATGCACAGTTAAAAGTGCAGGTGTGCGTGACGCACATGTGCGTAATGCACAGTTAAAAGTGCAGGTGTGCGTGACGCACATGTGCGTAATGCACAGTTAAAAGTGCAGGTGTGCGTGACGCACATGTGCGTAATGCACAGTTAAAAGTACAGGTGTGCGTGACGCACATGTGCGTAATGCACAGTTAAAAGTGCAGGTGTGCGTGACGCACATGTGCGTAATGCACAGTTAAAAGTACAGGTGTGTGTGACGCACATGTGCGTAATGCACAGTTAAAAGTGCAGGTGTGCCTGACGCACATGTGCGTAATGCACAGTTAAAAGTGCAGGTGTGCGTGACGCACATGTGCGTAATGCACAGTTAAAAGTGCAGGTGTGCGTGACGCACATGTGCGTAATGCACAGTTAAAAGTGCAGGTGTGCGTGACGCACATTTAAAAGTACAGGTGTGCGTGACGCACATGTGCGTAATGCACAGTTAAAAGTGCAGGTGTGCGTGACGCACATGTGCGTAATGCACAGTTAAAAGTACAGATGTGTGTGACGCACATGTGCGTAATGCACAGTTAAAAGTGCAGGTGTGCCTGACGCACATGTGCGTAATGCACAGTTAAAAGTGCAGGTGTGCGTGACGCACATGTGCGTAATGCACAGTTAAAAGTGCAGGTGTGCGTGACGCACATGTGCGTAATGCACAGTTAAAAGTGCAGGTGTGCCTGACGCACATGTGCGTAATGCACAGTTAAAAGTGCAGGTGTGCGTGACGCACATGTGCGTAATGCACAGTTAAAAGTGCAGGTGTGCGTGACGCACATGTGCGTAATGCACAGTTAAAAGTGCAGGTGTGCGTGACGCACATTTAAAAGTACAGGTGTGCGTGACGCACATGTGCGTAATGCACAGTTAAAAGTGCAGGTGTGCGTGACGCACATGTGCGTAATGCACAGTTAAAAGTGCAGGTGTGCGTGACGCACATGTGCGTAATGCACAGTTAAAAGTGCAGGTGTGCGTGACGCACATGTGCGTAATGCACAGTTAAAAGTGCAGGTGTGCGTGACGCACATGTGCGTAATGCACAGTTAAAAGTACAGGTGTGCGTGACGCACATGTGCGTAATGCACAGTTAAAAGTGCAGGTGTGCGTGACGCACATGTGCGTAATGCACAGTTAAAAGTACAGGTGTGTGTGACGCACATGTGCGTAATGCACAGTTAAAAGTGCAGGTGTGCCTGACGCACATGTGCGTAATGCACAGTTAAAAGTGCAGGTGTGCGTGACGCACATGTGCGTAATGCACAGTTAAAAGTGCAGGTGTGCGTGACGCACATGTGCGTAATGCACAGTTAAAAGTGCAGGTGTGCGTGACGCACATTTAAAAGTACAGGTGTGCGTGACGCACATTTAAAAGTACAGGTGTGCGTGACGCACATGTGCGTAATGCACAGTTAAAAGTGCAGGTGTGCGTGACGCACATGTGCGTAATGCACAGTTAAAAGTACAGGTGTGTGTGACGCACATGTGCGTAATGCACAGTTAAAAGTGCAGGTGTGCCTGACGCACATGTGCGTAATGCACAGTTAAAAGTGCAGGTGTGCGTGACGCACATGTGCGTAATGCACAGTTAAAAGTGCAGGTGTGCGTGACGCACATGTGCGTAATGCACAGTTAAAAGTGCAGGTGTGCGTGACGCACATTTAAAAGTACAGGTGTGCGTGACGCACATGTGCGTAATGCACAGTTAAAAGTGCAGGTGTGCGTGACGCACATGTGCGTAATGCACAGTTAAAAGTACAGGTGTGTGTGACGCACATGTGCGTAATGCACAGTTAAAAGTGCAGGTGTGCCTGACGCACATGTGCGTAATGCACAGTTAAAAGTGCAGGTGTGCGTGACGCACATGTGCGTAATGCACAGTTAAAAGTGCAGGTGTGCGTGACGCACATGTGCGTAATGCACAGTTAAAAGTGCAGGTGTGCGTGACGCACATTTAAAAGTACAGGTGTGCGTGACGCACATGTGCGTAATGCACAGTTAAAAGTGCAGGTGTGCGTGACGCACATGTGCGTAATGCACAGTTAAAAGTACAGGTGTGCGTGACGCACATGTGCGTAATGCACAGTTAAAAGTGCAGGTGTGCGTGACGCACATTTAAAAGTGCAGGTGACGCACATGTGCGTCACGCACACCTGTACTTTTAACTGTGCATTACGCACATGTGCGTCACGCACACCTGCACTTTTAACTGTGCATTACGCACATGTGCGTCACGCACACCTGCACTTTTAACTGTGCATTACGCACATGTGCGTCACGCACACCTGCACTTTTAACTGTGCATTACGCACATGTGCGTCACGCACACCTGCACTTTTAACTGTGCATTACGCACATGTGCGTCACGCACACCTGCACTTTTAACTGTGCATTACGCACATGTGCGTCACGCACACCTGTACTTTTAACTGTGCATTACGCACATGTGCGTCACGCACACCTGCACTTTTAACTGTGCATTACGCACATGTGCGTCACGCACACCTGTACTTTTAACTGTGCATTACGCACATGTGCGTCACGCACACCTGCACTTTTAACTGTGCATTACGCACATGTGCGTCACGCACACCTGCACTTTTAACTGTGCATTACGCACATGTGCGTCACCTGCACTTTTAAATGTGCGTCACGCACACCTGCACTTTTAACTGTGCATTAAGCACATGTGCGTCAGGCACAGCTGGACTTTTAACTGTGCATTACACACATGTGCGTCACGCACACCTGCACTTTTAACTGTGCATTACGCACATGTGCGTCAGGCACACCTGTACTTTTAACTGTGCATTACGCACATGTGCGTCACGCACACCTGCACTTTTAACTGTGCATTACGCACATGTGCGTCACGCACACCTGTACTTTTAAATGTGCGTCACGCACACCTGCACTTTTAACTGTGCATTACGCACATGTGCGTCACGCACACCTGCACTTTTAACTGTGCATTACGCACATGTGCGTCACGCACACCTGTACTTTTAACTGTGCATTACGCACATGTGCGTCACGCACACCTGCACTTTTAACTGTGCATTACGCACATGTGCGTCACGCACACCTGCACTTTTAACTGTGCATTACGCACATGTGCGTCACCTGCACTTTTAAATGTGCGTCACGCACACCTGCACTTTTAACTGTGCATTAAGCACATGTGCGTCAGGCACAGCTGGACTTTTAACTGTGCATTACACACATGTGCGTCACGCACACCTGCACTTTTAACTGTGCATTACGCACATGTGCGTCAGGCACACCTGTACTTTTAACTGTGCATTACGCACATGTGCGTCACGCACACCTGCACTTTTAACTGTGCATTACGCACATGTGCGTCACGCACACCTGTACTTTTAAATGTGCGTCACGCACACCTGCACTTTTAACTGTGCATTACGCACATGTGCGTCACGCACACCTGCACTTTTAACTGTGCATTACGCACATGTGCGTCACGCACACCTGTACTTTTAACTGTGCATTACGCACATGTGCGTCACGCACACCTGCACTTTTAACTGTGCATTACGCACATGTGCGTCACGCACACCTGCACTTTTAACTGTGCATTACGCACATGTGCGTCACGCACACCTGCACTTTTAACTGTGCATTACGCACATGTGCGTCACGCACACCTGCACTTTTAACTGTGCATTACGCACATGTGCGTCACGCACACCTGCACTTTTAACTGTGCATTACGCACATGTGCGTCACGCACACCTGTACTTTTAACTGTGCATTACGCACATGTGCGTCACGCACACCTGCACTTTTAACTGTGCATTACGCACATGTGCGTCACGCACACCTGCACTTTTAACTGTGCATTACGCACATGTGCGTCACCTGCACTTTTAAATGTGCGTCACGCACACCTGCACTTTTAACTGTGCATTAAGCACATGTGCGTCAGGCACAGCTGGACTTTTAACTGTGCATTACACACATGTGCGTCACGCACACCTGCACTTTTAACTGTGCATTACGCACATGTGCGTCAGGCACACCTGTACTTTTAACTGTGCATTACGCACATGTGCGTCACGCACACCTGCACTTTTAACTGTGCATTACGCACATGTGCGTCACGCACACCTGTACTTTTAAATGTGCGTCACGCACACCTGCACTTTTAACTGTGCATTACGCACATGTGCGTCACGCACACCTGCACTTTTAACTGTGCATTACGCACATGTGCGTCAGGCACACCTGTACTTTTAACTGTGCATTACGCACATGTGCGTCACGCACACCTGCACTTTTAACTGTGCATTACGCACATGTGCGTCAGGCACAGCTGGACTTTTAACTGTGCATTACACACATGTGCGTCACGCACACCTGCACTTTTAACTGTGCATTACGCACATGTGCGTCAGGCACACCTGTACTTTTAACTGTGCATTACGCACATGTGCGTCACGCACACCTGCACTTTTAACTGTGCATTACGCACATGTGCTTCACGCACACCTGTACTTTTAAATGTGCGTCACGCACACCTGCACTTTTAACTGTGCATTACGCACATGTGCGTCAGGCACAGCTGGACTTTTAACTGTGCATTACACACATGTGCGTCACGCACACCTGCACTTTTAACTGTGCATTACGCACATGTGCGTCAGGCACACCTGTACTTTTAACTGTGCATTACGCACATGTGCGTCACGCACACCTGTACTTTTAAATGTGCGTCACGCACACCTGCACTTTTAACTGTGCATTACGCACATGTGCGTCACGCACACCTGCACTTTTAACTGTGCATTACGCACATGTGCGTCACGCACACCTGTACTTTTAACTGTGCATTACGCACATGTGCGTCACGCACACCTGCACTTTTAACTGTGCATTACGCACATGTGCGTCACGCACACCTGCACTTTTAACTGTGCATTACGCACATGTGCGTCACGCACACCTGCACTTTTAACTGTGCATTACGCACATGTGCGTCACGCACACCTGCACTTTTAACTGTGCATTACGCACATGTGCGTCACGCACACCTGCACTTTTAACTGTGCATTACGCACATGTGCGTCACGCACACCTGTACTTTTAACTGTGCATTACGCACATGTGCGTCACGCACACCTGCACTTTTAACTGTGCATTACGCACATGTGCGTCACGCACACCTGTACTTTTAAATGTGCGTCACGCACACCTGCACTTTTAACTGTGCATTACGCACATGTGCGTCACGCACACCTGCACTTTTAACTGTGCATTACGCACATGTGCGTCACGCACACCTGCACTTTTAACTGTGCATTACGCACATGTGCGTCACGCACACCTGTACTTTTAAATGTGCGTCACGCACACCTGCACTTTTAACTGTGCATTACGCACATGTGCGTCACGCACACCTGCACTTTTAACTGTGCATTACGCACATGTGCGTCACGCACACCTGCACTTTTAACTGTGCATTACGCACATGTGCGTCACGCACACCTGCACTTTTACTGTGCATTACGCACATGTGCGTCACCTGCACTTTTAAATGTGCGTCACGCACACCTGCACTTTTAACTGTGCATTAAGCACATGTGCGTCAGGCACAGCTGGACTTTTAACTGTGCATTACACACATGTGCGTCACGCACACCTGCACTTTTAACTGTGCATTACGCACATGTGCGTCAGGCACACCTGTACTTTTAACTGTGCATTACGCACATGTGCGTCACGCACACCTGCACTGTTAACTGTGCATTACGCACATGTGCGTCACGCACACCTGTACTTTTAAATGTGCGTCACGCACACCTGCACTTTTAACTGTGCATTACGCACATGTGCGTCACGCACACCTGCACTTTTAACTGTGCATTACGCACATGTGCGTCACGCACACCTGTACTTTTAACTGTGCATTACGCACATGTGCGTCACGCACACCTGCACTTTTAACTGTGCATTACGCACATGTGCGTCACGCACACCTGCACTTTTAACTGTGCATTACGCACATGTGCGTCACGCACACCTGTACTTTTAACTGTGCATTACGCACATGTGCGTCACGCACACCTGCACTTTTAACTGTGCATTACGCACATGTGCGTCAGGCACACCTGTACTTTTAACTGTGCATTACGCACATGTGCGTCACGCACACCTGCACTTTTAACTGTGCATTACGCACATGTGCGTCAGGCACAGCTGGACTTTTAACTGTGCATTACACACATGTGCGTCACGCACACCTGCACTTTTAACTGTGCATTACGCACATGTGCGTCAGGCACACCTGTACTTTTAACTGTGCATTACGCACATGTGCGTCACGCACACCTGCACTTTTAACTGTGCATTACGCACATGTGCTTCACGCACACCTGTACTTTTAAATGTGCGTCACGCACACCTGCACTTTTAACTGTGCATTACGCACATGTGCGTCAGGCACAGCTGGACTTTTAACTGTGCATTACACACATGTGCGTCACGCACACCTGCACTTTTAACTGTGCATTACGCACATGTGCGTCAGGCACACCTGTACTTTTAACTGTGCATTACGCACATGTGCGTCACGCACACCTGCACTTTTAACTGTGCATTACGCACATGTGCGTCACGCACACCTGTACTTTTAAATGTGCGTCACGCACACCTGCACTTTTAACTGTGCATTACGCACATGTGCGTCACGCACACCTGCACTTTTAACTGTGCATTACGCACATGTGCGTCACGCACACCTGTACTTTTAACTGTGCATTACGCACATGTGCGTCACGCACACCTGCACTTTTAACTGTGCATTACGCACATGTGCGTCACGCACACCTGCACTTTTAACTGTGCATTACGCACATGTGCGTCACGCACACCTGCACTTTTAACTGTGCATTACGCACATGTGCGTCACGCACACCTGCACTTTTAACTGTGCATTACGCACATGTGCGTCACGCACACCTGCACTTTTAACTGTGCATTACGCACATGTGCGTCACGCACACCTGTACTTTTAACTGTGCATTACGCACATGTGCGTCACGCACACCTGCACTTTTAACTGTGCATTACGCACATGTGCGTCACGCACACCTGCACTTTTAACTGTGCATTACGCACATGTGCGTCACCTGCACTTTTAAATGTGCGTCACGCACACCTGCACTTTTAACTGTGCATTAAGCACATGTGCGTCAGGCACAGCTGGACTTTTAACTGTGCATTACACACATGTGCGTCACGCACACCTGCACTTTTAACTGTGCATTACGCACATGTGCGTCAGGCACACCTGTACTTTTAACTGTGCATTACGCACATGTGCGTCACGCACACCTGCACTTTTAACTGTGCATTACGCACATGTGCGTCACGCACACCTGTACTTTTAAATGTGCGTCACGCACACCTGCACTTTTAACTGTGCATTACGCACATGTGCGTCACGCACACCTGCACTTTTAACTGTGCATTACGCACATGTGCGTCACGCACACCTGTACTTTTAACTGTGCATTACGCACATGTGCGTCACGCACACCTGCACTTTTAACTGTGCATTACGCACATGTGCGTCACGCACACCTGTACTTTTAACTGTGCATTACGCACATGTGCGTCACGCACACCTGCACTTTTAACTGTGCATTACGCACATGTGCGTCAGGCACACCTGTACTTTTAACTGTGCATTACGCACATGTGCGTCACGCACACCTGCACTTTTAACTGTGCATTACGCACATGTGCGTCAGGCACAGCTGGACTTTTAACTGTGCATTACACACATGTGCGTCACGCACACCTGCACTTTTAACTGTGCATTACGCACATGTGCGTCAGGCACACCTGTACTTTTAACTGTGCATTACGCACATGTGCGTCACGCACACCTGCACTTTTAACTGTGCATTACGCACATGTGCTTCACGCACACCTGTACTTTTAAATGTGCGTCACGCACACCTGCACTTTTAACTGTGCATTACGCACATGTGCGTCAGGCACATCTGGACTTTTAAATCTGCTTTACGCACACCTGCACTTTTAAATGTGCGTCACGCACACCTGCACTTTTAACTGTGCATAATTACGTACATGTGCGTCACGAACATGGTATTTTAAATGTGCCTTACGCATATGTGCGTCACGTCTGGTCTATTAAATGTGCGTAACACACATGTGTATCACGCACACCTAAATAATGCCTTAGATATTAATATGAGCCGAAACTAGCGTAAATTTAGTCATTTTTGGACATCCAAAAATTTGGCAAAAATGGCCAAATTTGGACAAAAAGTAAAGGGGTTAACCTTAACTTTTTGACGATTTTCGACCATTTTTAACTTGTCAAAATAAGCTTAAAATATGAAAATATAGCCTAAATAATGCCTTAGATATTAATATGAGCAGAAACCAGCGCAAATTTAGTCATTTTTGGACAACTAAAAATGTGGCAAAAATGGTCAAATTTGGACAAAAAGTAAAGGGGTTAACCTTAACTTTTTGACGATTTTCGACCATTTTTAACTTGTCAAAATAAGCTTAAAATATGAAAATATAGCCTAAATAATGCCTTAGATATTAATATGAGCAGAAACCAGCGTAAATTTAGTCATTTTTGGACATCTAAAAATGTGGCAAAAATGGCCAAATTTGGACAAAAAGTAAAGGGGTTAACCTTAACTTTTTGACGATTTTCGACCATTTTTAACTTGTCAAAATAAGCTTAAAATATGAAAATATAGCCTAAATAATGCCTTAGATATTAATATGAGCAGAAACCAGCGTAAATTTAGTCATTTTTGGACATCTAAAAATGTGGCAAAAATGGCCAAATTTGGACAAAAAGTAAAGGGGTTAACCTTAACTTTTTGACGATTTTCGACCATTTTTAACTTGTCAAAATAAGCTTAAAATATGAAAATATAGCCTAAATAATGCCTTAGATATTAATATGAGCAGAAACCAGCGTAAATTTAGTCATTTTTGGACATCTAAAAATGTGGCAAAAATGGCCAAATTTGGACAAAAAGTAAAGGGGTTAACCTTAACTTTTTGACGATTTTCGACCATTTTTAACTTGTCAAAATAAGCTTAAAATATGAAAATATAGCCTAAATAATGCCTTAGATATTAATATGAGCAGAAACCAGCGTAAATTTAGTCATTTTTGGACATCTAAAAATGTGGCAAAAATGGCCAAATTTGGACAAAAAGTAAAGGGGTTAACCTTAACTTTTTGACGATTTTCGACCATTTTTAACTTGTCAAAATAAGCTTAAAATATGAAAATATAGCCTAAATAATGCCTTAGATATTAATATGAGCAGAAACCAGCGTAAATTTAGTCATTTTTGGACATCTAAAAATGTGGCAAAAATGGCCAAATTTGGACAAAAAGTAAAGGGGTTAACCTTAACTTTTTTCGACCATTTTTAACTTGTCAAAATAAGCTTAAAATATGAAAATATAGCCTAAATAATGCCTTAGATATTAATATGAGCAGAAACCAGCGTAAATTTAGTCATTTTTGGACATCTAAAAATGTGGCAAAAATGGCCAAATTTGGACAAAAAGTAAAGGGGTTAACCTTAACTTTTTGACGATTTTCGACCATTTTTAACTTGTCAAAATAAGCTTAAAATATGAAAATATAGCCTAAATAATGCCTTAGATATTAATATGAGCAGAAACCAGCGTAAATTTAGTCATTTTTGGACATCTAAAAATGTGGCAAAAATGGCCAAATTTGGACAAAAAGTAAAGGGGTTAACCTTAACTTTTTGACGATTTTCGACCATTTTTAACTTGTCAAAATAAGCTTAAAATATGAAAATATAGCCTAAATAATGCCTTAGATATTAATATCAGCAGAAACCAGCGTAAATTTAGTCATTTTTGGACATCTAAAAATGTGGCAAAAATGGCCAAATTTGGACAAAAAGTAAAGGGCTTAACCTTAACTTTTTGACGATTTTCGAGCATTTTTAACTTGTCAAAATAAGCTTAAAATATGAAAATATAGCCTAAATAATGCCTTAGATATTAATATGAGCAGAAACCAGCGTAAATTTAGTCATTTTTGGACATCTAAAAATGTGGCGAAAATGGACAAATTTGGACAAAAAGTAAAGGGGTTAACCTTAACATTTGACGATTTTCGACCATTTTTAACTTGTCAAAATAAGCTTAAAATATGAAAATATAGCCTAAATAATGCCTTAGATATTAATATGAGCAGAAACTAGCGTAAATTTAGTCATTTTTGGACATCCAAAAATTTGGCAAAAATGGCCAAATTTGGACAAAAAGTAAAGGGGTTAACCTTAACTTTTTGACGATTTTCGACCATTTTTAACTTGTCAAAATAAGCTTAAAATATGAAAATATAGCCTAAATAATGCCTTAGATTTAATATGAGCAGAAACTAGCGTAAATTTAGTTATTTTTTGACATCAAATTTTTTACAAAAATGGTCAAATTTATTTGTTTCGACATTTATTTCAGTGTTTCGACATTTATTTCTGTGTTTCGACATTTCTGGGTTTTGATATTTATTTCTGTTTCGTCATTTATTTCTGTGTTTCGACATTTATTTCTGTGTTTCGATATTTATTTCTGTGTTTCGACATTTATTTCTGTGTTTCGACATTTATTTCTGTGTTTCGACATTTATTTCTGTTTCGACATTTATTTCTGTGTTTCGACATTTACTTCTGTGTTTCGACATTTATTTCTGTGTTTCGACATTTATTTCTGTGTTTCGACATTTATTTTTATGTGTTTATAAATAAATTTGTATTATGAACTTGTAATCCATTTATTATTTTTGTTATTTTTTATTTTATAAGTATGTATTGCTAGAGGCCTAGTCAGCCTCATCAACCCGAGGGAACATTTCTTATATAAAATCTAGCCTGCGTACAGACGCTTGCGGGCGCAAAAAGGCGGTGCTAGGTAAAATCATACAGAACAGCCTTAATTGTATATATGTGAGTGTGTATGTGTGAGTATGTATGGTATGTATGTATGATTATTTGAAAAGAATAAAAATAATAATATTATTGAGATAATATCATGGCTATCTCGAAATCCTTTGTTTCATGAGGGACGATTAATCTCTAAATAACCTGATCAAACCTATCATACCTGTTCATGGGAAAACCTGTTTTATCACTCTAAAACATTTCAATAGAATAACTAACGAAGACATGAAGTGAACCATTACTTCCTTTTAGAATACCCAATACCATTAATAGCAACTCACAAAGTTTTATTCCATTTCAACTTGTTGAATTTCCTATTTTCTCGGTAGCCATAATATTGCAAAGTGATAGCATGGCATTACGGTTGATTAGTGATTAAATGTCCCTCAAACCTCGGGAGGTTTAGTAAAAGTTCCTCGGGCTTCGCCCTCGGGACTTTTGCTAAACCTCCCTCGGCTTTCGGGTACATTTAATCACTAATCAACCTCAATGCCATGCTATTACTTAAAAATATTATTTTGTATAAATTTAATGCAATCATTTACAAATATAAATCATAACAATTTTGTAGAAGAGTTATCAATATTTCAAGGTATTATTAGTGGGGGGTAGCCTCCTCCACACCCCGCGCGTCTACCGGTTTCAGTGGAGCGCTGTGATGCCGGGAGGCACCGAAATTATTTCTAATAAAAGTGCGGGACCAGAAAAAAAAGGAAAGTTTGGCAATTTCTCACCCACCCCTCCGATAACTAATGAACGGTCTATAAATCATAGGTTAACGCTATCTTCAATTTTTTTGCAATACATATCCAGACCAAATGCAGAATTTTTTGCGTATGCCTAATAAAATCGTCAAATCAGATTTCTTTTTCATCCAAAACTAAAAATTTTCAACTTGTTATAACGTTTTCAGGAGAGTTTTCCAATAAGACCTTTTTGGGTCGAACATCGTAGGGTATAATAGGTCGTGGGTATATCCTTCCGGTAAATTTCCATATATGGAAGTGGAATGTTGTTCTTTGTTACTTATAAGTCGCAATCACTTGGCGTTCCTGAGAAGAAAATAAAATGGCAACGCTTTACGGTAGTGGCAAAGGCTTCGTTCGTGTAATAGCTGGCCTACAAATCCTAATCGGCGTTTTGTTGTTTATCTTTGGCATCGTTGTGGCTTCTTTAATTTGTCATTGGACGTCAAGAGCTGGTTTAGGAATATGGATCGGAATAATTGTAAGTAAATTTCTACATATAAACCAACTCACTTACTGTATCGACTATCGTATACCTATGGCTATGAATGTGCCTGTGGCGTACTTGTAACGTATTATTTCAAATCATATCAAACAACAGAGGAACTTTAGAATGTCTATTCACTTTTGAACTTGTATTTAAAGTCGGGAATGCGAGCTAGAATGCCTTAATAAACTCTTTGAAGTCGACGTTAAAACGTAGACTACTGTATACTGGAAATCAAATATCGAAAAAGGTGCCTTCACTCTCTGACGAAGGGCTTTCGCTCGAAATGTTGGACAACTTACACAGTACAGCAACCTAGCTTTTTAGATATTTGATTTGTATTTCTACGCTCAACACGTTGTATACAGCGAGGTATACGTCAGTATACATGTAGTTTGATTGCGAATTTCCCCCCAATTTGACACTGAGTTTTGAGCTTTTCACAAGTTGGAATGTCAACATAAGGAAGCTGAGGTTTTTAATCCAGAAATATGCGTAGAGTGCAAAGCTTATCAGCCATTAAATTTTCTTTTGTATTATAGTTGTTGATGTTAAATGAAGCGACTAATTTTGAAGTGAACAAAATAATTATTACATGACTGATTATAGGCTGTGCTTTAATATGTTTGATTTTCATGTGAACCAGGCATATAATAGATGTAGATCAGACATAGTTTTATGCTACTGTACTCTGGCTTTAAAAAGTTTTTTGAACATAAAAAACGTAACTAAAAAGTTACTGTCCATGAACAAAGTTTCGACACTCCAATCTAGTGTCTTCATCAGGGGTGATCGTTGTAAAGTTAGGATCCCTATTTATACCCTCATAGAACCGATGATGACATTATCTATTAACAAGATGCAAATAAGCTTCAGTGGTAAATAAACCAACCAACATCGTAATTCAATGGAGCATGTGTGCTATTGATATGCCAAGCCTCCATACAAAATCTCTGATGGTACCGCATATTAGTGGTAATAATTTTTAAATTTTCCCATGCAATCTCATAGTTGGTTATGCATGCATGCTCCAACAGAGCAGAATTTTCATTTCGGGGGCATGCTACATGCGTAACCAAACATGACTGGCATATCAATAGGCATATTAGGCTTGGCATATCAATAGCACCCACGGACAAGAAGCTTGTTAATATCATCACGTTAATATCATTAACGGCATCATCGGTTCTATGAGGGTATAAATAGGGATCCTATCTTTACAACGATCACCCCTGATGAAGACACTACATTGGAGTGTTGAAACATTGGGTCATGGACAGTAACTTTTAAAGTTACATTCAAAAAACGTTTTAAGCCAGAGTAGTGTCAAACTATATCTGATTTATCACCTGGTTGTGTTGGGAAATTATATTTGTTATACAGTACTATGTGTTTCAAAATACAGAGGGAAAAATAAAATTATAGATTGAGGGCTAAATTGCCTTCCCATGACCTAGCTGAACATACAAATTGAATGTCCTAATTGCTTTTTATTCTTTAACAGATCATAGTAACTGCAGCTATTGGTCTTAGAAGTTGCTCTATTCATGGACAACAAATGGTATGTTGAAGAGAATTGTTTGATTTGAATTTTTCAACTGTATTTTGCAGTGTATAAGTCGACCTTATGTATAAGACTCCGATAACTAATGTTTTATATAAAAATATTTTTGACCCAAAAATTGTGATTTTTACAAGAGTATAAGTCAAGTCATTGAAATTAAATACTGGGCAGGGTGGGGGTGCAATTGCACCCACTTTTGGGTTGAATTTCCATATAAAATCCCGAAATGACGTCACATAGACTATCAGTAGTAAAAGTCGAAATTAAAATCAGCTGTTATTTCTAAAATAAAACATTATCGTAAGAGTTAGGGTTAGTATATATTAGGTGGAGGGTTAGGGTTAGGACTAGGGTAAGGTTTGGGTTAGCCACTATGTTTTAAATTTGGGGATATTTATATGGAAATCGAGCCCACTTTTGGATCCAATTAGCAACAAAATTATACAAAAGCAACAAACATTTATACAGTATAAGTCAGAAACTGTATTATAATAAATAGACCTGGTCATCATCATGTGTGTGGAAGGGAATGACCTCATTCGGGAGGACAAGTTACGATTGTTGTGGAATCATGGATATAAGAAAGTTCTTAAACACACCCATCGTCTGAATGTTGCCAATCTTGTATTTATTTTGAGTAAGAGTTGTAGAAGGCTTTTGTAATAGAACATATTATTGTAACATACTTAACAAACATTTACATTCATGTAAAAAACATTGAGTTTTTGTAAAACAAATTTCCAAACCTGTGTCTGCTGGCCTCTTTGATCATGAGCATATCAGGGTCAGATTCGTCCGTTGAGCGCACATCTTGTCAATTATCGATCGTATGTTAAGATATACTGTATCTCAGCAAATGCAGAATTATCACGCGTTCCTCTGAAGCAGACTGAACAACTGCCCGATGCAGATGACAGTCACAAAATTGATGATGAAGACAATGAAGATAACCTGGACAGTGTAGACGAACGCTTAGTCGATGAATTAATTATTTTTAACGTGGTCGATAATACCAGTGATGTTAGTGATGCGACGAATAAGTAAACAGTTACAAGATTAATTGTGTCTGTCATTTTGTCCGATGCTCATCTGGTGACTTGTGCGAAGATAATACTCAACTTTTTGTGAAAGTAAAATTTTTTTTGTGTTGAATGGACTGTGTTTAGATTTCGTATTGTACTACCTCAGATGAGAGACATTACGCTAAGTTTTGAGACATTGCACTAAATTTGGAGATAGTATGCTAAGTTTGGAGAGATTGCGCTAAGTTACGAGACATTGCGTTAAAGTTGTGAAACATTGCGCTAAGTTGTGAGACATTGCGTTTTTAAGTTATGAGACATTGCGCTATGTTATAAGACATTACAGTAAGTTGTACGTTGACAGGTACAATTTTTTGTGTCTGTCACAAAATTTTATTTGTTCTGCTCATTCTGAAAGGTACAACGAAAATAATTTTTTCCATGCTTGGGTTTATATCCTGTGAATTTTCTTGTTATTTTTTGTTTAGATAAGTTGGTACTCTGCATTGAGTATCTTGTGTGCATTGTTTTCTGTTATCCTTGCCATCTCTTATGGAACTGCAATGGCCGACTTCTATGATGAGTTGACGAGTGACACATCTGCTGTCGACGAATTTTACTCCCGACAATTTGTGGCTGTGTACATGCGTACAAACTACTACGAGTTCTGTGTCTCGGCGGAGAAGAAACGGAAAATTGAAAGGGAGCGAACTGGCATTCGTGAAATTATCATTATTCAGCAGGAATACCAAAACAAGGTTTTGAATAAGATTAACAAACATGGTCGAGAAGGTTTTGCATTGGCTGCTGTCTTCATCGTATTCGCTGCTGTGGAATTTGTGTTTGCAAGTCTAGGGGTTATGTACGCTTGTACAGCAGCAGGGTGGTTAAACAAGACAACACACAACCCTCAGGCGAAATCCGTTGTTACTATTCACCATTCGCGTGCAAGTGGTCTTTTGTAGTTTGTTATTCAGTAGAGAGCACTTCACCTTGAGTAGGATAGCTTTTTGCTATATTATAGTCTGTGGGAAAATGTGTGTATTTGTAGTAAAAATCTTTTGAAAACAGTACAAGTATGTAGTGCTCTGCAGACTGATTCAAATGAATATAAGACAATGTAGTGTAATGTATGGTTGTAGTATATTATTACTGGTGATGAATATTGAATAACAACTTGCTGGACAGTACATAGTTATACATGTATCTGATTATCTGAATGTACTATCTTCCAAGTCTAGTTGAGCTTTTTAACCAGATCTAAAACAGTATTAGTCCAGCCAATCTACCTTGTAACTGTGCTTGTAATTTGTTTGAAGTTGAACCTTTATTTCAGCCCTACACTGTGTACCGGTCTGGCGGTCTACAGAAATGGTTTTAGCTATCACTACCTACACATACATTCAGAAATCACATAGCAAAAGTCCCTAGAAATCAACCTACAATTTAACTACAAAAGCACCTTCAAGTTCACTTTTACCAAATATCACCTATGTCGTTAGAAAGTTCTCAAAAAAACCACAAATTGCAACAGAAATTATTTTAGCTTTTTCAGCACTATTCTTTAAAAAAAGTTCAAGTTTAGCAAATATTACCTGTCTTTAGAAAGTTCTTAAAAAGCTATATGAATCACATTTAAGTGGATAATGCAATTTTCTAAGCCCATTTTGAGTTATTCGCTCAAGAAAAGTGGATGCCACAAAAATGCTACAAAAATGCTGGTTTCTTAGCAGGTTTAACCTTACGTAACTCAAAATGGGCCTGGAAAATTGTACTATACCCACATAAATGTCCTTCATATTTGATGTTAAACCATAGGTTGATTGGACTATATAGGTTACTAACTATTCCAGCTCTCACAGATAGACCATGCACTGTAAACCTATCGGTACAACCATTTTGTGGTTATATATACACGTATATATATATTCTTGTGTGTTTTGTATATTAATTACTCTTTGTCAATTGTTATATCTTCTTAAAAAATGCATATTAAAATTACATTTCGGTGTTGTGCAGTATTGTTGCGTACTTTTCTGAGTTTACTTGATAATTATTTTATAATAATTTATTAAGACAATTTTTTATGACGTGCTGTTCAATTCCCGTTGGTGCAAAGTTTTTCGTATGCTTCTTTTGTCACTACAATTCAAAGCATCGGCATCGTGTTTGGTCACATTTTAATTACATTTTGATCACATTCATATGAAGCAACTCATCAAATGAATAATCATTCTTAATCATATCGGTCATGACAATGCCATTATTAAGCATTTATATCAATCCACATCTCGTTTGGACCAATTTCCAAAGTTCCAATATGAAACATCTCATCAAATTCGTAATCAATTTTGATCATTTCCATCATCTCAATGTCTGAATACATGTACTGTAATATCATCAATTTCAATTCAAAGTGTATCTATTACATTTAATTGCAAGTTGCAACGTATATGACATATTTAAACTCTTATAGTGTACAACGAGAGCAGGAACCATGGAAGACGTCCATGAAAATCCATGCACGAACTTCACAACAAAATCTCCTTGCTTGCGATGTTGCAAAATATTCCATCACATTCACTCATTGAAGACTTTTGAAGCTTAAGAAAGCTAACCTGATTGAAATTGAAAGAAGTTGTTCAGAGTCGAACAAACATTGGAAAATGTGGTGCAAACATGTATATCAAAAACTGTAAAATCTTGGTGTACTTGCAAAATAATGAAAACATTTCAAGTAAAGACTCTTCTATTCTCTTTGCTCAGCCGAATAGAAAACATTTCATGTCTCAGTAATAACACGAGAGACGGGTTGGAGGTGACGACCGCACAGCGAATGTCAGCCGGACAAATATGTTTATGACAAATCAGTTTGTTGTTACAATTTTAACTGTCATGAATGTTTACGTAAAGAGATACACATTTGGATATAGTGACTATAGATGCAATAAGTAACATGATGCAAGAGACCACCTGGTGTTCAATTTTATGCTACAGGTGCACTGCTGAATCAACGGTAAACGCCGCCACGTGGGTGTTAAAGCACGTATGGCTGAAGACGAAGTATGGCTGACCCAGCTGGAAGGCGTCAAGTGATGGTTAATGCCAAGGGAGTGGTATATATACTGTGAAGTACCAGGGGAAAAGACCCGCATGGGCGGTACATTGAATAACGAGACAAAATACATTTTTCAACTGCGAATGGAAATGTTCGGAGATTAGACCTACTGCGCACTTGACGATTTTTCAACCGACTCGGCAGATGCTAAAAAACGTCCAAAATTGAATCAGCTCTTTGTTCTATTGATACTGTATCTCTGGAAATAACCATAACTGTTGCAAAGCTATATATTTTCTGAAAGCCCAATAAACCGGTTTTTACTAGTGCTTTTAAATGTCACCGTGATATTTGTATAACTTTGTATAAGTTGTATTATCCTTTCTTTGAGAAGTATATTTTGTTTTGATGAAGGATACAGTATAGACTGTAACTGCCTTTCAATATTAACTTAATTAGTTCTAACAGATATGAACAGGTCTTAATCTATTAATAATTACACTCAACATTCTAAGATCTTCTCAAAATCATTAATAATTCATGAGCTAATTATCCAATAATAAAGACCCATCTAGTCACGGGATTTCATTTGGATAACTAAGTCAAACACCGTGTCTCAGAACACTATAATACATTTGATCCTAGTGATCTTCCTCAAATATCCTAATTACGTATGCCGATCAAATGTGCCAATCAAATGTATTGTAGTGTTCAACTATTAACATAACCCTCCCATGAGAGAATATCATCTAATCAAATATAACCTATACTTGTGTTCATTTGAGAAGCTATTTAAACAACTCCAGCTCGTGTCCCACCGGGATATCCAAACACTCGAAAACAATTAACAAAAACACTCGCGCAACGCGCTCGTGTTTTCATACATTGTTTTCTCGTGTTTGGATATCCCGGTGAAACACTCGCTGTCATTGTTCAAATATTACATACATGTCATATAAATCCACGAGGCCCAGGGCCGTACTCAGAAAATTTTAAGGGGGGCTGTAAGCTCACTTCAACCGACTGACGCACAAGCTTGTACCGACTACATCCTATCGATCAAAGCATAGTTGAAGCTTGTCAAAATATTGACTTTCGTTGGGTGCCTACTAAAATGACACTGGTCAGCTGTTAGTCCTCCGTTAATAATGCGCTCTTAATAACATGACACTTATGTGCAGTGACATGACACTTCCGTGCAGTAACATGACACGTGCAGTAACATGACACTTACGTGCAGTAACATGACACTTACGTGCAGTAACATGACACATGCAGTAACATGACACTTACGTGCAGTAACATGACACTTCCATGCAGTAACATGACACGTGCAGTAACATGACACTTACGTGCAGAAACATGACACTTCCGTGCAGTAACAGGACACTTCCATGAAGAAACACGACACTTACGTGCAGTAACATTACATGACACTTACGTTCAGTCCATTTGCTTGTCTCATTGACGGAGGCTGTTGCTTGTGATTTCTGTTTAGTGTTAGCAAGAGTTTCAGGCAAAGCTCATCAGGGAATGTCACCACATCAGTTTGTGCACTGCTATACCATTCCTCCTTCATACTAAGGGCAAAATAAAACAACATGGTTGTGATTAGGAGCTTGTTAAATTTCCTCTTTGTAAATCCACCAATTTTCAATCTACTTATTTTAATCATATATAGTTAAACTCTGGAATTCTCTATGTAAATTGGCTCCCCCTACTAATTTTTCCATTCCCTCCTCTTTTAATGGTTTCCTCATAATATTTTATATACACATTTACTAGTCTTTTTATAGTATAATTATATACACATATATGGATATATATCTAATCAATTTCTTTCTTCACTTATAAACATTTTCTTCGAACTGATTTTCTGTAAATATTAAATATATTATATAATCACAACTAGGGGTCTTAAGTAAAAAGCCTATTAAGGTTTCTAGTAGTCCCCTAGCCCTAATGTTAAAAAAAAAGAAACATCAAAATTTATGTAACTCGGAATTTGATGTGGAAATCCCGTGTACATCATCGCGATTCAATGGGGTGTGGGCGCTATTGATATGCCAAGCCTCCAGACAACGTCTCTGATGGTACCGCGGATTAGTGGTAATAATTTTGGAATTTTCCCATGCAATCTCATGGAACGAGCGAAGAACCACTGGTACATGGTTGGTTACGCACGCACTATTGTGATAGGGTACATGGTACATGGTTGGTTACGCACGCACTATTGTGATATCATTTGGGACTACTAGGCTGCTCCGACAAAGGAGAATTTTCCTTTTTTGAAAAGAAAACAGCCTTTTGGTGTTCTTTTAAACGCGTACGAAACTGACGTTTAGTCTGAGCAATGTACTCCTCTGATCACAGTCATTGCAATAGATAGAGTCTTTCCTCTGTTCCTTCGCAATACGATCCTTAGGTTTTACAAACATATGACCCAACGTCAAGAAAGGTTTTTGAGCAACTTTTACGTTGAAACTACCTAAGATTTTTTAATTGGCTCCGTAATCCCTTGAATATACGGAACAACCGCAAAACCCAGTTATTCATAAGTCCAGTTATTCAAGACAATACCAGTAATTAGCAGGAAGCAACCTAAGTAACTAAGACGATACATGGACGATCGTCAAGCTCGTGTCCTCAGAATTCAGATTCCCGGACAGGAATCGAACCTGTAACCTTCTAAGTAATCACTGCTCTTGCAAATAGAAAAATGGGGAGATACAAGCAAGAATCAAGAATTCCAAACAGACCTACCTTGAAAAGTTGTGATGTAAATAGTTTTTGTACAAAACTTTTAAGGCGCAAAATTTCTCTTTGTTATCTATAAATATTAAAAAATAACGGACATAAAAATGAAAGAATTAATAACTATAGAAATAAAATAGTAAATTAGAAAATGGATAAATATTAAATAAAAGAACAAAATATACAGTGAACTCTCTCTAAGGTGAACACCTCTTTAAGGCGGACACCTCTCTAAGATAGACACATCTCTATGACAGACACCTCTCTATAAGACAGACACCTCTCTAAGACAGACACCTCGCTAACATAGACACCTCGCTAACATAGACACTTCTCTAAGATAGACACTTCTCTAAGACAGACACCTCTCTAAGATAGACACCTCTCTAAGACAGACACCTCTCTAAGGCAGACACCTCTCTAAGGCAGACACCTCTCTAAGGCAGACACCTCTCTAAGGCAGACACCTCTCTAAGACAGACACCTCTCTAAGACAGACACCTCTCTAAGATAGACACCTCTCTAAGGCAGACACCTCTCTAAGACAAACATCTCTCTAAGACTGATACCTCTCTAAGACAGACACCTCTCTAAGACAGACACCTCTCTAAGACAAACACCTCTCTAAGACAAACACCTCTCTAAGACAGACACCTCTCTAAGACAAACACCTCTCTAAGACAGACACCTCTCTAAGACAGACACCTCTCTAAGACAGACACCTCTCTAAGACAGACACCTCTCTAAGGCGGGCAGCAAATTTTGTCCCTGCCGCGAATTGTACTTGTTTCTCAATAAAATAAACTCTCTCTAAGGCGGACACTTCTCTACATTACATTACCCAATTAATACCATGCATACATGCGGGCGCGCAAGTGCACGTGGGACCGTTTGGAGAACATTTAAGTTTCGTGTGTGACATTTGTCCAGCCAAACCATCTCAAGAACACCCGCGCGCCAATCCTGCACCCAGAACCCCCACTCCCCTAGGAAAAGGCCAATACATATATAGAAGGTTACACGGTTTATAGTTTCTTGACTAACTTTTTGAATTTATGTAGAGTCAGTGTTTCTTGTTTTGATGTCTAGGTTATTAAAATTTATTGAGGCTTGATAGATTAATTTTCCCCCAGTTTGTCTTGGCTTTCGGCAGGTGTAGATTATTGCTGGTCCTTGTATTGCAGTGATGAATATTGATGTTTCTGGTTAGTACTTACTTTTTCGACATTTCTTCGAGTAATGGCATGTTAGGAATTTTGCATCAGTATTTAGAATCCACAACTACAAGAAAAATAACCGAGAAATAATAGAAAATTACAAAGAGAAGCAGCAGCATACATATAAATACTTTGAATTGAATATTAAAATGCTTATGAAACGAAAAATTCAAATCTGTTTTTGGTACTTCGCGATGTGTTGGATACTATGGTGCTATCGCATATCAACGTTAAAAAAATTTCCTGAGTCTTGGAGCGAAGCAGCAGTCTAGTGACGTCACACGTTAGAGTCGTCGATAATATCGATATGTTTTTTGTGGTGCTTGAATGCTTAGCTGTGGAAATATTACTGATGTTTGAGTTAGAGTCAACTTCCTCCTCTGAAAGCGAGATCAATAGAATCTCTAGAATCTATGCCGACTCTAACGAGTGACGTCAAAGTGGAAAAACTGATATCACCATAAGATTCAGTACCAAAATGGGTCATAAAAACAGTAGAATTTTTCGTTTCATAGGCACTTCGAGCAAGTCTAATTACCAAAGCAAAACATGGCACCTTTCCATTTCTTCTCTTTCTTGTCCCATTTATAATGAATTTATGACACAGACAACTTTGAACGAGCGTTAGAAATTTGTTGGCAAGGTAACTTTCCTCCCCAAAATTCCTGTGAACAACAAATATTAAGAATAAATATTAAGTTCTCAAAAGAACTGGGTATGTGTCGAAAAATACTTATGGTACGTATTTTCGGACGATGTGTCCTTCTTCAGGCCAGGTCATTTTGCATCTGACCGAAGAAGGACACATCGTCCGAAACTATATGTAAATATATGAAAAATCTGACTGCCCCAACCGGGAATCGAACCCGAGGTCTCCGAATCAACGCATCGGCGCTCTAACCACTGAGCTATTGAGACATGGTCAGAACAGTCAAACATCATATACATATTTATACATCACCAAGACTCTCAAATCTCTAGGATTTGCTCTACTTCGTCGAAGATGGATGTCTTCCTGTAGAGATTTGAGAGTCGGGGCGATGTATAAATATGTATATGATGTTTGACTGTTCTGACCAAGTCTCAATAGCTCAGTCGTTAGAGCATCGGTGTTTCTCCTTTTCATATTATATCCAACAACAACCGAGTCTGAGGTCTGTACGGGATTTGCCTGAGGTTTTCGTACAGACCTACTGACCTAGCGACGAAGGAGAGGTTAATATGATAAAACCGAAGGCAAATACTTTAATTGCTGTACCATTAGCAAACAAGGTTATTATATGTAATATAGCAAAGTGAAAAGGTGGACGTTCTCGTCTCACTTAAATGCCGTCAAATTTCTTAATCTATTCTGCAATATAAAAAGTATTGAAAAATACACCCCATACCATGTAGAGCAACCATGCATATTTGAGGGTAGGGTGGGGTACCAAATTAAGGTCGAGAAACATACATGGTGTAGCCGCAAATGTAGATCTAGATTTTCTCAGTCTTTGATGTATCTTCATCAAAACTCACCTAAATATATCCGTTGGAGTACAATCAATGTTGGCAATCAGTGATACAGAATATTTGCTGAGTTTAACACTGTGGCTGTCACTAATATCTTGGCACTCAGTACTAAGGAGCTCATCAGCTAAAGAAGAAACAAATATTATGTACATGAAGGAAAGTTCAGAAGATAAATTGTGAAAATTTAGAAGACAAAACATGATCATTGAAATTTCAACAACTTCACAAGACTTCTCAGTCCCAGACAGGTATCGAACCTCAGTAACCTTCTGATTGGGTATTGGGTATATACAGTGATGTACTGTTACTGTAACAAGCCTATATTCACGGACATTGTCCGGTAAAAATATCCCATTTCTAGAGATTTGACAGTTACAATATATTAATTGTGTGTGTCATTTTGTCCGATGCTCATCTTGTCCGAAGATTATACTCAACTTTTGGAGAAAGTAAAACATTTTTGTGTTGAATTGACTGTGTTTAGATTTCGTGTTGTACAATCTCAGATGAAAGACATTACGCTAAGTTTGGAGACATTGCGCTAAATTTGGAGACATTACGCTAACTTTGGAAACATTACGCTACGTTATGAGACGTTACACTAACTTTGGAGATATTGCGCAAAGTTTGGAGACATTGCGCTAAGTTTGGAGATATTGCGCTAAGTTATGAGACGTTGTACTACGTTATGAGACGTTCTGCTAAGTTTGGACACATTACGCTAACTTTGGAGACATTGCACTAAGTTATGAGTGAGACGTTACACTATCTTTGGAGATATTGCGCTAAGTTATGAGACGTTACGCTAAGTTTGGAGAACGCTAAACATTACGCTAACTTTGGAGACTTATATTGCTCTAAGTTATGAGATAATGTATTACACTAAGTTTGAGACATTATACAGCTAGGTTTAGAAAGGTTACTTAAAGTTTTGAGATGTTATACACTTAGTTTTTAGACGTTACGCTAAGTTGTACCGTTACAGGTACAATCTTTTTGGTGTCCGTTACAAATTCGTCTGTGCTGGTCACTCTGACAGCCACAGGTACAGCAAAAATAATTATTTCCAGACTTGTGTAGTAAATGTACGGTAGGAGCCTGGAGTATAGACAGACAACACATGGATAATCGTCAATCTGAAATCCTCAGAGAATTTTCTAAGTCCCAGACAGTGACATCAAACACATAATAGAAAACTAGTCCAAGATGACTGACATAGATTTAGGGTAATGACTTTGAAAAAGCTTTGGATCAAAATGGTACACCAATTGCAGTTATTGCTTTGCTTCCAAACTAAACTAATATAAAACTAAAGTAATATATTTTTAATTAAGTGTAAATATTAAATATTATTGCATCAACTAAATGATACTTACCAGGAAAATTCAACTCGCCAACCACTGCTCGACAACGCTTACACAACACCAAATGAGTGTCATCCTCCTAAATTAAAACTTACTGTAAATATATTACATTCCTAATCATACAGTACAGTAAAAATACAATAGTGTGTAAGAATGTCCTATGGTTAACCAACACAAGGGAGAGGAAAGCAAGGAGGCAGGTTTCCCAGGTTGACAATCTTACCAAGATATACAGTAATTACCAAGATCTTACTAAGATCTTGCTAGGATCTTATAAATATCTTATATAAGATCTTGGCAAGCACTTGCAAGAAATGTTCCAAGATCTTGCAAGATCCTGGCAAGAGCGTGGCAAGATCTTGCCAAGTTCTTTCCACGATCTTACAAGAACTTGTCAAGATCTCACGATCTTCCCATGATCTTACAAGAACTTGAAAAGATCTCACATCTATCATCTTCCAAAGATCTTCCCATAATCTTACAAGAACTTGAAGATTGTAAGATTTTGGTAAGATCACACAAAAACCTGTGTTAGCAACTTATAAACTGAAGCATCGAGAATGGACTATTTCCCAACACTTAGTCAATGCAGATAAGTTTTCTGCGCAAAAATAGTTTTCAGAATCTTGGCAAGATCTTGGCAAGATCTTGTAACATTCGTGCCAACATGGTTGGCTAATTATTTCACGATTTATGCATCTTGGCAAGATCGTGGCAAGATCGTGGCAAGATCAAGATGTTCAACCTGGGTAATATGTACGTGGAAAGACACTGAGCGAGAGGAAACAACCAAATTGGTCCAAATTGATTGTGCATGGAGGACAGACTCAGAGTATAGTTTGGCATTGGACTGGTTTTTCATTGTCAACTTGAAACCAAATGGCAAGGCAAGAATGTCCAATGGTGTTGACATGAAAAAATTCACACAACCCACCTTATTTATTTCAATATTTTTAGCATCAACAGCTTCAGTGTGTACAACGATATACCAGTTGCCTAGGAAACAATCCTGTGACTGTGGATTCAAACTGCCCTTTAGTTTACTGAATGCATCATTTCCATGACAACACCAGTTGTCTAAATACTCCTGCCAGTTTTCTGTTGGTAAATCCAATACCCTGGAAAATGTTCTGTAAGTGGAAAATGAGGTGGAAGTTAGCAAATTGAACCTTGAGATTATTGCCCTGCAAAAATAAGAGTGTTACCACCTTTGAATCACCTGCAGAGGGTACTGGTTTTGCACCATCTGAAAGGGTTCTGAAAAGGCTCTCCTTTCAAGGCACCTCCCTTTGGATCACTAGTAGGGATGAGCCGATTGAGAAAAATCCAATTTACCGATCAGATAAATTCCGATACGATTTACGAGCTGATCGGCCGATTTATCGGTGGTTACCGATATTTGTCACCACAAATTCTTAACAGATAAATTAAGGGGCCAAACTTCACTTCGCATTGAACGAGCCATGGTGCGCATTACCAACCGCAAGCAGACTAACACCGTCACCGATGCAAATGTTATGTTAACATTTAGGCTTCATGTTTGCGTCAGTTTGAAGGGTGGATAAGACTGTTGCTCACATGTCTCTGGCTTTTAAAATGCGTTCAACGACAATCGCGTAATTTTAGTTAGAAAAAAACAAATTGCAACGTTCTACTTCCATAATGTATATATTGTATATATTATTGGGCAAAGATGATGTGTCGGTAACCAACTGCATGACAAAGTTTAAGTTATTCATAACTTAAACGAATGACGGAAGTTGGAAACAAAAAATGTTTCACCTACTGTATAAAGAGAAATATGTCATGCGCCATATCAAATTAATTGTGGAAAAGTGTCGGTGTTACAAAAAAGTTGACGTTTTTCTTGACAAACAAAAGGAAATATCACAAGTAGAAAAGCGAAAATAAGATTTATCGGGACCGCCGATATATGTTGACGCGATCGGCCGATCAGCCTGAATGTTGCGGATTATCGGCTTCTACCGATGAATTTCCGATTATCGGCTCATCCCTAATAACTAGGCACCATCCTTTGAATCACCTGAATTTAGGTCGAGACCCCCTGTTGGCTGACCTGCTCAAAAGGCACCACCTGAAAAGGCTCCTGTCATACCTGTTTATATGGGTTACTGCTGTCTGGCACTTCTTACATTGAATATTTAAAATAATTTGTTCCTTTGTATTTGTCAATAACTCTTCATAAAAATTCAACTTTCTGTACATTTGGGATGGTGCACTTGTCACAGCAGGGGTGATGTGTAGTCGAAGATGTACCTCATCTTTATTAATGACTGTCACTGACTGAGCTGATGGTGGCTGAACAGTAAAACCTGAAGCAAAGAATAAAAAGGGAGTTATACAAAACAAATACCTTATACCATTAGGGTAGGTATTTTGGAGTTACAGTAATATATTTTTAAGAAAATGTTTGGACAATACAGCAGTTGTCGAATAGCCATCATCTTGTTTTATCCATATTTACGTTGCAAATGAGCTACAGTAATTGAATAGAATGGTGACAAATGCAAAGTTGGCACGTATGTAGATGGCACTATATTTATACATACTAGGCAGGACATGCTATTTCGAGTTGCCAAATCAAAAACTAACTTGAGTCTTGCAACTGGGCAAGAGTTAATTGCCAGATGGCAAACATGAGCAAGGTGTTGGTCAATGCTTTGTCGTTTTGACATTGATGCTTTGTCACAGCCGATAGAAAAAGGTTAGATTGGGTGGAAAAAATAGGGTCAGTCGAGAAACCGGAACCTAGCTCATTTATTCAGCCTTCATGTACTTTATATATTATATTTAATATATAAAAGTAACTACTAAAACTACAGTGGTAATTCTTTATACCTTTCAAGGAAATCTCTGTTTCTGATATGCCTCTTAATACTGAGATTTTCTGCTTTTTAATTATCAGCTGGATTGAATTCTCATAGTTTTCTTTATCACAACTAGATTCACATGGCTTAAGAACAAGATTCAGTGTCCTAATCTTCTCTAGAATTTCACCAAACAAAAGAAGTTCTGTGCTGCTACTGGCCATCATTTACATAATGCAAACCAAAATTAACATCTAAAAAATAGAAATAATAAAACTACATTACAAGATATTCCAGTAAAATTAACCTGCCCTACAAAAGCCTTACACTGTAAGTTATTAATCTGTTTTGAAAAACCAATTGTTGTGTTTAGCTTTTAACTTGTTTACGTTGGGCTGTCGATTTACGCTATTGAACCATGCCTGCATAGAATCGGCATCGACTATGTCATAGACACATCAAGGTTATTTTCTCGGGATTCAGAAGCTTTACAAGAACAAAAACCCTAACCATAACCCAAATAAAAACTCTAGTCCTAACCCTGAAATAAAGGAATACTAACCCTACTTTTAAACTAAATATTTCAATGATGTAATATTCTGTGTCTGGTACTGTACACAAAGTAAGAGCCATAGAATCATGCTTGCTGTACAAAAACTTGAAGTTGTAGTGTTAAATTCAAAGGTTTGGTATCAATTAGACCATATGAATTATATTTCTTTTATGAAAGAATATGTAAAAAGATACAGTACCCATGACCAGTAAATTTTTTTCTCATAAAAAAGGCGAGTAAAATTTTGCTTAAATTATAATCATTGCAGACGTTTAGTTTGGGGGAAAATGGACGTCTTGCACCTCAAACCCCGGAAGCATATTACTCAGGGTACACTGTGTGATACCTTATAGTGCAGCAAAAGTTGCTGTAATCATTACACAATTCCATTTTATATGTGCACCCCCTATGCAGGGGTCTGGGGCTCTTGGGAATTTCTCTAAAATTATCCAGAATTTAGTGTTTTAATGATATCCAAGGGTATTATGAAGATATCCTAGAGGGAGACTAGGTTAAAATCTATCTTAGAGGAGACAAAGACTTATCCAAAGGGCATTAAGCAAGCCTTCAATAGGGGTTATGGATATTAAATGGAATGGCCCAATGTTGTATCACCTCGTGCAATTTTTGGCTTTATACAAAGAAAATGGAAGCAAAATAAATCCAAGTGTAGAAATTATACTTCACAGTCTGTTATATATGGCTTTTTCTAAGCACTAATGTCTACGTTTCTTACCATAATTCTGAATAAGAGAGCTGAATAATTCGTAATCTGAATAATTCGTCAGTGCTGGCAAAAATTACATGTCCTTTCTTCTCCAGAAGTATTTAACGATGTACTTATAAACGCAAAAACACCAAGTAAAATGTGTAATGTGATTTCTGAATCAAATTTAGCGCGCGAGACCGCGTGTTAAACTCGCGTGGTTCTCTCTCCAAGGTTTCTTCGCAAACTCATTCCTAGGCTCTTTGCCTCGCTCCGCTCGCAGCGAGGCTAAATACCACGTGACTTGTTGATGTGACGTCAGGTGTCCTAACAACTGCAAATAAATCACTTGTGTTTTCGCAGAATTCTAAAATCCAAATTGTTGGGACGCATATCGATTTCCAGACCTAATATCCGTTGCCAAGCTTAGAGAATTAACAAATTTGCTGAATAATTTCACAGACTTAAATTGCTTATAACCTTTGTGGTGATTTTATATATTTGCAATCTTTGAATTTTCCTGAGAAAAATTGTAATATCTTGTAAGCCGAAAATTTCATCTTCATAGACTTTAATTTTGTTGTCAAAGTTGACGGAAGTGACGTCACGTCAACCCGGGAATCTGTAATGAGGTTTTCATATAGACAGATTCCTGGGTGACGTCACTTCCGTCAAGTTTAACAGCAAAAAAGTCTATGAAGATGAAATTTTCAGCTGACAAGATATATTACAATTAATCTCAGGAGAATCCATAGATTACAAATATATTAATTCCCCACAGACGTTATATGCCCTGTAAGAATCCATCACGACAGTCTGTATGTGGTGTATGTGGGCAAAACTACGAAAAAATTACACGAATGAATAGCAAAATTTCTTGAAAAAATACGACATACATGTAATATTCATTCATACGATGAAGATAAATTATAAAATTAGTTTAGAAATGCACTACAGAGTACAGGCAAAAAATAATGCGAAATAGTTAAATTAATTAAGTTGCAATACAATACATAGCCAAACAAACGACATGGGATATGGCCTATGGACACACTTACATAAACTAGTCTAAAATTCGGAAAAAATTCTAACTAAACTTCTAACATTGTGTTTATCTAATTAGTGATGGATGCACGAAAAAATCTGCGACGAAGGATTTGAACGAAAAAGCAATCGTTGCTTTCAGGGAGGTCTTTGTTGACCAGATCCTTCAATCTCTCGCCGACGGTGTTCCAGCGATTGTTGAACTGCTGTAACTGGTTGTCGAGATCACTTTTTTCAGGCTCATTGACTTCTTCTTTCAACTCGCTTCCCAACTCGTTGGCGCGGACCACTTTGGTGTTATTTGCTGGGAGCTTGTCGAGTTTTACCTGGTAATTGAAGATTGTTAAGCCAATGTGAGTGTGCTGATAGTTCGCGAGCGCAAATGGTATTTAAGTTGAAGATTTGAGGATTTTAATGCCATATTGGTTTTGAAAATATGACGTCATTGAGTGATTCTTTATCGGCAGTGGAGTTGTTTTGATGGCAATCACATAGTGATAGCTGTTGTGAATGCTCTTTGGACTGTCTAAATAAACTATTTAGTTCCTCATGCAGGAAAGTAGAGGAACTTCTTAGGCATAATACGAGATTTAATCACTCATTGACGTCATATTTGAGAAACAAATATGGCGTCGAAATTGGACAAACTCTCCAACTTCAACTAGCCATATATTATTAACTAAATTGATAGGAATGCTGAAACTTTGGAAATAAACTAAAGTCAGTAAGATCTTTCATATGAACTACATTTGTATTTTGGCTGGAATATCCCTTTAAAACTCTTGTAAATCATTTACTTACAGAAAGCTTGTCAACTAGACCAATCATTTCTTCTCTTGTGTGCGCTTTCTCTTCTTTTAATCGTTCCTTCCTTTCCTTCTTCGTTTCTTTTTTCACTTCTTCTTCCTGTTCCTGCTCCGACGTTGTTGGTGCCGCAAATTTCTTATCTAGACTAACCAACTTCTGCTCTTTTTCGTCAAACTCATCGAGAAGTACCTCCGTTTCATTCACCCAAGTTGTCACCACTTCCATGTCGCCCAACATGGATTTCAACCGACGCAGAGCGGATTCCATCTAAAACAATTTTAAAATACTCCAATAATTTTTCGCCACACTAAAACCATGAAAAACGTTGTCCCCACACCGAAAACGACATGCACTCATCGCAAGTCACTTTTCATGGTTGAAATACCTTAGAACAAAGAGTTATTCATGACACATCTTTCTGTTCTAGGGTTCGAGTGACTTCAGGAGTGAACGTGGAAAGTAAGGGTGTTCAAAGGGTTAAGTCTATAGGGATTTCCAAGAAATTCACTGTTACTTCTGTTATTTAATTAATGAAATATCACCTTTTCAATTCTCTGTAGTATTTCTTTCAAGATCTCGTTGTAATCATCATCCATCTCACTCAACTGTTTTGTAATACGAACACCGGCGTTCGAGTGGTCGCCAACAATTCGTTTCAGCTCAAGACCCATTGCCTCCGTATGTGTTACCCGAGCAGCGTATGTTTCCGTTTCATGTCGAAGCAGCTAAAAAGAATGAGCAAGAGAGAAGTTAACCCTCCAAGCCCCAATATCAACATAAAAATTGATCTCCTAGTTATGAGTCTCCAAACATTTCTTTCTCTAAAACTAAAAAGATTATAAGAAAACTGATACCCATGACTGTAAAGCGACAAATAATTTTCATTTAAACTGCATATGCAATGAAAAATTCAGTTGTAAAATAACTATTTTATTTGAAAGAACTCTTGAAACTATAAAGACTAACCATTTACAACTTTTTCATATCTCACTTCACTCTTGAGATATTATGATTTGTTTGATATGTAAATGATCATACTTATGACATCACAATGCATAATAAGTTATTGAACGCTTGTATATCCTTGAGATTATGTAATGAAATCACTTGAAATGCATGTGCATGTGCGTGGATGTATGCAGTGACATCAAATATGCAAATTATCAAACGATTCCATGTGATAATGGTAAAGATATGCAGAATTTTTCAATAAGTCATTATGCAGTGTGATGTCATAAGTATGATCATTTACATATTAAACAAATCTTATAATATCTCAAGAGTGAAAAAGTTGTAAATTGTTAGTCTTAATAGTTTCAAGAGTTCTTTCAAACAAAAGAGTTATTTTACAACTGAATTTTTCATTGCATAAGCACTGTTTAAAGAACACATGTTATTGGGATACAACGTGTCCCTTTAAATATCTGTTGTTTACCTTAAGGTTGTCCAACTGTGTCGCGATATCATCTTGATTAGTCAGATTAACTTGATTCTCCTGCTCTTTTAACTTTTCCTTTTTTCCCTCAAACCAAGACACAATCGCAATTTCTTCCTCGCGGAACTTCAACCACAAAGTAACAATTTTAAACAACCTTAGTTTCCTTTCCTCCGACCATTTCAATAATTTCTTCCATCGTTTTTCCAAATCCCTTAGCTCTAGTTTCACGGAGTCCTCCAGTTCCTCGATTTTGTCCACTTCGTCCAATAACATGGTCAAGTCGTAAACTTTGATGTCTTCTTCAAAATGCTGAAAACGAAAATCAGAACGTGTGTTGTTACTCGCTTATTTTGGAATTCGTACCATTGGAATTCGTATCTGGGTTCAACCGTTGGGTTCAATCGTTGGTCTTAAAATAATTGAGAAGGTGCTGCCTTTGCAACAATAGTAAATAATAAAGACGTATTAGGAGCATTATACAATAGTCTCAATGCTATTACAACAATATATTCTTAATGTTACTTATAAAACTAATTGCAGTTTCCGAAGAAGCCTACTACATATATTACCACTATGAACAAAAAACTATTAATTTTAAAAAAGAAAAGTCTTAAGTGCTGACTTAAAACTACTTAAAATATCAATGCTTCTAATTTCCTGTGGTAATGAATTCCACAGTTTTGGTGCGGCAACTGAGAATGTTCTGTCTCCATGAGTCACCGTTTTGGATTGTGGCTCAAGTAGCAGATTTCGGTTAGATGATCTTAAAGTACGAGTAGGTTTATATTTAGTTAGTGAATCAGTAATATAAATAGGTGCCTGGCCATGTAAAGCTTTGAAAGTAATGATCAGTATATCTTAAATACAATCCTTGATCTCACTGGCAACCAGTGAAGATTACGAAACAGCGCCAGTAAATGGTAAGACTTTCGGGTCTTCTCGGAGAACGACCTTAAATGGTAGGCCCTCGTATTCTCGGCTATCAGTTGGGTTTTCCGTTCACCTACGAGTGATAAAACTGAAATATCGAGCGCTTAAAAGATGACATCACACTACATCACCTACCGTATGGTCTTCTTTCAGTTGTTGGTAACCATTCAAGTCTACAGCTTCGCCGTCAATTTTCTTGACTCTCATCTCAAGAAAGGTAATCCACTGGCTGCATCTTTGAAATTCTGTTTTAAAAGTTGTAACGTATTCCACGCGCATCCTAAAAGAATACAATTAAAAAAATAATAAATTGATTATATCTACCAGTCAATGCATAATATATTATACTATAGTTCATATTACGGCTACCAGCCCAATCATAATATATTATACTACAGCACATCACGGGTACTAGCCGAGCCATAATATAGTATAGTATAGTATACTACAGTACATTACGGCAACCAGCCGACCATAATATATTATACTACAGTACAGTACATTAAGGTGGCTCGATAGTCTAAATCATGAGAAATTGCATTTTGTCCGATAAAAAGTTTGGCAATGCAGATCTGAGCTTTATTTTGGTTCATTGCATAGCTCTAGCGGTGGTCTTGATTATTGAAACGTTTCACACTTGTAGCATTTGTATATCTAGAGAAATTGTGTTTATGATAAGCGGAAGATTTTATGCAAAGTATTTTTCTGGATTTATTGGAAACACGATTTCTCCACTCAGGTAAACTTTGAGGGTATAAAACGTTTCAGAAGTGGTCATAGCGGGCATCTGTCTACATGAAAACCTCCTGACAGATCCCCGCTATGACATCGCTTCCGTCAACTTTAACAGCAAAAAAGGCTATGAAAATGAAATTTTCGGCTGCCAAGGTATATTAGAATTTTTCTCAGTAAAATCCATAGATTACATATATGTTAAATTCCCACAGACGTTATAATTATGCACTACGCGTACCTGAACTCTTTCTTGCTAGCTGAAGCCTGAACACCAGCGCATTTATTTGTTAAGTCGTTCAAATGCAGCTCCATAGTGTCGTAGTCTTCCGGGCCCAAGAGTTTAGCTTTCTTAACTTCATCAGCTTCGTCGATGGATTTGCTGGTTTCTGCGTGAACAATTCCAACTTGGCGAGCCATGGCCTGAAAAATGCAAAGGATTTCATGCTCACACCGGTAAATAGATATTTCGATTATGAACCAAATTATACATAAGGCCAAGGGCTTGTATTTATTGGAAGGATGTTTCCGTGTAAAAACATGTGGGGGCTAATTTTCGGGGGTCTTATTTTCGGTGGGCTTATTTTCGGTGGGGTTATATTCGAGGGCTTATTTTCGGGTAGGGGGTTAAAAATGTATAATACCTGTGTATCGTCCATTTGCTCTTTGGCTGTTTTGAAATAAGTCGATATGACCTCATTTGGCTTGATGCTGTCACGTGCTTCAGATAGTGAATTTTCGATGGAGTCTAGCAGTTGGGTCAACGTCACGAACAGTGTGTTGTAGAGTCTAGGAAAGAAAGTGTAAAAACCAACGGGATAAACCAATACTAAAGTACAACTAACAGGGATGACCAAAAGAACAAACTGAATACAACCAACTGCCCACCTACATTTTCCCCAAGGGTCATCTAGGGACCCATTAAAGGACATTGGCAACACAAATTATGTTTGTCTAATATGAAAGAACTCGTAAAATGATAGAGTAACACCTTTTACAAGTTTTCCGTATTTTACTTCGTTTTTGAAATATTTCAGTTTGTTTGATATGTGTTTGATATGTGATTGAGATGGTCTCTGACGTCATGTGCAGGGTAGAGAATTTTCACTCACTAGAAATGCCTTACATGTATATCTCAGTGATTGCTAAGATTACAACGTTCATTATCACGAGGAGTTATTATACGCAGATTTTCAAGTAAATTTGTGGAACAAACTTGAAGATGTAATTAATATTTCAATGCGTGAAAATTCTCTACCCTGCACCTGACGTCAGAGATCATCTCATTTACATATCAAACAAACGAAATATTTCAAAAACGAAATAAAATACAGAAAAGTTGTAAAAGCTGTTACTCTATCATTTTACGAGTTCTTTCATATTAGACAAACTTAATTTTTGTTGCCAATGTCATTTAACCTAATTTTTAACTTTTAATTTTTAAGGGTGATCAAGTACATTATCTAATTTTCATTTTTTTCTAATTTTCACCCTGTTCATCCCAATGATACTTGGGTCGATGAAACATCTTACTTGGTTTCGTGGTCGTGCAATACTTTATCTATTCTTTCCACTCTTCCAATGATCGAGTTCACGTCGTGTTCAGCCTCGGCTGCTTTCTTTACTTCCAGAACTTCGTCAACGACAACAATCTGGTGGATTTCAACGAACACAACATAGTTTTGTTGCCCTTCGTCAAACTCTTTTCTCACATCCTATAAACAACAAGGGAAGAACAAGGTTCGTCGCATATTTCGGCTAATTCCTCGTGTCGCTGCGGAGAGACTATAGTCTGGAGGCTTGGCATATCAATAGCGCCCACGCCCCATTGAATCGCGATGACGGTGGTTTATTACCAGAAGCTTATTTGCATCTTGTTAATAGAAACGTCATCATCGGTTCTGTGAGGGTATAAATAGGGATCCTAACTTTACAACGATCACCCCTGATGAAGACACTAGATTGGAGTGTCGAAACGTTGGGTCATGGACAGTAACTTTTTAAAGTTACGTTCAAAAAACTTTTTAAAGCCAGAGTAGCGTCAAACTATGTCTAATTCATCACCTTGGCAGCCTTACCTTTACTTTGACGAATTCATCTTGACACACTCTCAGCTCAGTCGCATCTGCTTTGACTTGTTTCTCTTTCTTCTCGCAGCTCGTTAACCACTTCACGACGATTTTCTTTTGTTGATGAAAGAATGTGGTCATTGTTCGGTAAAGCCTGTGGTAACAAAGGTAAAAGACACTTACATACAAACTGTATACCATCTCCAACTACAGTATATTAGGGAGGTTAAAGTGCACATGACATCAACATTTTTTATTGTCTTATTTGGAAGAACTTTTAAAATGATAAAGTAACTTCTTTTGAAGATTTTCGTTTATTCGCTTTCTTTTTGAGATATATCAGTTTGTTTGATATGCAAATGTCCGGAATTTACGTCAACATGCATAATGACTTATCAGAGAATGTTATATATCTTTGCGTTCATCAAATAAAAACACTAAAGTGTGAATAACACGTGTGCGTGTTTCTCCCACAACACCAAACTTCTCGATTTTAAAGGATTTCGTTCGAGAATGAAAGAGATACACACATTTCTCCAATAAGTCATTATGCATGTGTGACGTAAATTCCGCACATTTGCATATCAAACAAACTGATATATCTCAAAAAGAAAGCGAAGAAACGAAAATCTTCAAAAGAAGTTACTTTATCATTTTAAAAGTTCTTCCAAATAAGACAATAAAAAAAATTGATGTCAGGTGCACTTTAAACTTGACATTCCAATACCAATACTAATACACGATCAGCCTAATTGCAAGTACGAATACTGAAATTACCTCACTCGACTTTCTCTCATGAGTTTGGACACAACACTCCGCCTACTCTCAAGGGCATTGCAGTTCCTCTGAAGTTCGTCACACGTCTCGTATGAAACAAGGTTCGAGTCACGTATGTCGTAAATGTACGTAGTTATTTCCCCGAACTGCTCATCATTATCGGGAATTTCTTTCTCGCAGACCTATTGTAAAAAACACAGATTTAAAAGACGCCTTGTTGAGGAGAAAGATCTAGCGCGCCTTGTAGCTATAAGCGGTTGTAAAACTAGCTGTCATGGTCTAGTGATTACCACACATGTCGATGAGCTGGGAGACACAGCCATTTCTGGTCTAGTGATTACCACACACTCATCACACAAGTCTAGTCTAGTGGTTACCACACATGTCTATGAGCTGGGAGACACAGGTTCAAATCCTGGATCGGACCTCCACTCAGGGTCTTAGAAATAATCGAGGAGAAAGTGCTGCCTTTGCAATAACACCAGCAAATGGTAAGACTTTCGGGTCTTCTCGGAAAACGACCTTAAATCGTAGACTCTCGGAACCCCTATCAATGGGCTTCTAGCCTGTTGGGATATTCACATAAAAGAGTGATAAAACTTAATAAACTAAGCTAAAGCTATTAGCCTATTTCAATTGTTGACAAAAAAATAACACAAGTCTGTTCCATGCAAGTTTAAAAGAGGATAAGGCGGTCCATCTTCCAAACAAGATCTATTCCAGTCTCACGCAAAGACAAGATGATATTTTGAGGCAATGGTTGTATATCTCGAAGATGATCTCATGTGAATAGGACGAAATATACATTTAATAACTCACCTTCAATAGAACAATTTGCTCATGCACAGTTTCCGGGGTGGAAGCAGATGGTGTAAGTTGGTTCATACTAGCTTCATCGTGACCAACTTTTGTTTCACAATAATCCAATCTCTCTTTACAATATTCCACGCAAGTCTCGTATGTTCTGACGAGAAAAATGATACAATATTTTAAGACAGCTGGTTGGAGAAAATAATCGGTGGTGTGATTAACAAAATTTACCAATTATCATTCACGATGTACATTTCTTTAAGGAAACGCCTTATTTGGTTTTTAGAGCCTGGTGATTTTAACATAAAACCTCTTGTTAATTTTAAACAAAAGTTATACGAAGTAAATGTCCGCAATTTTTGGCCATGGATACTCTTTTCTTTTTTTTATGTATATACACCCTCGTAATTTAGCATTTATGGTACCGTCAGTAGTAAGCATATATCGTCTGATATCTAGTAGGCTGGTCCTATTGGCTTACGCTGTGTTGGTATTCATGTATGTTGTCTTTACAGTAACCATAACTTATCATTCAACCAAAGTTAAACAAATAAATAAACAAGCAAATATCTCTCCCTAATATTCTAACCTGATCCTTTGTAGTTCAATCAATCGCTCCAGTTCAATCATCGTTTTGTTTAACGTGGTAATCTTCACCGTGATCTCGCTTTCTTCTTCAGGAGTCTGGGTCTTGGCGTCTAACAACCTCTTCCCCAAGATTGTTACTCTGATCAGACGTGGTTGACCATTACCAGTCAGTTCGGAAAGAAGAATCTGGAAAAGTTCAATTTCGTTAGAAACAAACAGGCAATACATTACGCGCGTGGTCGTTGGGATAACTAGAAAATAACCTTAAGTATGATCACGTTCGAGGGCTGTCAGCAACGGAAGACTTATTTTTGTGTTACAGTTATATATACAGTAATGTTACAGTTATGCATGTGGACAGGTAATATTTGCAATTTGAGAACCGGACCAGAACAAATAAGAAAAGAAAGAAAAAATTATTTCGGAACATTTTCAACATTTAGAACATAACATTTTTAACATTTCAGAACATAAGAAGCTGTTCCGAAAATTTCCGAGGACTTTGACTCAGGTCTTTGATACACTACCTCGTTATAAACTACCTTCAGTAAATCAACTTCTACAGAAAAAATCATTACTGCTTGCAAATGGTGTTGACTAAGCAGAGATCTCAGTTGATTCTTGATGAAGTACAACTTTCGCAGGACTCAACTGTGCATGGGAGGGTGAACGCAGTTCTTAGACATTGGGTGTGTGACATTATGGGTGTGTCTGGCCAGGCCCCCATTTTGATGTCCCCGAAAGGGACCCATGTGCCATGGCAGAATGGCACATAGGCCAGTGCAAGCCTGATAGGTTATAAGTACATACCTTAACAGCCTTTTCTCCCTCTTTCAGCTCGTCACTGTCTTTAGAGATTGTATCTTGATTGCACTGTTCTCTCGTTATCTCGAACCATTTTTCCAATTCCTCGGTTTCCGTTTGCCAGTCTTGGAAACTTGCAGACTCTGGGATTCGTTCACTGTGATCTTCTACCAAACGATGTTCAAATACTTCGATTTCCTGACGAATGCATAGAAAATAAAAAGCAAGATTGCTGAGTACACTTCATAGAGGATAACACATCTGCGTACGCGTATCGAAAAAAATCTGCGCCTTTTATCTCCAATGAACTTTGGTTCAATCATTGCATACACTGTAGCTCTAACGGGGGTCTTGATTATTGAAACGTTTCACACTTGTAGCATGTGTATACCTAGAGAAATTGTGTTTATGATAAGCTGCAGATTTTATGCAAATTAGTTTTCTGGATTTATTGGACACAGATCTGCATTACAAAACTTTTTATGGGGAAAAATGCAATTTCTCGTGATTTACCGTAAAAATAAATACCTGTGCTTGCTGCTCTGAGAACGTGTTCAATTTTTCAATAAATACATCCCATCGTGAACTCAGCTTCTCTATTTTTAAATTCAGTGATTCTTTTGAATTCTCATCCAAATCCTCAGCGACCTGTTTCTCTAATTCTTTCGCCCAGTCCACGAACGCCTGGTACTTGGCTCGATTTCGTCGTTTGATCTGTCAAGTCAATATCGTTCATATTAAGGTAGTTAAAAGCCAAAATAGTGAAGAATTTACATCAATGCCAACGAAACAATGGCTCCAAGTGGACATTGCCAATGAGATCGTATCACAATTTTTACATAAAGATACGAGCACAGTTTTTTAACCAGCTTGTCTGTATTTAGCATGTAGAGGATGAACTCTTTCGAGTGTTTCAAACTCATCCATATTTTGAGAGAAAATTGAGGTTATAATGTTAACAACATTTGCCAGTAATCTTCCTCCGATTTCTAAGGGGCTGTGTTTACATGAATCCGGGTTGAGTTTCATTCCAGATTGAACTCGTACCGGTTCTGTTAAAATCCCTTTAGGTGTTTACATGAATCCAGAATGAGATGCAGCTCAATCCGAATTGACTTCATTCCGGTTTTCGTTCCGGATTGAGTTTCATTGAAATTTCATTCCGGTGTCATGTAAAGGCGGTGCGAGATTTCATTCCGGAATGAAAAATACGACCTAGAAGACTGAAACGAACAACACATGCGTGTTTTTAACATTTATAGACGACTATTTGCAGTTAGAGACAGGAATTGCGCAGACGTCATATTGTTCAATATAAATAGCTCTTTGTCGACGACGTTATAAATTAAAGGTGAATTAAATGCTTGTTTACTTGCGACCGCATCGATTATCGTTGCTAGTTAATGCTTTTTCCCTTTTCTTTATGTTTATTCTTCGCCAAATTATCAGTTTAAGGCACATGTTGAAATGTACAAGCGCAGAAATCGCTGAAAGAAACATACCCGCTATAATGTTATTGATCGTCATCTTGAAATTTCAGATTTCGCGCCATTTTCGATCCTGGGATAGAATTCCTATGTAAACGCGGTTTGAATTCACGTTCAATCCGGAATGAAACTGAATCCGGCCATTCATGTAAACCAGCCCCTAAATACTGGTTAAATATTAATTTCTTTTGAATGTTCTTTGCAAATTATTGAGTTTGAGAAGACATTGTTCATTAACCAATGAACCAAATTGGGGGAGTGCCATTTCATTTTTTTGAGTAATATTTTTAATCTTCTGTGTTCGTACAACTTACAACGAATAATTCCACCAGTCTTTTATTGTCTTTCCGTAGTACTTTTTCTTCCTCATCCAATTCATGAATTTCTTCCTCCTCCTCTTTGACCTGTGTTACCTCTTCTTCGCCTTCCTTCGTTTTGCCTTCGACATCATCCGGAGCAGTCTCGGCTTGAACTTGGCTGGTAGGTTTAGTTTTACTTTCCACAGGAGGCAGACCTTGTATCGCTCGCTCGTTGATTTCATGTTGGTCGACAATTTCGCTTATTTCGTCAATCCAGTCTTCTGTTTGATACATGTACCGATACATCGTACTAAGTTGCCTCTCTGACGACTCAACCTGCAAGAGCAATAAGTATTAAATGTCTAACAGAAGCGTATAAAAATAGGTACGCACTGCGTATATGTATCTACTGTCTACTGACTAATGACAAGTATTTTATGGCTATGGTATAAACAATGATCAAATCACATAGAAAGCGAATAGGTGAGACACATAACAAGTCAGGAAATTTCGGATTTAATTAAAGGATTTTGTTACAGCAATGTGAAAGTAGTAGTGAGTAACTAGTGATCATAATGCAATATCTCATCATCAGTTATCCAGTACTGCAGGTAAAGGAAATCGGTTGTGACAACATCTCCCTTTAGTACGACTGGTATAAAGTTGGCAAATGAAGAATGTCATCAATATAATGAGAGCGACCATACATTGGTGTTCTTCAACACACATGTAGTAGAAGCTATAGATTTTAATTAATATAAATGTTTGCAGATTTTGCCAATGTGGGTTTCCTTTTATGTCAAATTTTGTATGATGTTGAGAGGCAGCACACAGTTTACTCCTTTGATGTTGCAGCAGTAACTGAACCTGTTTCAGCTGTAGTATAAGTGTGTGACATGTTGCCGGGAGGGGGCAGAAGGAAAATTGAAAATTCTTGTTAAAGTTTCGTGACCCAACCAAATTTCCCTGGATGGTTTAATGACGCAACTATACATTTTGTTTTAGTTTCGTGGTCCAACACATCTTAAATTTTCATTCATACCGACAACACAGGAGTGCTGGGAACTGAGGGTAGTCTGCCACGCAGAGCAAGGAAAACAATCAACTTAATTTGTGTTTTCAGCCGGATTTTCACATTTCTTAACTCTTTCTGAACTCTTCTGAAGTCTTGAACCACTGAAATCCAAACTATATATACATGTACATAATTTTTTGGGGCAAGGGGTTCTCAAAACAACTTTTCTTTGGGTGTGATATGGATGTTTATTGGACTTACATAGCGTATATCAATTCCTATGTTATAAATATTTGTTTTCTTGAATATAATATAAATGAATATAAAGCTACTTGGGGAAAACTTTCTATTGTAACTTGTCGTATAATTTCCATAAAGCTTTGTCACGTGTTGAGTCTCTGACGTCACAATCACATACTATGCTGCGGAATCGCGGGCTCGTCTGGGACAAGTTTTGAGCAATGGCGGACAAAATTTGGGCGACTTTGGAGTTTAAATTTCTTGTGATAGAATGTTTGTTGTTTATTTTTTTGGCAAATGCGAACATTTATTAACCTAAAATGATGTTCTGTAACAAAAAATGCCAGGAAACGTAACGTGATATTTCGTCCAGGGGTACTTATAATTTGTATTCATTTATTTATCGTCGATAACATACTAAGAAGTAGTACAATTTTCCGATATTTATTTACCTTTCTTACTCGCTCTTGAATTTCATCTCCGAGATTTACCCAGCAAGTGTAAATAAATTCATTAATTTGTCCTTCTATTTCTCCGTGAGCTTTACAGTCATCGCCCATAATTCGTATTAGTCTATCACTAGCTCTCTTTAGTTTCAGCACCTCAGGGTATGTGTCTGCAATTTCGGTCTGCATTTCCTGACAAAGAAATAAATAAACAACGTAAAACAGGGTTTATATTAAAGGACATTGGCTATAGCTACTGGGAATATAGTAGTTTGGCTCTATAAAATTACTGAAAAGCACATTTTAAAAGTTAGATAAACTATCGCCATTTTAGTACAGTTAAAGTGGTACTACGATCAAATTTTTACCTAATTTTTTCAAATTTTTAATTTTTACTAAATATTACTCGGTCGAAACCGTTTTGCGATTCGACGATGGCAAGTATTATTTTTTTTACTCCGAATCTGGAGTTGTTATGTCCGCCATTAATCGATCATGTTCCTGACCAGCGTAAGGAAGTGATGTCAGACTCTCAGCGCATGTCAGACTCTCAGCGAAGACTCCACATGGCTAATGCTTCAAGTAAATCCATAGTGATCAAGGTCGTTTTTTTCAAATTATTCGTCTGAAAGGCTGGACATTTCATCTACTTCTCGAAGAAAACAAGAAGAAAACAGTAACCTCGACTGAAATTCAGGCGTAGCTTCACAAACAATATTACCTTTTGAAATTGCGGGCTCACGTGGAACACGTTCTTAGTAATGGTGGCCTAAATAGTAGTGATCTCAGAGCTCAAAATATTTACTTCAAAATACCATTTTTTAGTTATTTTTACATTGATGATCACTTTCGATCCTGAAATACTATTCTATGCTAAAGAAAACTAAAAAAACGGGGGTGGATTTTCATCGTAGTGCCACTTTAAATTTCTCAGGATTCAGAAGCTTTACAGTCACAAAAATCCTAATTATAATCCAAATAAAAACCTCTAGTACTAACCACATAATAACGAAACACTAACCTAACTCCTAAACCTTGCGGAAGGAGCCCGAAAATGAAAACCATGACAGAAAATATAAACCATACCTTCAAATTCGACAATTCGTTTTTCACTCCAACGTCGTCGGCGAGATCGACCTGTTCGTTCAGTTCCTGTAATTTCGCATCTTTTGCATCAATCCATCCAATCAACGTCTTCAGCTGTTCTCGTAGGCTCTCCCATTGGTCTAACATGGAACGAAGAAGAACCTTTCGGTCTTTCGCCCACGAGTCGAGAGCCAACCAGCGACTCTGAAGACTCTTGGCAGTAGCCTTGAGTTCATAATCAGGATCAACCATCTTCTCAAGTTCAAGAATAACTGGTTCCATGTTGTAGTTTGCGACCTCTTCAATAAACTTCTAGAAGACAGAGAAAATAACGCACTTTTGTAACGAGCGAGACACAGTGTACACACGTAAAAATCTCACAGGTTGTAACAAGGTTGTTAGTTCAACATGCCTGTAACAGCATTGTCAACATGATAGATCAGGACTGTTAAAATAACAGCACTGTTCAAGCATGTTTTAACATGTTGTGACAGGCTTGTTGAATCGACAGCAGTTGTTCATGCATGTTAGAACATGGAAAAACCAGTCTGATAGAACAACCAAGTTCATGGCTGTTGTAACAACGCTGTTCAACCATGTTATTCACATCATGCTCTGACAACATGTTGTATCATGCATGAACAATGTTGTTCAACACTGTTCAAGCCTGTTCCATCATCAGCCATGAACAATACTGTTCCAACATCCATGAACAGGCCTGTTTACAACCCTGTTCAAGCTGGCCAGCTCAACCCTGTTCAAGCCTGTCGATATCAACCATGTTTTTGGTTGTTAACAGGTAAAAACAGACTGTGCGTTTTTACGTGTGTAGTCGAGAGAACACATAGTTTCGCGAGAGGATACACGGTATAACGACAGGACACACAGTGTAACGACAGGACACATAGTATAACAACAGGATACGCAGTGTATCGAGCTGCATTGGTCGGTGACTCCCTCCAGTGAGGTGACGAGTTCGAATACTGCATTCGAATATTCGATCGCACGTGGGACGAGTTTTCAAAAATCACTTTATTGTCGACATGAATAGTTTTATTAAGTGAAATTATTACCTCGTTCTCGTCGACTTTATTCTTCAGATCCTCGAGGCTTGCCACCGTCACGAAGGTAACTTCAAGATGAGATTCGTTTTCTGAAATCCATTTTTCTCTTTCAGAAACCACCTTTTGCAAAAGGTCTGTGAAAGCCTCGTACAAACTAAAGATTCATAAAAAAGCCATGCTTAATGCTCTCCAACTTAACTCGATGAAGCACCCAAGCAATAAACTATTTCTTATTTATTTCTTATTTGTTTCTTTTCCCCGTCTGATTGACTTCATAGAAAATCGTGTTCCTGACATTGTTTATCCTTTGTATTACAAGAGCCAATCGTAACGCGCGTAATAAATGGACCATTCTCGTCCCCTATAGATGCAGCTGCGATCCCCAATTTCATTAAAGAGTGAGTGTCAGGGTAGTGCTTTGCGCGCTTGTGTTTTTGTTTTCATACGAATTGATTGCAGTGCATCGCATCGTTAGAACTATAATTTGCATGTGAACTCTAGACTTATTTTGAAATGTTGAAATTGGAGTCCGATCCTGACTTCGGGGCGTTATGAAGTTAATGTTCAAGACGATTTGAACAGTTGCGGTTCGTTTGTTTGTGAACCACTGCGGGCTGCGCACAACGCCGTTTCTGACGAACAAGCTGGCCCGGCTGGCTTTAGTTCCTGAATCAAACTTATTCGCGCTGTTTCAGCAGCATAACCCGGCCTTCCACGCTTCGGAGGCGAAGCGCTCGTAGCAGCTTCCATGTATCGAAAATATTACAATAGTAAATGATCAATTTTACGAAAAATATCACAATAATTGACCACTCAGGTATATTTACTTCTTAGAAAACTTGAAAATGGATAATTTATAAGAAAGATTAGTGTTGATTCTGATGTTCCATTAGGTCGATTAAAGGAAAATCGACAATTACTATGGGATTTTGTGAAAACCCACTCTCTTGGTTGAACTTTGCGAGTTCAGCGCGAACTAACGGGGCCATTTGAAATAGCAGAGATTTGTCAAATCCTTTAGGAAAATATATCTTTTCTTGAAACAAAAGCTAGTAAGGCCTTTTTCTGCTCAACAAAAAGGTTTGTGATACCATAGTGTGGCACGCTTTCTTAAGAACTTCATCGAGCTCACTCACATCCGCCATATTTGTTTTACATTCCTGGCATGCCCCACTTTGATTGGTGGAACTGGAAACAATGCAGGAACACGATTGTCTGTGAAGTCAATCAGACGGGAGAGCGAGCGACGACACCAGCAAGTTCAAAAGGATTGGAGGGACGATAAAGGATTTCAATCCCTTAATAAGCATAATCACTATTGTTAAAAATCGTTATCGATTCGTTGTATTATTATTAGTATTATCATCATTATAAAGCATTCGCGTTGTGGTGATTTTAAGTTTTAACGTGTGTTAAACTATATTTAATAGAGAAAACAAACATACCTCTTGTGTTTTTTCAAAACAGCTGAAGGCAAACGGCTCACTCTCTTGGACAAATCTTGACAACGGGATTCCAGCGGACTGGTAATTTCATCAGGCAACACATCAGACTGCGCCATCTTTTGAGGTCGTTTGAGAGACTGGATGATGTTCGCGTACATATTGTTCACGCCGGTCACATGTTCCTGGAAGAAAAAGAAATCGAAAGAAGTAAGTTCAGTGACGGCCTCCGTGGTTCAGTCAGTTAGAGCGCTGGTCTATAGAGGACCAGGCGAGTGACGACCGCTGAGTTCCGAGTTAAGCCCGATCGGACGGGGTTAGTACTTGGATGGGCGACTACCTCGTTCGATTCCTAGAGCAGAGTTGTTGATTCTCGCCTGTGCTTCGAGGGTTTTTCCAACCTCCCTAATATCAACCCTAACCTTGATACCAACCTTAAACCTAACTCTACCCTTCAACTGATTCACCGAGTGTAAATGCCAAATATTAAAATTAATATACAGTTTGAACCATTTCACTTCTGAAGATTTCTTATCGACTGGATGAAATTTCCGGGGATTCGCACTTTCCGAAATCAAAGCGTTAATAAAGAAACAAGGAATTACCATTGATTTCTTAATGTCCACCTTAGCTTGCTCTAAATCTTCAGAGAGAGTGCTTGGTTCGATCCACGGCTCGGCTTCAGCAATAGATGCCTCTGTAGCGTCGAGAGTTTCGTTCAGGTTACCTTTAACATTTGCATGTAGCCTTGGAGAGTAAAAGAAGAGAAACAATAACCATGAACGTCGCTACTGCACAGACGAGGTGTGTGTGTGTGTGTGTGTGTGTATATGGGGGCCACTATTAAGGTCTACAGTTCGAATCCTGCATATACAGAAATATACAGAGTGAGTGTCAACCGTTGGGCATTGCGCGTTTGTGTTTATCTTTTCGTACGATAAGTTTTCCGTACGAAGTGTTTTGAAGTGCTTTGTTGCCAACTTGACGTGGTAAATACTCCGAAAATTCGCCGAGTCTTCTCAGAGAACCCTATAGAGGCTTTCTTATTCATCCACAATCCAGATACGTCGACTCGGAACCTGATTTTTTTGGTTTGAACCTCGTCACTTCACTTGGTCGCTTCGCGTCAGTCAAGGCTGACATAATTCGAAACGAAAGTCAAGAAAACGTCGAGTTTTGTGAAATATATAGAAATAATTACTTTCTAAGGTATATCTTCTTTCAATTAAAAATTGCGCTTTCCCTTTTGGATCTCTTGTTTTATTATTAAAATAAAATAAAATAAAAATAAAATAAAATCGAGTGTGAGATACTTCATGCAAGACAAGCTTTGAGTATTCCATACGTGTTTTGTTTGTCCTCAATGTTCCCGGACAGTTTTTGGTGTCTTACACCCAACGCCTCAAGTTCGGCTTTCGATTCGTCTGCTCGTCGTTTGTCCCAGATACTCTCGCTTTGGATTTCGTCACTCAGTTCCAACAACCGCTTGAAATTAGCTTCACCTTCACCAATGTCATCCCTTACACTCTAAAGAAACAAAAATTGAAAAGTTAGTCTATTACTCTCACTAATATCACGATCGGCTACGGATTTCCTTTGTTTCAAGAACTTGATGTTTCATCTCGAATATCCCTCATAGATAGTAACGAGTAACGATTAGAACTTCTATAAAATGAAATACGGCCAATACAGCTACAATTCCGACTCCTATGTAGAATTTTGTTCCGATACTAGACTAAGATCTTTTGCATCTAATAAACTTAGAGTCAATAAATGCAGAACTGAGCTCTTTAAAGGAACCTTTTTCAATAGATTGCCTTATTTATTGAACAATCTACCTAACAATCTAAGAACAACCAATATTTCACCAACGTCCTTTGTCAAAACTTGTAAAGAATTCTACAAGACAAAGGAATTTAACCCTGATAGGCCATGTGCCACTTGGGCACAGTATTAGGGTCATTGTCCTTATATTTATTTATTTTTATTTATTTTTATTTCCTGTTGTAATATATGTATAGGTGGACTAGCTAGCATGGTTCTTTATGTTCCTTACTAGTCTTCCTCGCTGTGATAGTCTATCATGTTATTATTTGTGAAAATGGATTAAATAAAAAAAAAAAAAAAAAAAAAAGAACTAACTGTGCCTCTTATAGTGTCAGTATTCGTGTACGCATTGCGTACCTATTTTTACTTTATTTCCTCGATATTGAATTGAATTGATTTGCCATTAATATACAGTAATTCTATTTGTAATGTACAAGCTGTCAGATACAGATGGCGAGGAGACCTCATGAAACCACTAGGCTTATCTAGTGAGGTCACCTCACACTGCAAATTTCAAGGAGTCAATCACACCCCAAAAGAGCCATTCCTTCACCGTTTTTTGAGACAGAATAACTCCTCTGGAGCTGAGTCGAGTCCCTGAAATTTACAGTGTATGTATAAATGCAATATTATGCAATATAATAATACAAAGTAATTGTATAACATATCGGGATATTACTGATCAAATGTTCCCTCATTCAAGTCTCGGGGATTTGTGAAAGTTCGGGACATTTAATCACTAATCGGGATCGTGCTATGCTATAGATCTCTTTCATAATTACGATCATTCTAAATATTCTTTTATATGCATGGCGAAATTAGCCTTTCTGGCCTCGTTACAAAGCGAAGATTCTTTGGATTTACAGACACACGAACGAAGTCAGAAAGGATAATTTAAATGAAGATAAATGAATATTTAATTTGGATGAGAGGACCCAATTACGCCCCCCCCCCCCCCCCCCCCAACGTAACGCCTGCCACGCAGGCTACATTCTCTAAAGCACCACAGTCAAAGGAACAAGCTGTATACCTTCAACTTCCCGCACTCGGTAAACGCTTTCTCAATGTCATTCGTATTTGCATCAATGTTCTTCTCTCTCTTTTCGATGTTCTTCAACCATTTTATGACAGAGGTTTTGCCGTCGCTGTATTTGTTGAGAATGTTACGATGCAGTCTGGAACAGAAATCAATAAAGTGGCAATTAAGAAATGATTTATGGTTCGGTGTGCTCCACCATGCTGGGAGAGCACAAAGAAAGCGTAGGACTTTTCACTTTTTTATCTTGTGTTTACAAATAGGAAGCTAGTGAAGCTTTAGTTAAGTTTGAAGTTAATAAAGGTTTTGCTGTGCAATATGTGTTAAGTTGTCAATACTCAGAAAAACTCTGAGCTCCAGACAGGACTCGAACCCGTAACCTTCTGAACGCTTATCATTTTACGAGTTCTTTCATATTAGACAAACTTAATTTTTGTTGCCAATGTCCTTTAATGGTTAGAGTGTCTGGTTAGCATTCAGAAAGTTGCGGGATCCAGAGTTTTGGAGCTCAGAGTTTTTCTGAGTATTGACAACTTAACACAGCTTGCACAGCAAAACCTTAATACAACTTTAGTGAAGCTTTATTTATTTGAATATATGGTGAACCTTCAACATTTGGACAAGGCTAATGACAGAAAGAACATTCTAGTGAAGACTCACTTGTGTTTGACGTCGCCTAAAAGTTTCGATAACGTCTTTCGCTGGATGCTAATAGTTTTAGTACTCTCCGTCAGAAAGTTGACAAAACGTTTATCATCGAGGCCGTGATTTTTATTCAGTTCAGTAAACTGTTCTTGAGTCTCGTGGAAGGTTTTGTCGTTGGCGGTGAATTCGTTCTCTCTTTCCTGAAAAAACAACAAAGAAAAAGAAAAAGGTGAAAAATTGAATTCTAAAAAAGACGTCGACGAGTGAAGGACCTGCCCAGGCAGATTTCAACGGTAACTACAGATACACACCAATGAATGTTATGTACTAAATTATACTACCAGCGGCAACCGAGAATGTTATGAATAACGGTCTTTAAAAGATCAGACGACACTCACCTTCATAATGCCAAGCTGTAGTGTAATGGCATCTGCGTCGTCTCCATAGAAAAGCTTTTCCTTTTCCATTTGCTCGCGCGAAAGATTATTTTGGTCATTCCTAACCCGCTCGCGCAAGTATTCAACAACAACATCCCCAAGTCTAAAAATCAAACAAACAAAAGCTTAATGAATGTCTCGCGAATCGAATATAGGCGAGATTAGGTAAAGATTATTGAACACATTGGCATTGCCGCATTACAAAAATGTATTACTACGTGTTTACAATATACAAATGTGTAACAGAGAGACGATTTGCATAATTCGGAATAATATTTTGAAAATGTGTCTTACTTTCAACACTAAGCTACTGAGACACACGCACAGGACTGTCCTAATAATTGTTATAATAAGAGTTGCTCAAAAGTAAATGTTTCGAACTTCGAATTATTTCGTAGGAGAAATAATAAACACCAACTACACTTACAAATATTTCCTACAACAAATATGATATCCATTAACTTCAAAAATTCCTGTAGCGATAAAATGTTTTCCTCACCTTAGTTTTTGCAGTTCTATTGAACTTTTGAGAGTTTGGGTTCTTTCGTGTAAAGACAAGACTGTGGTGGATAACTCGGATTTCATAACATCGTTATTGCCATCTTTTTGGTCAGTCGAATCAGGTAAATGTTCACTCGGCTGGTTATCGTTTTCTTTATAAAGTTTGTCTCCATTGATACGGATTTGTTGGAGTTTGGGCAGAACGTTCTCATTAATTCTTGCTTGACAGTCCTACGAGTAGAAAGAGCTGGTTACTATATATAGTGAACGTAGCTATTGTCAGAGAGGGAGAGAGTGAGAGAGTGAGCGTGAGTGAGAGTGAGTGAGAGTGTGAGAGTGTGAGAGTGTGAGAGTGAGTGAGAGAGTGTGTGTGAGAGAGTGAGAGAGTGAGAGAGAGAGTGAGTGAGTGAGAGAGTGAGAGTAAGAGTGTGAGAGTGTGAGAGTGTGAGAGTGTGTGAGAGAGTGTATGTGAGAGAGTGAGTGAGAGAGTGAGAGAGTGAGAGTGTGAGAGAGTGTGTGAGAGAGAGTGAGAGTGTGTGAGAGAGTGAGAGAGAGAGAAAGAATGAAAGTGATAAAACGAGAGAGATGTCAAGAAATGTAAATATACAACTTAGGTTGATGATAACAACGCATAACTTGCCTGCACATCCGCTAACAGTGTGTGAATTCCCACGTAATCTTTCTCAATACTCTTGTTGGGATCGACTTTCGTTTCTTCCTCGGCTAAACACTGTTCCAGTTCGGCAACCTTTTCTTTCCATTCGTCAACCGATGCAACAAGAGAAATGTCTTCCTTCTTGGAAACTTTCAAATCGTGAATTTCGTATGTCTTTCCTTGGAGTGAATCAATACCCTTCAGTAAAAAAACAATGAGATAATATATTATTATTATTACGCAAGGCTGGCGTGATATGGTCAAACTTCCTTGAATTTGTTAAGATTCTGCAAGCAAAATTAACAGTGCGAGGGGAATGCATTTTCCCTTGGTTTCCGCACATGAAACAAATTCATATTTAAACATATGAAATCTGCTTTTCACATACGAAATGAAAAATGTCACATGTGGAATTTTTTCCACATATGAAAATGTTTGCAGTGACACTTTTTATATCATGTGAAATGAACCGTATATGAAATCACAAATTCATATTTGACATTTTTGTGATAGCTGCCTTTGGTTTCTTGCTACAAGCTAACCTGAAAAAGGAGAAAATGATATATACATACGGGTATTTTCTGCCATGCGACTTTATCTACTCCGCTATTGATATTTTTCCAGTCTTCAGTCAAGTTTTCTACTTTCTCTACAAGTGTGGCTTTGCTCGACTCATCCAGATCATCTTGTAATTCCGTTTGAAGTTGCTGCACTCTTTCGATGCGGGCTTGGCACATTGGAGTCTCAACACGTTTGACCTAATGTAAAAATGAATCTTCAATTTATACGAGATTCAGTCAGAAAATAAAGGGGGTATTAACGAGCTGTTGTGGTCTAGTGGTTACCACACATGTCTATGAGCTGGGAGACACAGGTTCAAATCCTGGGTCGGACCACCACTCAGGGTCTTAAAAATAATTGAGGAGAAAGTGCTGCCTTTGCAACAATATTATGAAATGGTAAGACTTTCGGGTCTTCTCGGATAACGACCTTAAATCGTAGGCCCTCGGAACCCCTATCAATTGGGCTTCTAGCCTGTTGGGGGTATTCCGTTCATCTAAAAGAGTGCCAAACAAAATGGGCCACTCCATTTAATACCCATACGCGGGACTATTTCGACTAGGAATTCTTCAGGGGTTGAGTGAAAAAAATTGAATTCTTCAAGGGTAACGATCAATTTCTTCAGGGGTTAATAGCTGTAAGACAGGATTTCTTCAAGGGTAGCTGTTCTAAAAGTTGATTCAATGTAGATTAAATCGAAATGAGATCCATCTCAGACCACTCTGGAAGTGGACAGACTCAGATCGAGCTGTCAATAGTTCAGTGAGTTCATATAGAGTTCAATATCGCTGACCGATATGAGATTTGTCTCCAACTGCAGTGCGAACAAGACCTTAATTCTCATGAACTTGTTGCACATAAGGCTATATAGCAAGAAATCTGTGAAAAGTTGGGAAAACTGTGAACAACTCGACAACAACTTACTGCGATGTCATGCACCATTACATTAGCTTCGTTTCGGACACTCTGTAATTCTTGCTCATCCTGTACTTTTGCTTCAACTGGCGGCGAGTCTTGTCGACTTTCTGCGTCTACCTCGTCTTCTGTTGGAGTTCCTTCATGGGTCGGTAGCTTTAACGCGACATCGTTAAAGTCTTCAATCAATTTCCCTGTTGGCGTCATCCATTCTTCTACGAACTCCACATGTTCATGCAACTTATTCGTTTTGTACCGAGCTGAATCAAGCTATAAAAGGTGGAAGATCCAAGTGCGATATAGAAGTGTTGTAGGCAGTGTGGAAATACAAATCGCGAAAAACTAGATTTTTATTTATCAAACAAATCTATGCGCGCCCATCATTGGCATGTTATACTCGAAAAACAAAAAACAAATGTTCTTAAGGTGGTCTAGGACAAAAATTTTCAAAAAAATTAAATTTTCAAAACTACCAAATTATACATTATTAATCATTGCTTTTTTGTTTCCTGATGTTACATTTTTTACTCGTGCAGTGAAAAGGAGATAAATATTGCAGAGTGGTTTTCAGATAATGAGGCGACACAATGGAAAACAATAGAATACAATAGACAATACAAAGTTATTTCAAAACTTTAAACTCGAATTTATCAAACCGTTATTTTACTAGACATGGGACGCTATGCTACATGCAATATTAGTCCCGCAGACATTACATTTTCAGAATTTGATCATTGTAAATAGATCTCAAACGTAAACCTCAAAAATTGAATACATGGTGAATATATATTTTAGAAAATTCTTTTTTCTCGACTGTGTTTCTCCGAATTTTGGCATTGTTACAAACAAATGAAATTTTTGAGATAAATATATATATATTTATAATTTTTTGAGGTTTACATGTTGGATATATCTATTGGCTTTACATTGAACATAATTTTATATTTTTCGAATTTTTATTTTTTCTGCTATTCTGCCCCGAACAAGTGCGTTTTATTACTCTGTTGGGGGTCGTTTCTAGGTTACCATGGTAACAGCACATCCTATCATTTCCATCCAAAACATGTTTGAAAATACAAACATTAAATTTATTTTTTTTGTCCAAGACCACCTTAAAGGGATATATCATTTGAAAGAACTCGTAAAATGGTATAAGAAGACCTTTTACAATTTTTCTGTATCTTTCTTGGTTTTTGAAATATTTCAGATAATTATGACAAAAGACAGTCTACAATCCGCCATCTTGTTGTAATATTTGACCTAATTAACTAGGAAATTGGTGACGTCACAAGCAGGGTAAACCTGATGAAACTACTCAATAGGTGACCGAATTTCCGCGGAAGGCTTTTTAAAATGCTGTGGTCCAATTGAAAATGGAAATAGTGCAACATAATCGAGTTTCTGGCTCATAATGTCGTAAGGTTGGCAAGATAAAAATTTCACTTTTCCCTACTTATGTACTTATGACGTCACATGCATATCGAAAATAATTCCGAGATGACGGACAGCACGCTGTCTTTCGTCAAATTATTTCGAAAACCAAAAAAGATAAGGGAAAATTGTAAAAGGTCTTGTTATACCATTTCACGAGTTCTTTCAAATGAGACAAAGTTAATTTATATTGCCATATCCCTTTAAAATGGAATTATCAAAAAAGATAAAGGCGACGATATATCAAAGGACAATACTAGTGCCAGTCCTTTTTCGCACTGTCAGCTCACAGGGTACGTTATAATATATTTGTATTAAATTTATTTTAATTATTTACTTACCTTGTTAATTCGATCGAGGATTTCCTTGGAGAGATTTTCATTGTGAGTTGCAAGATCAGAAGTTTGCTTTTTCACATGTTTTCCTGCTTCGGAATCTTCTCCGAGATCTTTCACAAGGACAGCACATTGACGCTGCACAGTAAACACTTCCAACAAGTTGGCTCGCGCTTCGTTGTGAATTTTCTAAATAGAAGATATTTGAAAATATTTTGGAATTTAACATATTTGTAATCTATGAATTATCCTGAGATAAATTGTAATATATCTTGTCAGCTGAGAATCTCATCTTCATAGATTTTTTGCTGTTAAAGTTGACGGAAATGCCGTCAAATCGGGCATCTGTAAAGAGGTTTTCGTGTAGACAGATTCCCGCTATATGACATCACTTCCGTCAACTTTAACAGCAAAAAAGTCTATGAAGATGACATTTTCAGCTGACAAGATATATTACAATTTATCTCAGGATAATCCATAGATTACAAATATGTTAAATCTCCACAGACGGCACTTTAAGTTTAATAAAAATATTTCAAGAGGAAAGCTTCATCACCGTAGGTGTTTTTCGCGAAGGCCCACAGAATACAAAATAAAAATAATAATTTTATGTACATAAAAACTATTATAAAATAACATGTATGCTATGCAAGCTCTGATTGGTCAATACCCGTATTTGGATCAGGCCATCCAAACACGGAAATTTCCCGCCAAAATTTTACTCAAGTTTGTGCTGCTCGTTCGTTCGTATTATTTTATAAAAGAAATACGTAATGGTTTTCCGGTGTTTGGATGGCCTGATCCAAACACTTGGGATGTTGCTCGACTTTCGAAAAGCTAAAAAACACTCGCCTAGCGGCTCGTGTTTCTTTACGCTTTTCTCAAGTCTCGCAACATCCTGCGTGTTTGGATCAGGCCATCCAAATACGGAAACCATTAGGTATTTCTTTATTGAAATATCAACAAAATTTCCAAAATATACTTCTAAAAGTATTAAAAGAGTTAATAGTAATCAGTTCTTTGGGCAAAGAGTTCCAATGTTTTATAAATAGGTATTCAGATCTCTGTTGACTCCAATTGGTTTTACTTTTACAAAGAATCATGTTAGACTTATTTCTTATATCATATGAATGAATATCATATATAAATGAGTTTCCAAAATTAAAATCAACTGTTCCGTTAAGAGATTTAAAAACAAATCGATGGAAAAATCTTCTGTCGTTAAGGGGTTTCCACTAAGGTAGATCAAGGACAAGTTTGGAGACCTTGGATTTGTTCCATAAGAGAAAGTTGTTTCGGTCCCCCCATATACGACATCCGCATAATCCATTAAAGTGCCCATAACCTCAAAATGTTTTATTGTCTTGTTTGGAAGAACTTTTAAAATGATAAAGTAACTTCTTTTGAAGATTTTCGTTTCTTCGCTTTCTTTTTGAGATATATCAGTTTGTTTGATGTGCAAATGCCTGGAATTTCGTCACACATGCATAACGACTTATTGGAAAAATGTGTATATCTCTTTCATTCTCGAACGAAATCCTTTAAAATCAAGAAGTTTGGTGCTGTGGGAGAAACGCACACACGTGTTATTCACACTTTAGTGTTTTTATGTCATGAACGCAAAGATATATAACATTCTCTGATAACTCATTATGCATGTGTGACGAAATTCCAGATATTTGCATATCAAACAAACTGATATATCTCAAAAAGAAAGCGAAGAAGTGAAAATTTTTATTATTTTTTTTATTATTTTTTTATCATTTTAAAAGTTCTTCCAAACAAGACAATAAAAAATTTTGAGGTTAGGGACACTTTATGGGCATAACTAATGTATTCACCATTAATACTTATAGAATTAAAAAAAACACGCCTGAAAACAAAGCTAGAACATTTCCTAGAAGCTTGTTGTTTTTTTAAAATTAATAGTTTTTTGTTCATGGTGGTAATATATGTTAGTATAGGCTTTATCTTATAATGAAACTGTAATTAGTTTTATAAGTAAATTTAAGAATATATTGTTGTAAGAGCATTGAGACTATTGTATAATGCTCCTAATACGTCTTTATTATTATTATTATTATTAAAACATTATAGAATACGCGGTGCTATCCACAAGAGAAGGGTCAATCCAGAAGCCGACCAGAAGTCGACGGAAGTTACTTCGTCATCTGTCGTGTTTACCTCTAATACATCAACTTGTTCTGTCGAGTCTTTGATGTTCGACAGATTTGCTTGTTCGTCAAGTTCTTGCATCCCTCGTTCTTTCTCGTCAATGAAGTCCAAGACAGCGATCTCTTGTACTCGAAACACCTGCCACTTAGCCAGCACTGAATTCAGAAACGTTGTCCTGTCATTGGACCAGGTCGACAACACAAGCCATCGCTTTTGGAGATCACGGATCTTTTCACGCATATCCTTCTTGATTTCGCTCATATTCTCGAGCTCTTCGACAAACTCAGACATATCGTAGCGTTGCAATTCTAACAGCAATTCCTACACAATTATGAAGACAAATCATGGCTCAATCACAAATTGTTAGACAATTCTGAAAATAAAGACTCTAAAGAATTTCGGGTGTTCTTGGAAAACGACCTTAAACTGTAGACCCTCTGAATCCCCATCATGAGTTGGGTTTTCCGTTCACCTAAGAGTGATAAACCGAATAGCTAAGAGGCTCGGATAGATAGGGTAACCTTATCCTGTGTGATCGACTGTAAATAAATCATACTCGTTCTCATGATCGAGAGGAGCAACAATATTATTAAACCATTATTGGATGAGATCAAGAATTATCCAGACCGACATCAATGTTTGACCGAGGCGTAAGCCGAATCCAATAATTGTTTTATTATACATGTCGTCACTGTTGTCTTCATCGTCACTGTTGTCTTCATCGTTGTCGTCACTGTTGTCTTGATCGTTGTTGTCACTGTTGTCTTAATCGTTGTTGTCTTCGTCAACAGAGGCAAATCTAAAAGCCATTTTGTTATTTTGTATCCCAATTTTATTTAAGTCTCTTGGTGAAAACCCGACCAGGAATTAGCACAGCTCATTGGATTATGGCAACACTACTTTTCGGTTTCCCGGGACCGATATCTGAACAAGGCCCACTAGAGATGTCTCGTAATTTTTGCAATTACGATTTTCACATAGTGGTAACCCATCCAGTTAGTGGTTTCAAGTAGTTTCACCAGTTCTATGTCATTTAAGAACTTTGTAAGACAGATACTATCTAGTGTAGTTGTTTCTACTTTTGATATAGATTGGCGGTGCACCTGGACACTGGTACGCGACTGTGCCTGCCATAGAGCCTCTATGACATAGTACAAATTTTACATGTATATATTTTAATCTAAGAGGGCGGTGCCTCGCATGGGACTTTTAGTTCCGTTCGCGTTTTCCTTTTGGATCTCTTGTCGTTGTCTTTTTCACGGCAAGTTGTTATGCAAATTATTAAAATACAAAATTAAAATAATAGTGTATCAGAGGTACGGTGCTTGACTTTTGGAAGGCAAGCAGAGTTCAGTGGGTCGGTTACTACACATTGAAGTTCTCTTATTTCTCTTTTTCATGTATATGCAGTTCTTTTAAGAACTTAGCAACTTTCCTCTTTATTCTTATAATCATACTTACATCATGCTTGTCTTTTTGTCTCACAATGTCTGGCAGATCTTTGGCGTCACCAATCGGAGAAGACGTCAGTTTACTCTCGTTCTTTTCAATCCATTGTTCCCGCAGCTCGATTTCATGTTCAAATAACACCAAGTACTCGCGATACAATCTATTAATTATTAATAATTATCATAAATTATTATTAACCATTAAAGGATCATTAGCAACATAAATTACAATTTCAAATGTTCGACTTTCTGATTAACAAACAGGCTTATGAAACTACTCCGTGGGTGTCAGAGTTTCCGCGGAATGCTTTTTAAAATGGTGTGGTTCAATTGAGAAAGGAAGACATTCACAAAAATCAAGTTTCAAACTTATAAAGACACGATGGCTAGATAAAAAGTTCGCTTTACCCCGGTTGTGACGTCACACGCATATCTAAAATACATCCAAGATGGCGGACAATGATTCAGCTTAGCAACTTTGACAGTGCAATTAATACGCTTTACGAGCATTTTTACAACCTCAAACTACTATATTCTCGCTATTTAATTTACGTACTTTAATCGAAAAGGTACTTGTTTTTTATTGCCAATGTCCTTTAATAATCATTAATAATAATCTTTATTAGTTATTTACGAACAAATATGCGGAAAATCCCAAAACTCTAACACAACAAAAGGTTCAATCGAAATTGTTGTTTCGACGTCCGTGGAGCTTTTCATTCACACACATAACAGAAGTCAAGTTTCAGAATACCGATTTAGTTGCACAAGACATGTTGAGAAATAGATTAAACAGACACTCCACCTCAAAACAAGTATTGCTTAAATGAAAGATCTTTGTCGCCTTACATAAGAATGGGTATTAGTTTTCTTCTAATCGTTTTAGTTTTAGACAAATTTGGCTTTGTTTATCGTATTTTTGGCAAATTGAAGGCGGCCATTTTTGTTCTGATTGCGGGCGAATGCGCGGTCGGTGAAGGCTAAAAGGGATGACTCAAAAGGACCTTTACATTTTTAGAACTACTAATCCTAACCCTAATCTCAATCCTAATCCTAATCCTAACCCTAACCTTGATCCTAACCTTGATCCTAACCTTAAACCTAGCCCTAACCGTAGCTATCCATAACCTAACGAAAAATAAAAAACAGAAAGGTCCTTTTGAATCATCCCTTTTAGCCTTCCCCAATGCCGGTCACTCCATTAATTTTTAACGTCATTAAGAAACCCTTCACAATAGCATGACAATAACGTGGTCTTAGTCTATTGTGCAGGATTTCTATTCGGGGGTTTCTGTCGCTCAATGACGTCAAAAATTAATGGGAGCGACCGCATTCGCCCGCAATCAGAACAAAAATGGCGGCCTTCAATTTGCCAAAAATACGATAAACACCACCAAATTTCTCTAAAACTAAAACGATTAGAAGAAAACTCATACCCATTCACATGTAAGGCGACAAAGAACTTTCAGTTAAGCAACACTTGTTTTTGGGGTGGAGTGTCCATTTATCGGCAAAAATCTGTTTCAGCGAGCTCTACGAAATTAAAAGAATAAAGTTTAGTTACCTCTTGTATTTATTGAAACCAGCAGCAGGGAGAACTTCTGTTCTGGGAGACAGAACTTCAATACGCTGTTGGATTTTCTCTTTGTCATCTGGTGAAAGCACATCATGGGAGGTAACAACTTCCTCTGTTTCTGCAAGGACTTTTCCCGATCTTGTGTTTAATGTTTCAACCACGAAAGCACAGAGCTAAAACGACAAGAAGGGGCTGTGTTTACATGAATCTGGATTGAGTTTCATTCGGGATTGAACTCGTACTCCCTTTAGGTGTTTACATGAATCTGGAATGAGATGCAGCTCAATCCGGATTGAGTTCATTCCGGTTCTCATTCCGGATTGAGTTTCATTGAAATTTCATTCCGGTGTCATGTAAAGGCGGTGCGAGATTTCATTCCGGAATGAAAAATACGACCTAGAAGACTGAAACGAACAACACATGCGTGCTTTTAACATTTATAGACGACAATTTGCAGCTTGAGACAGGAATTACGCCGACGTCATATTGTTCAATATAAATAGCTCTTTGTCGACGACGTTATAAATTAAAGGTGAATTAAATGCTTGTTTACTTGCGACCGCATCGATGATTCTTGCTAGTAATGCTTTCCCGTTTTTTTTATGTTTATTCTTCGCCAAATTATCAGTTTAAGGCACATGTTAACCCGCAACCTTCTGATCTCTGGTGAAAAGTAATACCATATGGCAATACCAACACAAGATGTTTCTTACTTTCATTTTGTTCAATTGTTCCTTAGCTTCTACATAGTCATCCGAGAGGTCTTGAGGTTCAACCCAAGTTTCAGCCTCTTTTACAGCTTGCTCAATCGACTCCAATGGTACACAAGTAGACTTCAATACAGTGGTGTATAAACTATGAAGAAAAATCAATACAAGACAAAGTTTCGTTATTTTAATTGGTTATTGTAATCTAATTTTGATTAAATAGACACTTCCCAAATTTGCATCCAATGAATGGCTTGAAGTCGAGATTGATATAAAAGAATAATAGTCTCTGCAGTCTTGCAACATTCAAAAGATTTTTACTCGATACTTATTTATCATTACTGACATCTATTTTTGACGTTGATATGACTTGTACATGGTCATTATACCGTAACTGCTCCTGTCACTGACAGTAGTTTTCTAATGTACCAACTGCTTAGATTCCACGGAGCATCGTTGTATGTGCGCAGCTTTCGTTCATTTGAATTCTATTAAGTTTTATTCATTTTGTTCTTTCAGGAGAGTTCGGAAGAATGGGGTTGGGGCTGTGCGTGTGTGTTGGTGCATCGTGAATTCCGAGCAGTTGGTCTATGACTTTATGTATTGACTTTTTGGTTGTTTTTATACATCTATTTTTAATTTCAACGGCAAGGCGCCTCGCATGGGTCCTCGAGTCCCGTTCGCGCTCTTTCCGTTTGGGTATTTTTTTGTAATTACATTAATATCTAATAAAATCGTTCAAAAAAAAGAGATAACAGTAAATCAACTTTTGGATATGAAAGATAACAGTTAATCGATTGATATATAACATGATAAATTAACCGCGCGGTAACAAAACTGATCACATGACATACCATCTTTCTTTGCGGTCGGCGAGGGCTCGTAAATCATCGTAGATCTTCGTGGAGCCAGTTATGTCCTTCTCGGTATCCGAGGCTTTCCTTCCATCCAGGATTTTGTTGTCGATCATTCGTTTCGACAGTACTTTGTAGTGAAGAAAAGTGGGTTCTCCCTGGTCAAGCGAATGTATTAGCGCCTGAAACAAGGTGGTAAATAGTTTTACTCATAACCAGAAACAGTCTCTAATCTAACTTATGAAAGAGAATATTAGATGTGTGAAGTTGATCGTCCAGGTTGTTGTAGTCTTGAGAAAGACTATTGTTGGTGACTGACGTTTCAACAGCCTCAGCGGCGGTCATCTTCAGAGTCAAGTAAAGCGTGTTTGTCAGGGTTTGCCTATATATACGTCTGGTTCAATATATATATATAGGCAAACATTACAAACACGCTTTAAGATGACCGCCGCTGAGGCCGTCGAAACGTCAGTCACCAACAATAGTCTTTCTCAAGACTACAACAACCTGGACGATCAATTTCACACATTTAATGATACTCCTAGGTTCAAACAATTTACTTTAAAGATAGATAGATAGATAGATAATTTAATGAGTTAATAACATTGCAGCACAAAAAGCTGAATTGTGTATAAACTTTACATAAAAAAGTGGAAATAGTACTACAATAACTTTAAAATATATATGTACAAATGAGAATTAAAACTAATCTATTATAAAATCTTTTTACTTAAAGAGCTAATTAACCGAGAGAGAGAAGTCATCGAGGTTCTAGGAGGAGCGAAGCTGTATAAAAAACCCGATGACAAAAACTTGGATCACATTACTGCATCACTTCTAGGAGCCTGATATGTTGTTGTGTAAGGCTATAGGAATAGACGTAGAAAGAGAAACTTGTGATAAACCAACCTGGACTTTCTTGTATTCAGTGTTTGAGCCTTCCAAACCAGCGGCATCTTCGTGAACTTCCTTTCCTTGTCTCGTACAAGACGTCAGCCATCGCTGGATCACTTTTCGTTGGTCATTTTGATAAACCACTAAGGCACGATAGAGTCTAAAGAATGCAAAGAAATAGAATAAGTTAACAGACACAATCACTAGTACACTCATAAATGAATTGATATTTGCCTGAACAAAATAAATGAATTGCGATCATGAATTAATACGGCCCTATTTCTCATTAGATATTGTCTGCTGCACTGCAAGGTTGCAGTATTGTTATCATGGCTCTGAACAACCTTGTTAACAACACTGTTCACAGTTGGTAGCACAACACGCGCCTGTCAACAACTTGTAACACGCTGTACGTTTTTACGAGTGTATGAGTCAGTGATCTCGACCATGATGTCTAGTATCGACCGTTTTACCTTTGTCTTTGATCTTCAGCATGGTTGTGAACAAACTGTGCACTGACGGTCAGAGTTTCCATTCTTGTTCGAATCTCGTTCTGCTCTTCCTCAGTGTACTCTGGCGAGCTGAGCATTCCTCTACCAGAAACCAATATAACATTCAAACAAGGTCTACCATAGACTTTCATCGCATCGATGCATTCCTACAAAAATATTTATAACAAAATGTGATTTTAATATGGTAAATTGTTTGCTACTCAAGCTTTTAACGCAAACTGAGAAAATGTTTCTGAGCCCCAGACGGAAATCGATCGAACCTTCTTGATCTCCGGTTAGACGCTCTAACCATTGAGTTACCAGAACTCAGATGGCAGAACGAAGGCAACGTTGCGTACTAGTTCGTACGTGTGACATACGTACTACTAATTCAGCAGTCTCGATATGTCTGTATATCTTATCAGAATATATTAAATGTGGTTGAAGGTTGCGGGTTCGATTCCCGTCTGGGGCTCAGAAACATTTTCTGAGTTTGCGTTAAAAGCTTGAGTAGCAAACAGTTTACCATATTACTTTAGTTTATTATATTTATCACTCTTTTAGGTGAACGGAATACCCAACAGGCTAGAAGCCCAATTGATAGGGGTTCCGAGGGCCTACGATTTAAGGTCGTTATCCGAGAAGACCTGAAAGTCTTACCATTTACTGATATTGTTGCAAAGGCAGCACTTTCTCCTCAATTATTTTTAAGACCCGAGTGGTGGTCTGACCTAGGATTTGAACGTGTGTCTCCCAGCTGACAGACATGTGTGGTAACCACTAAACCACAAAAGCTGGTTGTTATATATATGAGCTAGTTTTCAGGTCTGCAAATAACACACGCTGATTGGTTACCGAGAGGTCCGTAATCTACGATATGTACTACTTTCGATTTTCAAACTCCTTTATGATTAGGAGCAGTAAGTTATAGCAGAAGGACTAACATAGTTCTAATAATTTTTAACTTTTACGTTTATTTTTAAAGACGAACTGTACCCAAAAATAAATTAGTTTGAAATAAAAGATCTTTAAGTATAATATTTAGAAAGGTTAATAGTTTTACGGTATCTGCTAGCGTACTCAAGAAATAACGTTTTCATTCTCGTATTTTATGCTTCTGGACGCCGCCTTTTGGAGTTTGTTCGACAGCTCAAGATTAATATAGAGCGGTAGTTTTCTTTTCAACTTGAGTGCTTGTCTGCTGTTCCTTGTCCCCGTTGTACCTCGAGTCTGAGCCATCAAGCAAACACGAAAATGGCGGCGTCCAAGAAGCATAAAATACGAGAATGAAAACGTTATTGCTCGAGTACAAGAGCAGATATCGTAAAACTATTAACATTTCTAAACATTATACTTAAAGGCCTTTTATTTAAAAGTAATTTATTTTTTGGGTACAGTTCCTTTAAAGTTGGTGATTCGGATAGAGCAAAAAGTTAGTTAATAAGTTCTGGATTAGTTTTTGCGTTAAACTTTTAGTTTCGGAGATATAACGGCTCAAACATGCAAATTGTGCCATTTTATGGAAAAAAGTAGCGCCATCAAAATAACACACAGGGACCTGGATCCGAGGAACCCATCTTCAACAACAACTAGACTTTTGTATATAGGAGAAGACAGCTATCTTAAGAGTTTTTATTGAAAAATGCCCAAACGATGTGTCTTTACGATGTTACCTTGTCTACTCGAATTGTAATATATTTTTATAAGTATTGAAACATAACACGTTCCTCGGATCCAGTCTCCCGGCCTGCGCTACTTTTTTCACAAATTGTGACTGAGCCGTTATATCTCCGAAACTAAAAGTTTAACGCAAAAACTAATCTAGAACTTATTAATTAACTTTTTATGCTCTATCCGAATCACCAAAAACCCATTTTGGGTTTATAAGCACTTTAATGTTTTGAAAATCGATATTGTTTTGAAAATCGATATTGTTTTTTAACTCTGTCGCGCTTGCTTTCGTAAGGCCGCTAGTAACAAAGCACGGATACCTTGGTGTCCATTTCACACTCTCTCATCTCCAAGTAATTTCCACTGTCGATGTCTCGGATGTTCATTTGCATTCTGATGAAGAACATTCGCAGGTTTATGGCGACAATTTGCCATTCATCGAGATCCAAGGTTACTTCACCAACGTAAGGTGCGATTGGCGACCTATCTTTTTCGGAGGTTTTCGTCGCAGAATCGTCGGTGTCTGGCGAAGGTAATGGCTGTTCCGCGGGAGCAGATTCGAGAGAAATGGTTACGTGAGCCTGAATGACTTCAGGTTCGCCTTCGGAAGTGACCTCTGCGGTTCCTGAAGGATGCTGTAACAATAAAAGACAGATTCGTACAGGTTAGAGAGGGAGAAATTCAAGACTTTCAAGGTCATATATCAAGGACCAAAAAGGCTGTAAAGCCTAGTTTACACGAGCAAGTTTTCTTTGGCAAATTTCTTGCAAACTAAACTTGCTCGTGTATATATGGTCACATTTTATTTGTTAAACAAAACTTTATACAGCCCTCGGACGGTTCTATATAGCATACATTCCTCGTTCTCGGTAATTAACTCTTACATAATCACACAGAAGCAAAATGGGAAGCGTCTTAAAGGGAAATGGCAATAAAAAAATGTTTTGTCTCATTTGAAAGAACATTTAAAATAATATATGAAGACCTTTTAAAATTTCACCGTAACTTCCTTAATTTTTGAAATATCTGTGAACAAAAATATCTGCAATCCGCCATCTTGTTTTATAATTAGATCTAATTAAGTGACGTCAAAACCTGGGTAAACATTCTAAAAGTTGTAAATAATTGCCCAAATATCAGTGGAATGCGTTCAAATAGATTGCTAGTTCACTTAAAAGTATACAACACCCAAAACAACTACGATTTAGCATCTATAATGACTCGATAATTGCTGATATAAAAAACATTTCTACCCTGGTTGTGACGTCACGCATATCCAAGGATGGTTATGCATATCCAAGATGGCGGAATGTTCAATGTTCTTTGTTAAAAAGAAGTGAAATATTTACAGAACCAAGAACGATATGGAAAATCTGTAAAAGGTCTTCATATATCATTTTTAATGTTCTTTCAAATGAGACAAACAAAATTTTTATTGCCATTTCCCTTTAAGGTGTACTAGCTCACATCACTTGCCTCATCTTGACCGATGTTATCGAGTTGTTTCTCAACTTGCTGCCATCGTTCGTCTATCTGCTTAATTTTGTTTCGAAGGAATCTCTCGCTACTTTCATCCACGGTGCCATGAACATCTTTCACAAGCACGTGTGCTCTGTCCGTACGTGCTTTGTTAAGATCCCTGTCACCAAGGTTTAGCTGCGAAAAAGAAGAGATATTTTTAAAACATTGCATTCCCAAAGGCAAAGGGAAGAGATTGCTTGAGAAAATGCAATTTCAATGCGGGGTTTATGGAGGACTGAAACTGACGTACAAAATCTGCCTCCAGCTTCACTTTTGCTTTTTCACTTTTTTTTTCCACTTTTTTTTCCTTTTTCCCCCCCCTTTTTTTTCACTTTTTTTTCTTTCACTTTTTCACTCCGGCTTCACTTTTTGCCCAGAACATAGTCGAGGTCACTGGAAAAAGTCGTAGTACCTGCTTTATTCTAAATTCGTTGTATCAACTCCGTGTCCCTATACCCTACCCCTTATTTTCGAAATTAGTAACCTACCTTCAAGTTTTCCCTGATCGTTCTTATTTCCACTCGCAGCTGCTCCTTTTCCTCTTCATTTAACTCCTTCTTCTCATCACCAGTTTTCTCTTGGTCGTGCTCCTTCTCCTCCTCAGGTCTCTCAGCTCCATCAACGCTATACTCCTCGTGGGTCGTCAGCTCTACAAGTCTGCCGTCTGTTTCATCCAACCAGCTGTTGACAACATCCATGTACGAGTAGATTGCTTTAATAGTTCGCTCTGACTTCTCCATCTAAGTAAGCGACAACGACAAAAATTCAGTTGCATTTCTGAAGTCCGCAGTCAAAGTATTCGGAGGAATAGCAGACGAAATAAATCCTGCTGACCAATCAAAGGCCCCTGAATAATGCTGTACTGTCAACTGTGAACAATGTTGCGGTGCCAACTGTGAACAATGTTGTGGTGCCAACTGTGAACAATGTTGTGGTGCCAACTGTGAACAATGTTGTGGTGCCAACTGTGAACAATGTTGTGCTGCCAACTGTGAACAATGTTGCGCTGCCAACTGTGAACAATGTTGTGCTGCCAACTGTGAACAATGTTGTACTGTCAACTGTGAACAATGTTGTACTGTCAACTGTGAATAATGTTGTGGTGCCAACTGTGAACAATGTTGTGGTGCCAACTGTGAACAATGTTGTGGTGCCAACTGTGAACAATGTTGTGGTGCCAACTGTGAACAATGTTGTGGTGCCAACTGTGAACAATGTTGTGGTGCCAACTGTGAACAATGTTGTGCTGCCAACTGTGAACAATGTTGCGCTGCCAACTGTGAACAATGTTGCGCTGCCAACTGTGAACAATGTTGTACTGTCAACTGTGAACAATGTTGTACTGTCAACTGTGACCAACTGTGAACAATGTTGTGTTGCCAACTGTGAACAATGTTGTGTTGCCAACTGTGAACAATGTTGTACTGCCAACTGTGAACAATGTTGTGTTGCCAACTGTGAACAATGTTGTGGTGCCAACTGTGAACAATGTTGTGGTGCCAACTGTGAACAATGTTGTACTGCCAACTGTGAATAATGTTGTGCTACCAACTGTGAACAATGTTGTGCTGTCAACTGTGAACAGTGTTGTGCTGTCAACTGTGAACAATGTTGTGCTGCCAACTGTGAACAATGTTGTGCTGCCAACTGTGAACAATGTTGTGCTGCCAACTGCGAACAATGTTGTACTGCCAACTGTGAACAATGTTGTGTGTAATGTTGTGCTGCCAACTGTGAACAATGTTGTGCTGCCAACTGTGAACAATGTTGTGTTGCCACTATGAACAATGTTGTGCTGCCAACAATGTTGTGCTACCAACTATGAGCAATGTTGTGCTACAAACTGTGAACAACTGTGAACAATGTTGTGTTGCCAATAATGTTGTTTAATGTTATGCTGCGCATGACTACGGATAATCACCTTCTCGATGCTTTGTTTAGCATCTAGGTCAAGCTTCTGCCAAGACGTCCCAACATTCTCGATTTGTTGCTTCACTTGTTTGGCGCCGCTAGAGTGGGAATTTAGGTTCTGCAGCAACGCTTGCCCAGATTTGTCAAACTGTATAACATTTGGTGAATATTCTATCAACTCCAGCTGTAGATTCTACAACAGAACACAATCACGCACAGCTTAAATAAGAGGAAATACGTTAACATTGTTCTCGAAGAATTAATGAAAAATAGCACTTTTGTTCGGCAAAATATTCATAATACCACTCGTGCGACACATTTGTACTGTTACCTCTATGTTACAAAGACTTGATTTTCTTTTATAAAGCTCTCTATTGTATTTCTGATTTAAATGTGCATAACTACGTTTCTTATACTATCCTACTCTCGTGCTAAAAGCCCCATCTTGTAAAACTACTACGTATCAGGCTTCTTACTTTAATCTCATGGCAAAGTTGTGGAACAGTGTTTGTAAAGTAGCTCCACCTAGTAGTTTCGCCAGTGTAACTATATTTAAGAGTTTCGGCCTTTCCCGTCATTACTCAGCACTTTTGCTCTCTGTATTTGACGTGGATAGGACTTGTACCTGGTCAATCGCAAGGGACTGTCCCTGTCACAGCGACTAAGACGCCATAGGGTATTCATTATGGTACTAATCCTATAAATACCCCTAATAGAAATTGAAGTTTAATCCTGATGTTATTAGCCAATCAGGAGTAAGTTAAAATGAATTGAAACGTTATTAATCAATTAAATTGCTTCAAACCTTTAGTGCTTCCAGTTTTTGTTGAACAGCATTTCTGTCGGCCAAATTAACTGGGGCATTCAACTCTTTCAGTTCGTCATTCTTTAGGTCTATGAAGGCTACAAGAGAGTATAAATACTGCGTTCATAGATTGCTGAATTTACGTGTTACCCAGCAAAAAATTCAGTTCAAAGTAGAATCTTACTTGAAGAACTTTTGAAATTATAAATATTGGGCATGTTGTAAAACATGGACTGATAAAACATGGACTGATAAAACATGGACTGATAAAACATGGACTGATAAAACATGGACTGGTAAAACATCGAGGGTTAGGATCTTTGTTGTTTTGGGGTTAGCGATTATTTGTTAATGTAGACATCTCATATATGATGTCTATACCCCAAAACAACAAAGATCCTAACCCTCCATGTTTTATCAGTCCATGTTTTACCAGTCCATGTTTTACCAGTCCATGTTTTATCAGTCCATGTTTTATCAGTCCAGTCCAATCCAGTCCATGTTTTATTAATCCATGTTTTACAACCATGCCTAAATATTGGCGTTTACAACTCTTCCACATTCTTCGCTTTACGTCACGCTGCATATTGACTTATTGAAGAAACCTGTTTATCTTTGGGATTATGTAACGAAATTATGAAAATGTGCATATGTGTATCCCATGATACTAAACGTACGACGTAACGTTTCGAGTCATTTCGAGAGGTATTTTTTAGTCATTTCGAGACGTTCAGTTTCGAGTTTCAAAGATATACAGGCTTTTTTAATGCACTGTGATACACAACAGAATCATCACTATCAAGAAAAAAGGCAATAATACTGAGTATCGTGTAAAGTACAACATTAAGCAGTATGAACATTTTACTATACTTGGCGTTACCTTACAATCCAACTGTATGTTTTCTCAGCACGTTAAGACCAAATTATTTGAAGCCAATAAATGTTCGTATGTAATTAGAGAGCTGAGGAAAGAGGGCTATAGCCAAGAGGAAATTGATCTGCTTTTTAAAGCAATTGTTCTTTCAAAGATAGTCTATGGCCTTCCAGTGTATGGGGCAAGTGAAGCCGATCTTAATGTAGTACAATGTTTTTTAAAGAGATGCTATAAGAGACGCTATATTTCTGAATTTATAAACATTCATGAATTGTTGGAAAAGTACGACAGAAGGCTCTTGGCCAGAATCAGTTCAGATTTTTATTTTTTTTTATTTTTATTAAACTTTGCCAAATAATAATTACAGTACACAAAAAAACTAGGTAATAATAATTACATATAAATACATGGTGGCAGGGTGACCACAACAGCTTACGCCAATTATTGTTACCACCCGCTATATTCCCTTCTCCCCAAAGTAAAATAATCTTCACCTAGACTCCGGTCACAAACCAGTCAACTTCCTAAAATAAACACTCAACGTTTTAAAAATAGTTTTGTAAATAGGCTATGTTTTAGATACCATTTAGCGATATAGTTTTAGCACTAGTTTCTAAATACTTATATTTGTAAATATTTTTGGATAAGGTGTTGATTAGTTGTTAGCAATTGTAACTTTTGATGTTTTTTTATCAAATGAATAAAGACTTTATTATTATTATTATTATTATATTATTATTATTTACATACTAGAAATACATTCCGCAATGGTCCCCAGGGCCCAAACCGCGCACGCCGTGTATTTATATTATTGTCTCTGTGGATAACAAATTGCAAAAGGCCGTTTCTCAGCCAATATTTACTCGATTTCAATTCTGAAAACAGATTTGGAATTACCGAGTCTAAATACATAACATACGTGTCTATTATATTACGAGAACGTGCATACCCTTCGTAAAAACGGTTTATGTACTTAGAAATTAGTCGGCAATCAGGCTGCCGCTTCGTCGTATATTATTTTGAACGTTATCTCGATCAATATTTAACCGTTTTCAACTCTGAAAACAGATTTGGAACTAGCAAGTCTAAATACATAACATACGTGCCTATTATATTACGAGAACGTGTATACCCTTCGTAAAATTCTGTTTATGTAGTTCGTCAGATCACAAATGGCCAATGGCCGCTAGCGTTGTCTGCCCAAATATTGTCCGATTCAATAGTTCTTTCAAGTAAGAGTTTAGTTTGAGAGTTTTGCACTACAAAAGAAAGTTGAACAAATTCCTTACCCTTGAACTTCACCTCTTCATCACGAAACGTTTGCCAGTTCTCTAACGTTCTACTGAGCAACTGTTTTCTTTTTTCCATCCAGGAATGTAACACTTCCCAGCGCATTTCAAAGCTGAGCAATTCAGACAGGGGGAACTCAGGATCGATTTCCTCACTGTCATGGATGTGGTCTATGACAGATCGCACGTTGTTTTTGTTCAGTTCTCTTTCGAAATCCTGAAAAGAATTGTAAAAATAAGCCAAACTAATCCGCTCATAATCCGCGTCAAGGTAAGCTGTAAGCGACGTAAGCTGTCGTTTATCCGAGAGCAGTTCTTTGTGAAAACTCATAACTTACTTCGTGTTCTTTAATCTCATTCTCCAGCTCAGCGATATCAGCAGCAGCTGTTGAATCAGGTTGTTTCACACAAGGTTCGTTGGCAATAATCCACTCTTCTCGTAGCTGGATAATGGTGGTAAAGTGACTCATATAGACTGTGTAAACCCTAAACATGAAGAGAGTACCTCTGCATATTAAACCTACCACTAAACTTTGTAGAATCTTGATTTGGAAACTTTAACCTCAAAACTTAAATTTAAACTTAAACTAAACAGACTTTAACTAACTTAGATAGAACTTCAATATGTCGAGAGATACTGAAGTAGAAGTACTGTACGTGAGAATGTCCGCCAGCACGACAGCATGCTACCAGGAAATTTTTTAGGAAAAGCAAGTCAGCAAGAAATCAATTTTTTTTTATTTTAAACGTTTTTATTGCCCTTTCGAATTCGACCTTTCCTTAGAGTAGACCTACAACTACAAAGGTACAATGCTGAATGCTACACAGTATATAAACTAATGAGTATTGAGTGATCAGTAATGCCAGTAAATTACAGACATTATGTAATGAAACTATAATGAAAATGACTGTAATGAAACTATACAATTTACACATGCAAAAGTGCAAACCTTACTCTTACTGTAATACTGTAAGTGTAAGTAATCATATTATTCATATAATTATATATATCATTATCAAATATCAATTATGAATAATGAATTATCCATCCAATTATCGCATAATTGTATGCGCTGATTCGGAGAACTCGGGTTCGATTATATCGAGCCGGTGATAAGCTCGCTACTTGAGGAAGTCCTGGGAGAGGCTTCGCTCTATTTGGTCGAAGATGGATGTCTTCCTGTAGAGATTTGAGAGTCGGGGCGATGTATAAATATGTATACGATATCCCGATTGGGGCAGTCAGAATTTTCATATACATATATTTGACCAATTCTAATATTCTAATTCTAATACATTCTAATTCTAATAATTATAATAATTATAATAATTATAATTCTCAAACTCAAACGAGTTCACTTACTGATCATATTTTCTCCTTCTGGCGCCGGGCAAGTCATAATCTCGTTTTTGCAAATCAACAACCCGTTTACGTATTTCTTCCTTATCTTCCTTGGGCAGGACATCAGATGATAAAACCATGTTTGCTTTGTCAAACGTGTTAGAGTTATCCTCTCGCAACTTCTCCGACGAACGTACTAAAATCTATGAAACAGGTTGGTGGTGAGATGTAATGCATTACCTAACTGAACTAATGTATATGGAACCTTAATTTATTCAGATCAACCATGCTCAGATACTACTTTAAATTCGTGGCTAAACACCTATAACTGTGATAATGCTAGATCCTTTAAAACTATCTGCTTGAAGTGTAATTCGTCTCGTAGCATTACTCGTACTGTCACTTGTTGTTCTTAATATTAGATTAATCAAATACATAACGGCTGTGGCTCCGAGTGGCGGCAATGGTGTGTTTCTGCGCTTGGGCTGGGCTTTGGTTATCTCGATCCTTGCCATTTTATATGATGAGTTATTGATCATGACTAATATTGGCGGGATGTAGAAATGGAGTGCTGTGGCCCTCCTGGGCTCCAGTCGTTGTGTATTATTAAATTAACTCATCATTTGTAAATATACTTTTAAATTCTGGGTCCGCAGTAATTGGTTATGCTGTTGCGGTCACCCTGTCATTGTTTTATTACTGTAAAGTGTAATCTATGTTAGTTTTCTTTTTTGGAGTATTTTTTGCACAATGGAGTTTTTTGCTTATGCCTGACGTATATACCTGTAATTGACTCAATTCTTCGTGTGTGGCCGTCGGGTCTTCGGGTTGGCTTTCCGACTGGAGGATAGCTTCAGCATCTTGGATTTCTTTTTCAGTTCCGTCCAAATCATTGCTCAGCAGCTGGAAGACGGTCTTGTACAACCTAAAGAGAACGATAACCACTCGTTACCGCACAGAACACGAAAAAACACGGAATGGTGCACTGATATATGGTATCATATATCGGGTGGAGGCTTTTTCAGATACGGTAGAGCACCTAGTCACCAGGACTTTGATGATTGTTTTTATAACATGTATGCTTCGTTCCTTAAAAACCCCGCTTTAAATTTCTGTTTCGATTCAGTAATAACCCTGCTTTTAACAACCCTGCTTTTCTGAATCGAAACAGAAGCGGGGTTTTTAAAGAACGAAGCATATATGTTATATAAACAATCACCAAAGTCCTGGTGACTAGGTGTTCAACCGTATCTGAAATAGCCTCCGGATATTTGACGCATAGGGCCAAAAAACGAAAACACCGGAAGCGACCAACAAGATGGTGGCGAAAACACTCAAGCTGATGGCCGCAAATATAAAATCGTTGGTGCTTAACTGTAAAACATCCTTACTTGTTTTTCTTGCTTTGAATATCCTCTAGTATTTTATTGTAATTCTGAGAAGCAGTTGTTATTTCATGATCAGCCTCCGTCGCTTTCTTTCCGGTCAATAGCTCGTGCTCTGACACAGTTTTTGAAAGCTCAACAGTTTCGTGGTAGTTCGCTTCACCGTGTTCAACAGTGTTTTGGGCATCCTGGCGAATAAAACAAAAATTGGTTTAGCAAAGTCAAACAATAAAAGCTCTACATGTTGGTTGACGTCATTTTGATGAAGTGAAAATTAAAGAATTCATCTCTCTGTTTTTCATAAAGAATTGTTTTAATGGTTTAACCCAAAAAATTAATTACTTTCAAATAAAAGGCCTTAAAAGTGCCTATGGAATGAAAAATTCAGTTGTAAAATAACGCTTGTTTGAAAGAACTCTTGAAACTATAAAGACTACAACTTTTTCATATCTCACTTCACTCTTGAGATATTAAGATTTGTTTAATATGTAAATGATCATACTTATGACATCACAATGCATAATGACTTATTGAAAAATTCTGCATATCTTTACCATTATCACATGGAATCGTTTGATGATTTACATATTTGATGTCATTGGATACATCCACGCACATGCACGGCTGCATTTCAAGTGATTTCATTACATAATCTCAAGGATATACAATCGTTTTCAATAAGTTATTATGCAATGTGATGTCATAAGCATGATCATTTATATATTAAACAAATCTTAATATCTCAAGAGTGAAGTGAGATATGAAAAAGTTGCAAATGGTTAGTCTTTATAGTTTCAAAGAGTTCTTTCAAACAAAAGAGTTATTTTACAACTGAATTTTTCATTGCATAGGCACTTTAACTTTAAGTATAATGTTTAGAAATGTTAATAGTTTTACGTCATCTACTCTTGTTTATCAGAAAGGCATTTTTTATTGCCATATCCATTTAAAGGCTTTCGTTCAAAAGTAATATATTTTTGGGTACAGTTCCATTGTAACCAGGCATATAGAGGTAATGAGAATAAAAGAAATGATCACTAAAGAACTCAAAAAACTGACATGTTTTTAAAACAATTTCTCCCAACTAGAACTATAAGAAATATTTGAAAACCAGTAAGGAGAATTTATATGTTGATAATGGGGCTTATATGGTTAAGTTTTCAATAATCCATGTAGTGAGTTCACCTTGAGTTTTTCCAAAGCTCCGAGAGCACTGTCGAGATCTTGAGCATCGCCATCAACTTCTTTCTCTTTCTTTTCACAATTCTTCAACCACTTTGAAACATCCTTGCGTTTCGTTTCAAAAATATGGATGACCGATCGATGGATTCTGAAAAATAGGGATGCTTATATATGAGGAGAAACAACAGCATGGAAAAAACAAGGAAAGAGACTTGTGAAACAATAACAACCAGCTGTTGTGGTCTAGTGGTTACCACACATGTCTATGAGCTGGGAGACACAGGTTCAAATCCTGGGTCGCACCACCACTCAGGGTCTTAAAAATAATTGAGGAAGAATTGCAATTATACCAGCAAATGGTAAGACTTTCGGATCTACTCGGATAACGACCTTAAATCGTAGGCCCTCGGAACCCCTATCAATTGGGCTTCTAGCCTGTTGGGGTATTTCGATCACCTATAAGAGTGATAAATCTCATAAACTAACTAATAACAAAAGCGCAGAGGGTAGCTAGGGAAAGTGAAATTACGCAATAGCTTCCATGTGTTGTAGCTTTCTCACTAATTTATGCCATCTCTACACTACTTGCAAACATCTTCACGTGGTGTTTAACCGTGCTTTGAAGTGACCACTTTTTGGTTGAAATGTTCGTTATTTTATAGCCTATTGCAGTGGCATATTGCAAGTCGCGCGGGAGACTGGTAAAACCGCATTTTTTAGAACAGTGCCAGTCTCCCGCGCGATTTAAAATTAGGCAATGTGCTCATATGAACGTACGACGTGCAACTGGCAAATTTGATCACTACGTACACCCACCTGGTTTTATTATCTTGTATTTGCTTCAGCACCAGTGCACGTTGTAGAGCAACGTCTTTACAATCGTCTTGGAATTCGTTTTCAAACTCTGGAGATTTGAGAATATTGCTTTGCTTAATTTCGTTGAGGTGAACTTGGACTTCTTCAAATTGCTTCTGGTTTATACTGAAGATTTTTTTACTATCCTAGAGAGAAAAAAGCATGTTTCTTATGACAATGGTGATGAACGACAACAACGTGCATTTGCAATTTAAGCATTTGAAAGAAGCCATCGTAAATTGACTACCGTATGTGGTTTGAAGCTAGCTTTATGACCTGCAAAACGCTCCAGTTCTGCTAAAATGATTGTAGTGTTTGAGCTGAAGTCAACATGAAGGAACAGCTCTTACCTCTCAGCGAGTTCACGTCGTCCTGAAGACGTGAAAATGCTCAGAGTTACGTTGGAAACAGAACGAGGACGATGTTGAGGATAATACGTCCCTAACACAACAACGACGATGACACCACTAACAAGGACTACCAAAAACAAGACCACCAACACCTACACCACCATCATCGATGACCAGTCACCAACGAACGCAAAAATGATAAACAATGGTGGACTTACTTCCAAAACGGACAGCTGATCCAGAACAGTCTCAAGATCTTTGCCAGTTGGAGATAACAGTTTAAGGTTAACGCGTTCTTCTCCAGCTTGAGCTTCGCAATCTCGGATTCTTTCGTTCATATGCTGAATAGAACTATCACGGAGTCTTGATTAAAAGAACAAAAAAATGAAAAACGTTATTTTAAAAAACTAAATGCGAAACAGTTAGCGGGAAAATATAGCGACTTGTACATTTAATCTAGGTACGCAAAGCATTGTCGTTAAATGTAAAGCTGCCATCTTTTTTTGTATCGAGCAACTTATTGTAATATTTCGCGGCAGCCATCTTGAATGGACGACGTTATATAGTTTTACTGTAGGCGACAGAGAATATCTGTCTCTGATCTTTTAAGATGGTAAAATGAATCAGTTGTCGAAGATTTTCTCGTAATTTAGAAAACAAACTATGGCCAATACAATACGAAGCTTGGATTAGCGCGTGGTGGCCATATTGGAGTGACCACCGCCACGCGCTAATTCCGGCTTCATAGTTACTGTTATGGAGCCGTAGTTTGTGTTCTATATTATGGGAAAACCTTCGACAACTAATTCATTTTAGCATCTTATAATATCAGAGACAGATAGTCTCTGTCGCCTATGGTAAAACTATATAACGTGGTCCAAACAAGATGGCCGCCATGAGCTACTTCCGGCTTCATTTTCTGAACAATAGTTGCTCGATCCAGTCGTTATTTAGAGATTAGTGTATCCACCGTGCAACAGCTTGGCACAAATCTCGCTGTCTGATTGGATAATTTACAGTTAAGGTCTAAGATATTACAATAATACCTGAATTTTCGAAGTTCCAAAGCACCTTGCAGTCCTTCGAGATTTTTCTGAGAGGAGTTCACTGCTTTTGTTATATCTTCTCCTTTCACACCATCGTCATGGTCAGATATTCTTTCACCAGACGTCCGTAAAGACATCATCTTCGGCTTGTACTCCGTATTCATCTTGACGATAATGTCCTACGTTGAACGAAAAGGTTTTGAGATTATCTTTGAGATTATCTTTCAGTTTGCCATTCAATTTACGAATAATGAAGGAAGGTTTGGCCCCAATCGTTTTTAAGGCACAAACAGCTCTATTAATTGCGCAAATCTCTCAACCAAATGTATGGAATCAACTAACAAGTACATCAAGAACCAGTTGCTTATTCCACGGAAGTAAAGGCGAGAATGATTAAATAAATTAAATAAATTATTTCTGTAATTGGTTCCTGAGCGGTCTTTATAAACCAGTAAAGATCGGTCATTCAGTGCAGACAGACGACGAAGGAGCGAGGTCTGTGCGAAAAGACCGAGCGGGCAAGAAAATGTTGGCGTAAATAATAATTAATAAGGGTTTTATTATATGGCTCTTTTAAAACTTTTCAGTTTTCTTGTGATGACCGCTCTTTACATTTATATTCGTTGCTTTGCATGTCAACAATAATAATGAAATAATACGGTATCCGTGTTCGAAGAACGCGACTTGCTTCTGATTACCACACATGTCTATGAGCTGGGAGACACGGGTTCAAATCCTGTGTCGGACCACTCAGTGTCTTAAAATAATTGAGGAGAAGGTGCTGCCTTTGCAACAACACCAGAAAATGGTAAGACTTTCGGGTCTTCTCGGAAAACGACCTTAAATCGTAGACCCTCGGAATCTCTATCAGTTGGGTTTTCCGTTCACCTAAGAGTGATAAGCTGAATGAATAGTCGAGCGCTTAAAACACGAGCCTCTGGCTTGGCTAAATAGGGCAACTTTATCCTGCGTAATCGACTGTAGATAAATCATACGCAAATCTCCACCGATCACTATGATCTCAAGGAACAGGTTCTGGACACGCATACCTGGGTTTCCACTTCAGCTTTTTTCAAACTCGGGTAGTCAATCACATCGACATTGTAGATCTGCAACGCATCCTGGGATCCTTTCATTGAGCTATCAATGTCGTTGGTGCTTTCTTTCCATGAGCCATAATCTGTGGGGCCATCAAGAT